>SJYX01008245.1:67571-86799 GCA_006410675.1 Oreotragus oreotragus | reverse complement strand
TGGAATGTGAAGTCAAGTGGGCCTTAGAAAGCATCACTACGAACAAAGCTAGTAGAGGTGATGGAATTCCAACTGAGCTGTTTCAGATCCTGAAAGATGATGCTGTGAAAGTGCTGCACTAATATGCCAGCAAATCTGAAAAACTTAGCAGTGGCCACAAGACTGGAAAAGGTCAGTTTTCATTCCAATCCCAAAGAAAGGCAATGCCAAACAATGCTCAAACTACCACACAATTGCACTCATCTCACATGGGAGGAAAGTAATGCTCAAAATTCTCCAAGCCAGGCTTCAGCAGTACGTGAACCGTGAACTTCCTGATGTTCAAGCTGGATTTAGAAAAGGCAGAGGAACCAGAGATCAAATTGCCAACATCCATTGGATCACTGAAAAGGCAAGAGAGCTTCAAAAAACATCTACTTCTGCTTTACTACATCACTACAACAAAGGCTTTGACTGTGTGGATCATAACAAACTGTGTTAAATTCTTAAAGAGATGGGAATACCAGACCAACTTACCTGCCTCCTGAGAAATCTGTATGCAGGTCAAGAAGCAACAGTTAGAACCCGACACAGAACAGACTGGTTCCAGAAAATGAGTGCATCAAGGCTGTATGTTGTCACCCTATTTATTTAACTTACATGCAGAGTGTATCACGCAAAATGCTGGTCTGGGTGAAGCACAAGCTGGAATCAAGATTGCTGGGAGAAATATCAATAACCTCAGATTCGCAGATGACACCACCTTTATGAAGAAAGTGAAGAAGAACTAAAGAGCCTCTTAATGAAAGTTAAAGAGGAAAAACTGGCTTAAAACTCATCATTCAAAAAATGAAGATCATGGCATCCGGTCCCATCACTTCATGGCAATTAGATGGGGAAACAGCAGAAACAGTGACAGACTTTATTTGGGGGGCTCCAAAATCACTGCAGATGGTGACTACAGCAATGAAATTAAAAGACAATTGCTCCTCAGAAAGAAAACTATGACCAACCTAAACAGCATATTACTTTATTAGAGACATTACTTTACTGACAAAGGTACATCTAGTCAAAATGTACATCTGTGGTTTTTCCAGCAGTCAGGTATAGATGCGAGAGTTGTACTATAAAGAAAGCTGAGCTCTGAAGAATTGATGCTTTTGTACTGTGGTGTTGGAGAAGACTCTTGAAAGTCCCTTGTTCTGCAAGGAGATCCAACCATTTCATCCTAAAGGAAATCAGTCCTGAATATTGATTGAAAAGACTGATGCTGAAGCTGAGACTCAATACTTCAGCCACCTGATGCAAAGAACTGACTCATTGGAAAAGATCCTGACACTGGGAAAGATTGAAGGCAAGAGAAGGGGATGACAGAGGATGAGATGGATGATTGGATGGCATCACCAACTCAAGGGACATGAGTTTGAGCAAGCTCTGGGAGTTGTTGATGGACAGGGAAGCCTAGCATGCTGCAGCTCACGGGGTTGCTAACAGTCAGACACGACTGGGCAACTGAACTGAACTGAACAATGCCAACAGTAAACAAACTGTAGTAAATGTATAAGATCATTCTTTTCATAAAGTTTGGATAGAAGTGTTTTTTTGTTTGTTTGTTTGTTTTTGCTAATTCAGAAGCAAATGACTCCCCAAACTTGCTTTAGTATGTACTTCTTTTGTTATACTTGTGAAAAATATAAACTATTTCCCTGTGTTTCTTACTTCCATTTCCTTTTGCACCAATTATCAGAGTGACATATTTGCAATTTTTCTTATGTGCTGGATCCATCAATTTTGTAATGGGGGCTAGAAAACCTGCACAGCAATGAAGTCTTCATAATCTACCTGTTTCTTCCATTACCTTGAAGGATGGTTTTGTAATGATGTTTTTGACTCACAGAGAGTACTAAACAAATATTCAGGCCAACACTTTATTGAGCTAGAGTCCAGATTTCATCCTAGGGCAGAAAAAAGTGGTCAGTAATAATAGCCTCAAAGCAGTGATTCTCAGGAATCACTAGGGAATCACCAGTGATTTCCAAGGAATAAAGGTTTTTTAAATTCCTTATTCTAAGGAATAAAACAGTTTTATCAGGGAGATAGAGCTATAGAAACGTTGAGCTATTAAAGTGCATATCTAAGGAGGAGACACTATCTTACCCAGCACAGGAGAGGATCTTATTTAAAGATCTCTTTACTCTGATGGTCTCTCTAGACAGCCTGTGTTTCTTTCCCCTAGACCAAAAACACAAAGCAAAACAAAACAAAACTGTCATCTCTCCCAAGCTCAGTCATATCCTAAGTGCCCAGAACAATTCTCAGCATGTAGCATGTGTTTAATAATTATATGTTAAGTAAAGAAATGAAATCATGTGACCACAGCCTAGGCTGCCTGAAAAACAGTGATGGTATTACTTTCCTAAGATGCCTGACTTCAAAATGCCATCGTATATATGTTTAGTCCTATTGCTGTTCTCTTTAACAAAACAAATAAAAAACGAAAAACCCAAAAACAAGTAGGACAAGGGAAAATCCTTCTGGAACCATCTTTGCTGAACTCAGGCTGCTATTAAATAAACATGGTTGACATCTCCTGAGTCTGTGCAGAGAAGGACCACTGAAGTGAACCGCATGTTAGGAGAAGAAGCTCCCTAGGATCTGTCATCCCCTGGGTTGAGTCCTCCCCAGGGAGTGGGGAAGGGTCTGTTTCGCTGGCAGCTGTTGAGTAAGCCAATCATGTTCTCTGTTTGACTCTCAAGAGAGGCACATGCCCTTTGAACCTTAGAGAGAGCCTCTGGATTGACAGTGAAGCCAGGGCTCAGGAGAATGCTTCAGAATAAACTTCTACCAGATGAAATATGAGCAATCGACCTAGATGGTTGCCAAGGGGGCAAACGCCAACGCCAGGAGGCCGGGGGTGGGCTAGCTAGGCACTAATGGCAGAAGGGGTACTCTTCCCTGAGTAGAGCTAGGAAAAGGGAGGCCCTTCCTGGGAATCTGAGAAGGAGGGGCCGCCCCCTGGAGGCTGCACTTCACTTCCTGTGAGCACACCTCTCCTTACATAATTTCCCCTGCGAACCCGCACAATAGACAAGATGCGTGCTCGAGACTTTCCTTTGCCTAAATAGCATTTTCTGCACAAATGACTGGCAGAGCCGTCTCCTCTCAGCCCGAGTCTATGATTGGCCTTGATTACTCGACAACGGGTGGTCAGGGATGGGTTACTCGGCTCCCCACCGCCTTCTCTCCCATCCAGGGATAATCATCAAGATTCTCAAATTCTAAATTCGCTAAGGGCTGATTCACCACACTTGCCACTTATCCAACCAATTTAGCAGCAAGGCACTCTTGGGGCCTAATTTCTGGGTTGCATCGTGTTCATCCGCATCTTAGAATAAAAGAAGACCAATCTGATGGGAATGCGGGGGTTTAGTTGTGAGGCTGGTTAAATCTCGGGTGCAGGATGGATGCGGTGGTGGCAGAGAGAGATGCTGGAGTTCAATGGTGTCCATGACTCTTCTCCACCTTCATCCCCCTGGAGTGAGTACCCGCCAGACCTCAGAAGTAAATAGGGATCCAACTGGGTGGCAATGCAACGGCTCACAGAGGACACAGAGCTGCAGGAGGCCGCGGTGGCTGCTCCTGTTTTGCAAATAAGGGTGGAGGCTGGGACCCCCAGAGCTGAGTGTCCTTTACACTCAACGGGTCTCAATGCCCCGTTGCTGTTCTCACACCAGAAGCCACGTGGTCTGAGTTCTTCTGCGGCCTCTCTGTTAGGAGCCCTGACATTGGGTCCAACAGGATTTCACAGACTTACCTTCTTCAGTCCCTTGTTGCCCGTCTTACACCCTCTCTCCTTTCTCGGGTTCTCTACCTTGAACACTTGGTGCTATGTCATCCACCAGCTACACAAACTATTCATCAATGTTTCCTGAAAGCCTCTTAGCCAACAGGAGAATCACTGCTTTTACTCCCTGGCAAACTGTTTCTTCAGTATTTACCTGCCTCAACTCAAAGTGCCCTAGTGGGCATTGATCTTTCTGACTGACCCTGACCAAATGGTGCATTCCCCTGCCTCAATTCTTTCCTGAATCTGCTTCTTACACTGAAACCTACCTCCTCTGTATCCTATCCCATCCACCTACCTGTTCCCAGTCAGCCGGCTGTCTGGTTCAATGCAATGCAGTAAGAAAGCTAGAGACGTTAAACAACAGCATAGACCTGCTTTAACTGGTGATGTGAGACTTAATCCAAAGCAGGGACTGCAATACCAGGAATCTGAGACTCTCAGGAGGACTGTGGGTGGATGGGTCCAAATGCACCAGGTCAGTCTTTTCAGCGCCCCTCAGCTCCCACTTGCTTCCTCAGTGCCGCCTACTCAGACCAGCCTTAGGGTAGCTTAGTCATCCCTCACATGCACTTTTGTTCAAACCTATACGTAGGGCGGCTCTTCAGAGTGGTCATGTTTTCCAGTCAGAAATTAAGATATATGAGCTAAGAAAATGGACTTCTTAGCTATAAATTTATTGGCAGAACAAAGAGAAATCTACAAAAACACATTGTTAGAACAAAAAGAATTATTATTAAAAAGCAAGAAATAATAGGCAATTGGACATTTCTCAGGGTATCCCAGGTACAGGTCTGAATGGTTGCCAGGTCAGGTCATAGNATGGACTTCTTAGCTATAAATTTATTGGCAGAACAAAGAGAAATCTACAAAAACACATTGTTAGAACAAAAAGAATTATTATTAAAAAGCAAGAAATAATAGGCAATTGGACATTTCTCAGGGTATCCCAGGTACAGGTCTGAATGGTTGCCAGGTCAGGTCATAGTGCTATGGAGCTATAAAGATGAGAGCCTCAGGTCTGGAGACCTTTGCTGTCTTCACAGCGGGACCAGTAGTGCGGTGAGAAGCAGACTGAGTCTTTCAATACCTGCAGAGATCCTCACCTCATGCTCTAAGAAAGAAAGGAATCGTAGACTAAGAGTGCACAGCTGGTCTGTGGCATCTGACAGACCTCTGTGTTCATCCTGGCTCTGCGTGTTTCCAGCAGTGTGACTCTAAGGAGGTAACTTTCCCCATTTCAGAGTTGCAGTTTCCTCATCAGAAATACAAAGATAATGACAGTACTCAGCTCACTGGAGTACATATCTTCTGTCCCAGTGAATGGTAGCTATAATTATAAAACTCATTGGCTCTGCGTGTTTCCAGCAGTGTGACTCTAAGGAGGTAACTTTCCCCATTTCAGAGTTGCAGTTTCCTCATCAGAAATACAAAGATAATGACAGTACTCAGCTCACTGGAGTACATATCTTCTGTCCCAGTGAATGGTAGCTATAATTATAAAACTCATACTATATTGTGATTAGATTCATTGAACTGAATGCTCCTTTCTAGTCAATCTATGTACAAGAGAGAAATGAAATTAAGGGGAAAGTTTACAAGTTATGACCATACTCTTATTTTTCCCTCCATTTTTCTCAAGTAATTGAGAAGCAGACTAATACAACTTCCATATCTGGATGACTCAGCCAGTCTCCTTCCCACCCATAGCCAAAAACATTTCCAGGGAAGAAGTAGGCTGTACACTTTAAGTGTAATCCCTTTATTTCATTTTCCTGATGAGCTCTGTCAGGATCCAGAATCTCCTTCTCTAATAATGACCTTTCCCAGTTTAAATCAAAGACTCATTCATCTAAAGGTGGCCGAATGTAAAATTGTGCTTGTAAAATAACACCAGCTAAATCATCATCCTTCAACTTTGTGGCAAANCATTTTCCTGATGAGCTCTGTCAGGATCCAGAATCTCCTTCTCTAATAATGACCTTTCCCAGTTTAAATCAAAGACTCATTCATCTAAAGGTGGCCGAATGTAAAATTGTGCTTGTAAAATAACACCAGCTAAATCATCATCCTTCAACTTTGTGGCAAATAGGAAGCTTTTAACTCAGAACACTTAAGAATTTGGGTTTTAAGAAGCCATAACCCAGAAGTAATACATGACTCTTTTGCAAAGAAACTTCCTGCCATGATCTTTTGCTGTGGTTTTCTTCCCAGCCACCTAAACCTCATGAAAGTAAAAATAATGATCAATCACCCAGAGTGGTACTTGTCTAAAATAACTGAAGTGCGATAGAAGATGTGCTAAGAATGCACAGATGTGCTAAGAATGCACAGCAGCAGACACTGGCTATCAAGCCTCACTAATATTTGGCCCAGATTGATAGGGGGTCATTCCCAGAACCCCTGCACTGCTTCCTGACAGTGTGGTGTCCACTTAACGCTCTTCAACAGCCACATCAGCTTGAGTAGACCAGTTGTCCATGTGAACTGGAAGACTTAGCCAGCAAAGATGGTGAGGCTTTTCTGTGCTCATGAGCCCAAAGAAATCAGGATAGTGAGCCTTAGACAAAGTTAGTTCATCTTTTTTATTAGTCATTTTAATCTTTTTCTTTAAGCATTTTAGAAAAAAAATTCACATGTACCCTCCCAACTCCCTTTTGTAATCATCTTTCCAGCTTGTTGGTTTAAGGATGATGCTTTTGTAGTCTAAAAATAGGACCAAGTGGGGATAACCTTGAGGGTGAGAGATTCATTTGAGCCACTTTGATTCTGGCAAATATGGTCATCCAATGGGCGCCGATGAGTCACGCATGACATGCAATCCAGGAATGTGCTGAGTTCACCTTCCTCTCCTCTCTAGGCTGCTTTGATGAATTCATTAGACTTACTGACTCATTTGAAAATTATTTTTCATCCAGGTGCTAGATGCCTGAAGTAGAAAGATAGGAGATCACAGTCCTTGCCTTCAAGTAACTCATAGTCTCCTGGGAGAGGGAAAAGGGAACATAAAGGCTTACACTCTCTCAGTAGGGTGACCCCTAAGGAAGCCAGGGGAACCCCAGGAAGAGCAACCAGCTTGGAGAAGGACACAGGTGCCTCAAAGAAGTGACATCCAAGACTAAAGAGAAAAAATATTCCAGAGTGGAGGGGCTGGTATTTATGGAGCAGAAATCCAGATTGGAAATTTAATAATTTCAAGCGATCATTTGAAAAATCCATTTACTTCCAGAAGTCTAATCTCTGAAGTTTAGTCAGGGATGGAAGAGATATTGTTTGTGCCAGTGGAGTGATGGTGCTGGTCCTCCTGGGAAAAAGAGATTGAATCCCTGTTGGCTTTCTGAGCTGATGAGGAGATGGGTTTCTCTACTGTGTCACTGATTTTGAACACACCTGGCAAGTAGGTTCTTTCTGTGGGAGGCAGTGAGCAGGACAGGGGGCAAGAGTGAGGCCAAACTGGAGTTGAGAAGGGGAAGATGATACTAGACCATTCACGGGCTCTCTAGAGTCATGATCCAGAAAGGGCTTCCCCGGAAGACTGTGGCCATGAGTAGGGGAGACCCAGTCCTAGCCCTTCCTCCACCAATCCCCAACCTGCTTCTTGGCTCCCCCAGCTGCTTGGGAAGCCAACATACTGAGGCTGAGACTTACTCAGGCTGCTGAAGGGGGCTCCAACCCTCCCCAAGGAAGAGCCAAGCCCATGGACACAATTTGTCATCATCTGTTAAGTTACACCATCAATAAGCACAATGCCCAGCTTTTTGTAGCATGATGCTCTTAACCCCTAAGTTATGTGTAGAATCTCATATTACCCACCTCACTGGGTCGTTGTGAGGATTAAGTGAAACTGCTTTCTCTATAAACTGTACAGCACCATATAAACACAGATTATTCCTGTTATTTTATCATCATCAATCTACACAGAAAATCTCAAGAGGCTGGGAGGCAGGCATTATTAACTTGCATTTCTGAATTGACAGAACACAGAGGAAAGGGAAGAATATGCACTTCACAGACTCAGAAAAGCTGTGGCTGCTTACTGTTCCGGAAGAGAGGAAATAAAATGGTAGAGTTTACGAACTCTTTTCTCATACAACAACTGCAAGTTTAAATAATATGGTTTGATTTCATTTTACTTCTTCTAAGTCTCTAAAAGTTCCTCTGGGAGAATAGTCAGAAAGAGGTGTTTCTCCTTTCAATCTTCACTTTACAAACAGCAAATTTGGTATGGCTACCCGTGAGAACAAAGAAGAGCTAAATCAAATGGCTGGGTTTTTATTTTTCCAGTGGAGATCATCTTAAAAAAAAAAAGGGGGGAGGCGGACATGTGTTCAGGATAGGCAGGTGGGCAGAAGTGGCAACTTCTGAGAACAAAATGTTGATTTCGCTTTTCCCTGGAGGGCAGGGCAGTGCCTGAGCACCCGAGCATCTTTGCTCCTGCCCACGCTCAAGTGGCTCTGCTCACACCACCATCGATCCCCTCTGCGAAGTGTCTTTGTCATTTGCAGCTCTAAGTGCTGTGGCGGCTGCAGGCTGATGGAGTGGGGCTGGCGTGTTTGGGCGGCCAGAAGTGAGATGAGGGCTAGAATTCCCTGCTGGAGAGGGCCTTATCTTGATGAAAGGAGCCAGCGGCCAGACAGCGCGAAGGGGCTTTGCACTTTGCATTAGCTACAAAGCCTGGTGGCATCAGAGCTTGGGGCCTGCCCACTCTCCAGAGTGGCTGGGCTTGCTTAGGCTGGGGTCCAGGGGAGAGGGATAAAGAGTGTCTGGATCTCCATCAGGCACATCTGAGCCAGGAGAGGGGATGACACACCGGAAATAAAGCAAAGGCAGGAACTACGGAAAGCTTCAGGGAAGACCTCCGCTGCGGAAGTAGGACATGGTCTTCTTGAGGATGACCTAAGTCTGGGGCTGTCCTAGCTCCTGCTTTTGTCCTAGTGTGATTATAAACAGCACTCTTTCTCACTCTCCGAAATGTCCCTCTCATCTTAGGTGTGTGCCTACGCTGTAACCCAGGTGCCCAAGGACACAGTGCAGGCTGGCATTTACCCAGTACTTGTCCTGTGCCAGGCATAATTCTAAACACTCTTAAAAACAACAACACCTTTTGCTATTGGAGTATAATCCTTTTACAGTGTTGTGTTGGTTTCTGCTGTACCACAAAGTGAATCAGCTATATGTATACATGTATCCCCTCCCTCAGTAGCCTCCCTCCCATCCTTCCCCCACCCATCCCTCTCGGCCATCACAGAGCACCAAGCTATACAAGCTCCCTGCGCTGCACAGCAGCTTCTCACTAGCTCTCTATTTAACACACACACGTGTGTGTGTGTTAGTCACTCAGTCGAGTCTGACTCTTTGTGACCCCGTGGACTGTAGCCCACCAGTCTCCTCTGTCCATGGGATTCTCCAGGTGAGAATACTGGAGTGGGTTGCCAGTTCCTTCTCCAGGGGATCTTCCTGACCCAGGGATCAAAGCCGGGCCTGCCGCCTGGCAGGCAGATTCATTACCATCTGAGACCACATGGTAGTGTGTGTATGTCAGTGCCACGCTCCCAATTTGCCCCACCCTCCCCTTCCTCCCCATGTCCAGTTGTCCTTTCTCTACGTCTGCTTAGGGCTCTGATTGTACTTTAATCTTCCCAGGAGCCCTACCACCCAGGTGTCCTTCTCCCCAGGACGCGGCTGAGGACTCGGGCTTAGAGTGACTTTACCACTGGCCTAGAGTCACCCAGAGGGGAAGTGGCACTGTCAGAACCCAACCCAGCTCCACCCCAAGGGGCCGCCTGGGCCTGGGGCCTGCTTCAGCTCTTCACAGGGTTCTTAACTGCAAGACAGAATCCGAGTACACTGTCTTTCTCAGGTTGTTGGCTGACTTCCAGAAACAAGTTTCCCAGGGTTTTCAGGCATAGGATGAACCTTAAGGTCTGTCTTCCTGCTTAGTTTGAAAAGGGAATACAATAAGCAGAAATCACTTGCCTTCAAGTGGGATGCTGGGCTGGATAACAAAGTGCAAATTTCTCCAGCTCTGAATGGGAAAGGTATCTATAAAGGACACCTGTACTTATAAACTCTTCTTTCTCACAGTGCCACAGAAGTGTGCCTTTGCAGAGTAGGGACCCAATGTGTGTAATGAAGAGTGAGTTTTTAACAGGACCAGAGAATTGCAAAATAATACTAACAACACCTTGGGGTGCCCATTTCTTGCCAGTTCTAAGCAACTATCATGTAAATGGGTCTTTAATCACATCCTGGAAGATATCAAGACTTGAAGATGGCAGTATTTTTGATTACGTGTTAGCCATTGAATCTGACCTCAGTGAGGATATCTGTTGCTAGTAGAGGTTGGTGTGCAGGGAGCTTTCACCCACATCAGAAACCCTTCACTTAGAGGCTTCCATCTTACAGCCCTTTGTCCTCTGTGAGGTGTTGGCTCTTTCAACCCGGGTTTGTAAACATGAGTCCGCATCTGCCCCAAAGGAGTCTTTGCCATTTTGGAGGTGTTCATCCCCTTCCTGGAATTTAGATGTGAGCAACCACAGACTGGTTCCTAATAGGAAAAGGAGTACATCAAGGCTGTATATTGTCACCCTGCTTATTTAACTTANAAGAGTTGGACACGACTGAGGTGACAGCGTGCGTGCACCCTGCAAAGTGGTTCAATATCCAGGTTCATTTGGTTTCTTTTGTTCTTTCTTTAAAAAATATCCCTCTTGAAATATAATTCACAGACCATAAAATTCATCCATGTGAAGTGTACCATTCAATGCTTTTTGGCATATTCACAGAATTGAATCACCACCATCTAAGTTTAGAACTTTTTCAATCCTTCTTAAATGTACTTGAGCAGCAGCTCACCCAGCAATCTGCACATGCTAGACTGACAAACTAAGATTCAGGGCTCCAGTCCTTCTTTTGATTGTTTGTGCCATTCCTAGTTGTGTTGCCTCATTCAGAAGCTTAGCTTAGGGGGTAGTTCAAGATGAAGAGCCTGAAATTCCTCCTCCCAGGGACCCCACAAATATCCAGCTATACATAGATCAATTCCTTCTGAAAAGAATCTGAGAACTAGCTGAACACCTGCTGCTAGTGAAGAATAAAAAGGACCACATCAGATGGTTGGGGGAGGCAGAGAAATGCTCTTACCAAAAACTCCACCCCTATCTTGGTTGCACACATAGAAAGGGGCCTCATGAGGTGGGCGCTTCTTCCAGAGGGACGAGGGGCTGATGCCTCACATCAGGCACACTAGCTTCTTGGATCTACCCTGAAGAGATGAACCTCGAAATGTCAGACTTAGAAAACCAATGGGGCTGATGTCGAAGGGCCCCAAATGATATCGGAAACCGAGACTTCTCTTAAAGGTCTCACATGTAATATCATTTGCCCTGAGATGCGGAGAAATAATAGCAGTTTAAAAAGTGTCAGGACTATATGTGATGGAGAGTCATTAAGAAATGTCGGACTTAGAAAACCAATGGGGCTGATGTCGAAGGGCCCCAAATGATATCGGAAACTGAGACTTCTCTTAAAGGTCTCACATGTAATATCATTTGCCCTGAGATGCGGAGAAACAATAGCAGTTTAAAAAGTGTCAGGACTATATGTGATGGAGAGTCATTTGAGAATCTAAAAAAATTAACTGGAGGAATGAGGGACAGTGGAAATGTTCTCTGGAGATGGAGAGAAAGGCTGGCAGCTGCCATTGTTGCATTCTTCATCTATCCTGCCAGCACAGGTAGGCAAACTTGGACATGGGGATGAGCCATCGTGGCCTTATCCCACCATTTTGCTGAAGGTTGAGAACTCTGTTCAGCACTCCCTCCACTCTGGCTGGGATGGGCATACACAAAAGTTCACAGCATTCTGCTCTCTAGCTAAAGTCTGTGAGTATGGGAAGAGAATTATGACATACTTCATGACCTGACTGGGGCTGGCAAGTATTAGTGGTCATGGCATAATGCTTGTTCCAGTCTAAAGACAACCTCACATTCCCCTGACCCCTGCCTGGAGCTGGTGAGCAGGAGCAGTCACAGTATTCTTTTGTCCATGGCCTAAAGTCAATAGGCACAGATATGAGGCACTCTAGTGCTTTATTGCTGAGGCATAAACAGTCAAGTAATTTTCTTTCTGCCTTTCTGAAGCCAGAGAGCAGGCCTTGCCTCCTACATTCTTCAGTTATCTAAGTAAATCCAGAGAGCACACGTGATCTACACAAGGACATCCCTGGATTGCTTGGCCCTGTGGCCAAGAGACTGTGTGTTCCTGAGCTTCACAGAACTCTTAACAACTATCAAGACACTGCTTGGCAGTCACCACCACCAGGGCACTGCACAGACAGCACACTGAGACACAATCCCCATCTTTCTGTGAGAAAGCCCTATTTACTTAACCTGAAGCTTCATTCTGAGGGACAGGCTCTAGGTTTCCCATATATCTGGAAGTTAATGAAGCACTTCCAGGGAATGAAAGCAGAGAGACACCATCCTTGCACACTTTTGGCCTCACTACAACATGGCAAGAATCCCCAGAAAGGAACTTTTATACTCATAAGGGTCCCCAGTTTATGCAACTGTCACCCAGGGAATGCCTCCACATCTGGTCACGAGCCCAGCAGAAATTACAATTGCAAACCCACAAGACAATATATATCTACATACTTGAAAGCTGAGTGTCAGACTTCCAATCAGGCTGAAAATGGATGCTAAATGAGATTCATATCCTTTTAGCCTCAACTAACAGGTCATGACACTGCCTCAACAATCAGAGCATACTAATAATAAATTAGGAGAATTTCCTGGTTGTCCAGTGGTTAGGAGTTCATACCTCTATTGCAGGGGGGTATAGGCTCAATTCCTAATAGAGGAACTAAGATCTTATATGCTCTGTGGCAAAAATAAATAAATAAATAAATAAATAAGATTTGAGAGACAACAAAAAGATAAGGCAGGGCTGAATAAGAAAAATTATATCCTGTATGAGGCCACTCCTTCAAGATTGAGAGGGGTGGCAGTTTTTCCTGTTACACAGACGCAAACACATAAAACCAAGCAAGATGAGGAAATAGAGAAATATGTTTTAAATGAAAGAACAAAACACAATCTCAGAAAAGACCTTAATGATACAGAGTTATCTATCTGACAAGGAATTAAAATAGTCATAAAGATGCTTACCAAACCAGGGAGAAAAATGGATGAACAATATGAGAATCACAACAAAGAGCTAGAGAATATAAGAAAGAAAGAAAAAAAAACAATCAGGGCTAGAGAATATAATAACTGAAATGAAAAATACAGTAAAGAGAATCAACAACAAATTAGAACATACAGAAGAACAGGTCAGAGATCTGGAAGATGAGATAATGGAAATCAAACAATCAAAATAACACAAAGGAAGAATTTTTTAAAAATGCAATAGTGTAATGGACTTCTTGGGCTTCCCTGGTGATGCTAGTGGTAAAGACCCGCCTGTCAATGCAAGAGACATAACACACATGGGTTTGATCCCTGGGTGGGGAAGATCCCCTGGAGGAGGGCATGACAACCCACTCCAGCACTCTTGCCTGGAGAATCTCATGGACAGACAAGCCTGGTGGGCTACAGCCCACAGGGTCACAAAGAGCTGGACACAACCGCAGTGATTTAGCACACACAAGGGACTTATTAGACAACATATATTTATATTATCGAAGCCCTACGATAAGAAAAATAGAGAAAGTGGTATAAAGCTTGTCTGAAGAAATAATGACTAAAAGTTTCCCTAACTTGGGAAAGGCGATATATTGGGTTGGCCAAAAACATCCTTTGGTTTTTAAGTAAAATAAGGACATAATCTTCATTTTCACCATGGATTTTATTGAACAAAGTATTTACCATTTTGTTCCACTACCTTCTGACATTTTCAGGCAACTTCATAATTCCATCTTCCCAAACCTTTTTATCTTTTAGAGCAAAGAACTGTTTGAGGTGCCTTTTATAGTCTTCCAAGGAACTGAATTTTTTTCATTAAGATAATTTTGTAAAGACTGAAATAAATGGAATTCTGAAGGTGCAATGTCTGACAAATAAGGCAGATTGATTAGATCTTCCCAGTCAAGTTGTAACACGTGTTGTCTGGTCATCAGAAAAACATGTGGTCTTGCATTATCCTGATGGAAGATTACATGTTATTGTTGACTAGTTCTGGACATTTTTGTTCAATTGCTTTCAGTTAGTCTCATTGGAAGCAGTACTTTTTGGAATTAATCATTTGATTTTCCAGAAAGAGCTCACAACTGTGGACTCCCTTCTAATACCACCATATACACAACATCATCTTCTTTGGATAAAGACTGGCCTTTGGTATGGTTGGTGGTGGTTCATTTCACTTGCTTTATGATATCTCCCATTCCACATTATTGCACAGTATACACTTTTCATCACCTGTCACAATTTGTTTTAAAAATGGAATATGTTTGTTATATTTCTCAGTAGAGAATTGCATGCAGAACAGTTTTATTCAATAGTTTATGTGGAACGCAAACATCAAAATGATTAACATAACCAACTCAATGCAAATGATTTTCAATGCTTTGTTTGGATATTTTGGGTAAGTCAGTTATCTGTTTCATGGTATAACATTCTAACATGGTACAACATTCTCAATTAATGTCTCAGTTTGGTTGCTATCATTGTCTAGTGACAAATCACCCACAGGAAACTTGGCAAACCACTTTTGACATGTTCAACAAGTCACAACACCTTCTCCATACACTGAACAAATCTTTCTGGGCATATCAGTTGCATGTTTACCATTCTTAAAATAATAAAGTATAATAAGTTGTTACTTTTTTCCATCTTCAATATTAAAATGGCTATACAAAATTAAGGACATTTTTATATTTCTTTTTTTTTTCCAATTCTTACGAATGGTTTATTAAATTATTAAGTAAGAGTTTTATTTATTTTATTTTATTTTTATTTTTTTTCCATTTTCTTTTTTTTTTGTATTTATTTATTTTTTTACACAAACTCCCAAACATGAACCCCCCTCCCACCAAGCACACTGATATGACAGCTGTCACAATACTCTAACAAAATTGTTTTGAATGAAATGAAAGACAGCTGAGTGCCACGAAAGCGATCTTATGAATAAACTGAATGAAGGCTTTGGCCAATTCAACATCCAGGTATAGGAAGTACAGAAAATTCCACAGAGATCCATATTGAGACACTTTACAATTTAACCCAAAGAGATCCATACTGAGACACTTTACAATTCAAACATCAAAAGTTGAGAGGACTTTCAAGTTGAGGAAGACTAAGATGGGGAGATCAACTTTCCCAAAATATATACGTCAAAAATTCATCTGCATGTGGAACAGATCTTATAGAACAACTTCTGAATGATGGCAGAAGACCCCCGACTTCACAAAAAGCAAGACAGTCTGCTCAGAATGAGTGTGTGAGTTTCTTTAAGTGTTGTTGGTTGTTGAATGTTGCTTTCACCATTAGTCTTGGGGTTGTGTCTTCCATGCTGTGTGGCCTGTGAAGTCTTGATGCTACAATATGGGGTTGAGTCTGAACCCCTGAGTTCTGAACCACAGCCAAGTTCAGGACTTTGGAAACCAGAGAACTCTTGACCCCATGGAATAGTAACTGGTGAGAGTTCTCCCAAAGGCCTCCATGTCAACACTAAGACCAAACCCCACCCAAAGGCCAGCAAGCTCCAGTGCTGGATGTCTCACACCAAAATTTTGAGAAAAATAGGAAAATCACCCATTAGCAGACAGGTTTCCCAAAGCCATACCAAATCCAGAGACAACCCTGAATACCCTACTGGACTTGGCACAACACTTCAAAGAGATAAGATCCATTTCCATCCACCAGAATACAAGCACAAGTTCCCGTAACTTGGAAACCTGCATAAAACTCTGGCTCAACCCCACTCATGGGGGAAGACTATACAATTAAGAGGAATTATGACCTTTTAGCTTGAAGCAAGGAGATCACAATCACGGTATATTAAACAAAATGAAAAGGCAGAGAAACAGGCAGCAGATGAAGGAATATGATAAAAACTCACAAGACCAAACAAATCAAGAGGAAATAGACAGTCTACCCAATAAAAGAATTCAGAGTAATCATAGTAAAGATGATTCAAAATATTGTAAATAAAATGGAGGCACAGATTGAGAAGATACAAAAAATGTTTAACAAGGGCCTGGAGAATTAGAGAATAGACAATCAGCAATGAACCACACAATAGCTGAGATTAAAAATACACAAGAAGAATCAATAGCAGAATAACTGAAGCAGAAAAATGGATAAGTGAACTGGAAGATAAAATGTTTAATATAACTGAAGCAGATCAGAATAAAGGAAAAAGAACAAAAGGAAATGAGGAGAGTCTCAGACACATCTGGGACAATATTAAGTGCACCAACATTCAAATTATAGGGGTCCTAGAGGAATCAGAGAGAAAGAAAGGGTATGAGAAAATATTTGAAAAGATTATAGACAAAAACTTCTATAACATAGGAAAGGAAACAACCACCCATGTCCAGGAAGGCCAGAGAGTCCCATACATGATAAACCCAAAGAGAAACATGCCAAGATACATATTATCCAAACTAACAAAAACCAAACACAAAGAAAAGATATTAAAAACAGTGAGGGAAAAGCAACAAATGGCATACAAGGGAATCCCCATAAGGCTAACAGTTGATCTTTCAACAGAAACTCTGCAGGCCAGAAGGGATTGGCAGGATACACTTAGAGTGATGAAAGAAAATAATCCTACAAGCAAGATTACTCTATCAGGCAAGAATCTTCTTCAGATTCAAAGAAGAAATCAAAAGTTTTACAAAGAAGCAAAAGTTAAGAAAATTCAGCACCACGAAACTAGCTTTACAACAAATGCTAAAAGAACTTCTTTAGTCAGAAAACACAAGAGATAGGAAAGGCCTACTAAAGTAAACTCAAGACAACAAATAAATGGCAATAGGAGTATACACATCAACAATTACATTAAATGCAAAAGGACTAAATGCTCCAATCAAAAATCACAGATTGGCTGAATGGATACAAAAAGAAAACACTTATATATGCTGTCTACAAGAAACCTCAGACCTAGGGACACATACAGACTGAAAATGAGAGGCTGGAAAAAATATATTCCATACAAATGGAAATTTTAAAAGAGTGAGAGTAGCATTATTCATATCAGATGAAATATAATTGAAAATAAAAGCCATTACAAGAGGCAATGAAGTACATTACATAATGATCAAGGGATCACTCTAAGAAGGACATGTATCAGTTAAAAATACACATGCACCAACATAGGAGCACCTCAATGCATAACACAAATGCTAACAACTGTTAAAGGAAAATTAACAGTAACACAGTAATAGTGGGGGACTTTAATATCCCATTCACACCAATGGACAGATCATCCAGCAGAAAATTAATAAGGAAACACAAGACTTAAATGATTGGACCTAACTGATATCTACAGGGCATTTCATCCAAAATCAGTAGATATCACTTTATTCTAAGTGCACGTGGAAAATTGTCCAGGATAGATCACAACTTAAGTGACAAACCAAGCCATGGTAAATAAAAAAAAAACTTTAAACCAGATCAAGCATCTTTTCTGGCCACAGTTCTATAAGATTATATATCAACTACAGGGAAAAAAACACAAACACATGGAAACTAAACAATATGCTTCTGAATAACCAAGAGATCATTGAAGAAATCAAAGAGGGAGTAAAAAATACCTAGAAGCAATGAAAACACAACTCAAAACCTAGAAGCACTAAAAACAGTGCTAAGAGGGAAGTTTATAGCTATAGAAGCCTACCTTAAGGAACAAGAGAAACAAAAAATAAACAACTTAACCTTCCACTTAGAGCAACTAGAAAAGTAACAACAACAAAAACCAAGGATAGAAGAAGGAAGTAAATCATAAAGAATAGAGCAGAAATAAATGAAAAAGAAATGGAGACAATATCACAGATAAATAAAACTAAAAACTGGTTCATGGAGAAAATAAACAGAATTGACAAACCACTAGCCAGACTCANCTTAACCTTCCACTTAGAGCAACTAGAAAAGTAACAACAACAACAACAAAAACCAAGGATAGAAGAAGGAAGTAAATCATAAAGAATAGAGCAGAAATAAATGAAAAAGAAATGGAGACAATATCACAGATAAATAAAACTAAAAACTGGTTCATGGAGAAAATAAACAGAATTGACAAACCACTAGCCAGACTCATCAAAAAAAAAAAAGAGAGAGAGAGAGAGAAGACTCAAATGATAAAAATTAGAAATGAATAAGGAAAACTTACAACAGACAACACAGAAATACAAACGATCATAACCATATACTATGACAACTATATGCCAATAAAAGGGACAACCTCAAAGAAATGGACAAATTCTTAGAAAAGTATAACCTTCCAAAGTTGAACCAGGAAGAAACAGAAACTATGAACAGACCAATCATAAACATGGAAATCAAAACTGATACTAAAAATCTTTCCAAAAAGTAAAAGCTCAGGAATAGGTGGCTTCATAAGCAAATTCTACCAAAAATGTAGAGAAGAGCTAATATCTATCCTGCTCAAACTCTTTCAGACAATTACAGAGGAAGAAAAAATCCCATACTAATTCTATTAGGACACCATCACCCTAATGCCAAAACTAGACATATATACTATAAAAAGAAAATTACAGGTCAATATCACTGATGAACATAGATGCAAAAATCTTTAACAAAATTCTGGCAAAGAGAATCCAACAGCATATTAAAAAGATCATGTATCATGATCAAGTGGATCTTACCCAAGGGATGTAAACATTTTTAATTTTTATTTTTACTTTATTTTACTTTACAGTACTGTATTGGTTCTGGCATACCTTGACATGAATCCATCATGGGTGTACATGAACTCCCAAACATGAACCCCTCCTCCCATCTCCCACCCCACATCATCCCTCCGGATCATCCCCATACACCATCCCCAAGCATCCTGCATCCTACATTGAACATAGACTGGCGATTCGTTTCTTACATGATAGTATGCATATTTCAATGCTATTCTCCCAAATCACCCCACTCTCTCCCTCTTCCTCTCCCTCAGAGTCCAAAAGTCTGCTCATCACATCTGTGTCTCTTTTGCTGTCTTGCATACAGGGTCTTCATTACCATCTTTCTAAATTCCATATATATGTGTTAGTATACTGTATTGGTGTTTTTCTTTCTGGCTTACTTCACTCTGTATAATCGGTTCCAGTTTCATCCATCTTATTAGAACTGATTCAAATGTATTCTTTTTAATGGCTGAGTAATACTCCATTGTGTATATATACCACAGCTTTCTTATCCATTCATCCGCTGATGGACATCTAGGTTGTTT
>SJYX01008245.1:31488-47929 GCA_006410675.1 Oreotragus oreotragus | reverse complement strand
TGATCACACCATCATGATTATCTGGGTCATGAAGATCTTCTTTGTACAGTTCTTCTGTGTATTCTTGCCACCTCTTCTTAATATCTTCTGCTTCTTTTAGGTCCCTACCATTTCTGTCCTTTATTGAGTCCATCTTTGCATAAAATGTTCCCTTGGTATCTCTAGTTTTCTTGAAGAGATCTCTAGTGTTTCCAATTCTATTGTTTTCCTCTGTTTCTTTGCATTGATTGCTGAGGAAGGCTTTATTATCTCTCCTTACTATTCTTTGGAACTCTTCATTCAAATAGGTATATCTTTCCTTTTCTCCTTTGCTTTTCACTTCCCTTCTTTTCACAGCTATTTGTAAGGACTCCTCAGACAGCCATTTTGCTTTTTTGCATTTCTTTTCCATGGGGATGGTCTTGATCCCTGTCTCCTGTACAATGTCACGAACCCCTGTCCATAGTTCATCAGGCACTCTGTCTATCAGATCTAGTCCCTTAAAACTGTCCTCACTTCCACTGTATAGTCATAAGGGATTTGTTTTAGGTCATGCCTGAATGGTCTAGTGGTTTTCTCCACTTTCTTCAATTTCAGTCTGAACTTGGTAATAAAGAGTTCATGATCTGANCTGTCCATAGTTCATCAGGCACTCTGTCTATCAGATCTAGTCCCTTAAAACTGTCCTCACTTCCACTGTATAGTCATAAGGGATTTGTTTTAGGTCATGCCTGAATGGTCTAGTGGTTTTCTCCACTTTCTTCAATTTCAGTCTGAACTTGGTAATAAAGAGTTCATGATCTGAGCCACAGTCAGCTCCCTGTCTTGTTTTTGTTAACTGTATAGAGCTTCTCCATCTTTGGCTGCAAAGAATATAATCAATTTTATTTCAGTGTTGACCATCTGATGATGTCCATGTGTAGAGTCTTCTCTTGTGTTGTTGGAAGAGGGTATTTGCTTTTACAAGGGAAGCCCTTAACTTTCAGTTATAAAATAAATAGATCATGGGTTATAATTTAAATCACAGGGAATACAGTTAATAATATTTTCCTAACTGTAAATGGTGACAGAAGGGCCCATCCTCAAAAATGAGTTTATGAAAGGCTAGCCTCCTAGCAAAGAAATCACCTGGTTCAGGAAGGAACCTCTACAGCTATATTCTACCTTATGTGTGTATGTGTGGGGGTGGGGTGGGGAGGTGCTCTATTGTGTCTGACTCTTTGCGACCCCATGGCCTGTAGACTGCCTGGCTCCTTTGTCCATGGAACTTTCTAGGTAAGAACAGCAGAGTGGATTAGAATTTCCTTCTCTGGGGGGTCTTTCTTAACCAAGGATTGAAACAGTCTCTTGTGTCTCCTGTATTGGCAGGGGAATTCTTTACCACTGTGCCACTTGGGAGGCCACATATTCCACCTAGCAAACAAATAAATATGACTGAGGCTTTCTGTGTCCAGAATATACTTGTCTCTTGAGGAACACATATTTAGAGGCCATTCAGGATATGAGGAAACCACCAGAGACAGTAGATCTTGCATTGGCCAGGGGCTAGTCACAGAGGGACACTGTCACATCACATGCCCCTATACTGAAGGGTCAGGAACCTCAAGGAGAGAAGGAGAGGGCTACCCTGCAGGAGTTTGACCCGTGCCTTCCCCAAGAGGGTACTGAGGGGTTAAATAACTTCCATTCCCACCCTGCCAGTGTGCACCCCGATAGCTGAACACTGCAGGAAGCAAGAGGGTAAGAGTGTTCTTTAGTGTGATCCTTGCTGATCTGTCTTCCTGGACAAAGAGAAGAGTGGGGAGTGGATTTGGAGGGACAACAGCAAGCCATCCATTGCAGGAGAAAGTAGGGGAAGTTTTATCCTGGCCCCTTTCTTCTTTACAAACTTGCTTCTCTTCCCTGAAATCCAGTTCCTATTAGTTCCCAAAACTAGGACTTGGTGAAAAGCAAGGGCAGCAAATATCTGGGATCCAATCCTCAGTGATCAAATCTCTGAGACCTTTATGATGTAAGGGACTGAATTCTGTATCTGTGATCTTTGAAAAAAAGCACAGATCTGGAGCCAGACTCTTCAAATTCAAATCTTGCCTCTGCAACTGATGTGATTCTGTGCCTTTTCATTTATCAATCAGTTCCTTTTAAGAACAGAGCATCTGAAGTGTTAGCAATTTCTGTCTATAAATGGGGCTTACCTTATCTATTTATTAGTGCTGTTACAAGAACTAAACAAAATAAAATATATGAAACATATAAAGCTAAGATTATAAAGCACAGTACCACACTGCCAATGTCACCGGTTTCTACTTTTCCTTTTTTTTCTCCCTATCTCCTTCCTTCTTTCATATCATTCAGTCAATGATTGTCCTGGGCACTTAGGAGCCAGTGAGAAACAAATATATATGATCCTTGTGAGCCTGTAACTCATACCCAGTGTGGGCTTCCAGATGATAAGCAAACAACTGAATCAATGAGCAAGGTAATGTCAAGGAGCGACAGGTGCTCCAAACCACATAGAACCAGCATCTGGGTTAGAGAGTGATAGTGGGCATTTGGGAGGGTGAACTACTTAGTGGGAGGTCTTCTGCAGGGGAATTTCAGCAGAGATGTCAGTGACAAGAAATATTCTGCATGGGAAGATGGGGAGCGGCGGGTGGGGGGTGTGTAGCAGAAAGACCTAGGCTGAGGGAATAGAAGTATGTGATCTCTAACACAGGAGAGAGCTAGGTGTATTCAAGGGACTGGGAGAAGAGGCAAGAGTGTTTCAAGCCTGGTATGGGATGAGGCTGGAGAAATGGCAGGAGCTGCAGTTGTAGTGTGGAAAGTAAAAGGGTGTCAGGATCTGAATCTGTTCTTTCATCTTGTTTAGACTGTCAAGATGAGCATGAAGATTAAGAAGGTACAGGAAGGCTTCTAGCAATGTACTGAGATGAGAGCCATCCCTGAGAGATAAGACAGTAAGGGAAATGTTGCCAAAGAAGAGGTCAGTAGAGCTGAGACTTGAAAAGGAGCAGATGACAGTTGCAAAAAGGAGGAGGTGGGGCATTCAGCAGGAGGTGAAGAGCATTTGGACACAGCAGAAGGAACACATAGAATGTTTTTGGAAAATGGAAATTATCTGATCATTAGCACTGAGGGTAGGGACTTGGAGTTGATTCTCAGACCCAGGGAGCAGATTTCCAAGGCTACTTCTGAAAGCCGGCCCTTGCCCAGTCTTCCAGTGCCTGTGCCTTTGGTATACTGGTTGCCGTGTTTGACTAAGATTTTCGGCTTTGGAGCAGAGTCCAGTTGTGTGCCATTTGGGTCTCTTGCATTTCACTTGATCTCTCAGCTGCTCCTCAGAATAGGCCAGTCACCATCCAGAAAAGGATAGGTCATCGTACTCTCAAACAGATACATTAGCTGGTCTTACATAGTGGAAAGAGCTTGGGATTTGAACCGAATTCTTCTGCCTTCATTTAGCTTTTTGAACTCTTACAAACCACTTAATATCCCTAAGTCACAGTTTCCTCATTTGTAAAATGGAGACAACATCTCCTACTCCCCAGGACAGTTGGAAGAATTCAATAACATGATGCATGAAAACCTGTATTTACGTTTACCCTGTCCCCACACTTCTGTGTCCATTTGCAGTCTTTAAGTAGATTCTGAAGCTTTTTGGATATCCTGTGATTGTGAGTCAGAGGGGCAGCATCACAGAATACATCTGAGGAGCAGGTTTCCTCTGAATCAATCCTGGCCAGCAAAATAAACTCTTCAGTCCAATATCCTTCCTTTAGGTCAGATAACCAAAAGCAGGTTGCTTGCTCTCCAAGGCAACTGCAGATGCTTATGTCAACAGAAGGGAGAGGGTCAGACATTTGAAAATAGAAAACAAGGTCAAAAAAGCTCCATTTGGCTAGTGGATACTTCTCTTACAAACATTTTTACCTCCAAATGTAGAACTGTCTCATTTTCATAAACTCTACTTCAGATGCTGTCTGGGAAACCAGGCTGTGTGACCCAAGAAACTATAGAATAATAAAACCTGTGATCTTCGTGAAACAAATATCCCATGCCTTTAGATGAAATATTTTTAGTCTGTTAGTCTCAATTTGAAAATTTGAGTGGATTTCTTACTGCACAAAATGTTTCATTCCAACTCCAGCTCAGCGGGTCTCTAAGGTGAAAATGTACATGATTAATTTTGTTCATAAACACACTGGAAAAAGAAAAAAGGGCCCTGATGTACATCAGCATTTTAAATGCTGTGACTTTGATTCAATTTAATTACTTCCTCCCCATAGTTTTAAATTGAAAGGCTTCAAAATCAAGAGTTGCTGCTCATAAACATAATTACTTTCCCTGGTAAATGAGAATGAGTTCAGAAATGAAGGGCTTGCAGGTGCAGGCATCATAAGGGGAGAGAGTGAGGAGCAGGCAGAGCATCCAGAGCCCTGGCTTGTAGGCCTGGCCCTGTGACTGCCAATCTGCTAAACTCTTTCTCAACACCACCATCTCTTTTTTATTTTAAAAAAAAAAAAATATATATATATATATATAGTTATATACGACTGTACACAGAAGAACTGTAGAAAAATGATCTTAATGACCCAGATAAACATGATGGTGTGATCACTCTGATCACCCACCTAGAGCCAGACATCCTGGAGTGTGAAGTCAAGTGGACCTTAGGAAGCATCACTATGAACAAAGCTAGTGGTGGTGATGGAGTTCTGCTGCTGCTGCTAAGTCACTTCAGTCGTGTCCGACTCTGTGTGACCCCATAGACGGCAGCCCACCAGGCTCCCCCATCCCTGGGATTCTCCAGGCAAGAATACTGGAGTGAGTTGCCATTTCCTTCTCCAATGCATGAAAGAGAAAAGTGAAAGTGAAGTCGCTCAGTCTGTCCGACTGTTAGCGACCCCATGGACTGCAGCCCACCAGACTACTCCGTCCATTGGATTTTCCAGGCAAGAGTACTGGGGTGGGGTGCCATTGCCTTCCCTGGATGGAGTTCTAGCTGAGCTATTTCAAATCTATAAGATGATGCTGTTAAACTGCTGCACACAATATGCCAGCAAATTTGGAGAACTCAGCAGTGGCTACAGGAATGGAAAAGGTCAATTTTCATTCCAACCCCAAAGAAAGGGAATGCCATATAATGTTCAAACTATCTCACAATTGCACTCATCTCATGTGCTAGCAAAATAATGCTCAAAATGCTCCAAGCTAGGCTTCAACAATATGTGAACTGAGAACCTCCAGATGTTTAAGCTGGATTTAGAAAAGGCAGAGGAACTAGAGATCAAATTGCCCACATCTCTTGGATTACAGAAAAAGCAGGAGAATTCCAGAAAAACATTTACTTCTGCTTCATTGACTATGCTAAGGCCTTTGTGTGGATCACAACAAGCTGTGGAAAATACTTAAAGAGATGGGAATACCAGACCACCTTACTTGCCTCCTAAGATATCTGTATGCAGGTCAAGAAGCAACAGTTAGAACCAGAAATGGAACAACAGAATGGTTCCAAATTGGGAAAGAAGTACATCAAAGCTGTATACTGTCACCTTGCTTATTTAATTTATATGCAGAGTACATCATGTGAAATGCTGGACCAGATGAAGCACAAGCTGGAATCAAGATTGCTGGGAGAAATATCAATAACCTCAGATACACAGATGACACCACTTTTATAGCAGAAAGTGAAGAGGAACTAAAGAGCTTCTTGATGAAAGTGAAAGAGGAGAGTGAAAAAAAACTGGCTGAAAACTCGGCCTTCAAAAAATGAAGATCATGGCATCTGGTCCCATCACTTCATGGCAAATAGATGGGAAACAATGGAAACAGGGAAAGACTTTATTTTCTTGGGCTCCAAAATCATTGCAGATGGTGACTGTAGCCATGAAATTAAAAGACACTTACTCCTTGGAAGAAAAGTTATGACCAACCTAAACAGCATATTAAAAAGCAGAGACATTATTTTGCCGTCAATGGTCAGTCTAGTCAAATTATGTTTTTTTCCAGCAGTCATGTATGGATGCAAGATTTGGAGCATAAAGAAAGCTGAGCACCGAAGAATTGATGCTTTTTAACTGTGATGTTGGAGAAAACTCTTGAGAGTCCCTTGGACACAAGGAGATCAAACCAGTCAATCGTAAAAGAAATCAGTCCTGAATATTCATTGGAAGGACTGATGCTAAAGCTGAAACTCCAACACTTGGGCCACCTGATGCAAAGAACTGACTCATTGGAAAAAACCCTGATGCTGGAAAAGATTGAGGGTAGAAGGAGAAGGGGATAACAGAGGATGAAATGGTGGATGATATCACCGACTTAATGGATGTAAGTTTGAGCAAGCTCTGGTAGATGGTGATGGATAGGGAAGCCTGGCATACTACAGTCCATGGGGTTACAAACAGTCAGACATAACTCAGCAACTGAACTGAACTGATAGGTAAACACACACACACTGGAGGCAATGTTGCCTAATGGAATGTAGTTGATTTAGAAATCAGATGGATATGGCTTTGAATCTTAGCTCTTCCATTTTAGGGGCCTCCCTTTCCCCCTTCTTTCCTCTTTTGTTTCAGTCAGAAATATTCATGGCATGTTTGGCTGGGTATACTGTGAGTAAACAAACTGATGTGGAAAAAATAGGACAGATGATCTACAAAATATTTTCTAGCCCTGATCAGTTATTTTATACAATTGTGGCAATCATATTCAGAGGTTGTCACTCTCACCCAGAACCCTAAACCTGGCAAAGTTCTGGTATGCGGAAAGGAGGTGATCTTGTATATTCTCTACTTATTGACTGTGACCTGGGGAACAGAATGAATGTCCCTGAGGTGTCCCTTCCCACAGTGAATCAGTGTCCACTTTTCAAGCTGCCTCTCAGAACTGTTGTGAGGATCTGAAATTTTAAAAATGTGAATGCAAAACAACTCAGCTAAAAATATCACTCCAGAGAACCTGGGATGTTGAGTGTTCAGGTGGGAGTGTGAAGTTCGGGCTGGGGTAGAGGTGAGTTCCTGAGTATGTGAGGCAAAGAAGCAAATGTCATACCACTGTCCTTTACGTGGCCTTCAGAGCACTGTGCAGTCTGAGTGCCTGCTTGGCCCGGTGCAGAGCAGGCTCAGCCCTGTATTGCTGTGCACAGGTAAGGGGTTGAGCACATAGGTTCAGGGGAGACTGCATGACCAAACCATCGTTGCACCCTGACAACCACACAGAAGTGAAAATCCACAGTGACTCCCTCATGAGGATGCAAGTTGACCATGTGGTTCACAAATATCAGGGACCCCCACAGTCTGTCCTCAGGGCCAGTTATTTTTAGACCTCTGCCTGGACTTGAGATCAGGTTACTAAATATTGAAGGCACCCTCTGGGTGAAGATCTCACCAGATCTATGAGAAATGTGAAGTATGTTTGTGAAGAGAAATAGGTTCTCATTCCTTCCAAACTTTCCCCATCTTTTCTACTGTCTAAGAGGAGCTCTCTGCAATGTATGTTAGTCTTTGGTTTAATATGAGGGAACTGTGTTTCCTTTGGGTGAGCTATATGATTAGGTGTATACTTATAAGCAGGAACAGAGTTCTCCTCTACTTATTCTCATTGGTCTGGATGACTGGAGTTTTAGACAGGCTTGAGAGCATTCCCCAAGGTAGCACTGAGACCTAAATGTCTTTGTTCACAGAGAACTTCTCTGCTCACTCTGGAGATGGAGGTGTTCACTGTGGGAAGTGATAAGTGCCTTGTGTTCTGTGCCAAATGTTCATAGCAATACAGGCTTACTTCAAGAAACAAGGAAAAAGTCAAATAAATAACCTAACTCTACACCTAAAGCAACTAGAAAAGGAAAAAGTGAAGAACCCCAGGGTTAGTAGAGGCAAAGAAGTCTTAAAAATTAGGGCAGTACTAAATGCAAAAGAAACAAAAGAGACCGTAGCAAAAATCAACAAAGCTAAAAGCTGGTTCTTTGAGAAGATAAATAAAATTGACAAACCAGACTCATCAAGAAACAAAGGGAGAAGAATCAAATCAACAAAACTAGAAATGAAAATGGAGAGATGGCAACAGACAACACAGAAATACAAAGGATGATAAGAGACTACTATAAGCAACTATATGCCAATAAAATGGACATCTTGGAAGAAATGGACAAATTCTTAGAAAAGTACAACTTTCCAAAATTTAACCAGGAAGAAATAGAAAATCTTAAACAGACCCATCACAAGCATGGCAATCAAAACTATAATCAGAAATCTTCCAAAAAAAACAAAAGCCCAGGACCAGACGGCTTCACAGCTGAATTCTACCAAAAATTTAGAGAAGATCTAACACTGATCCTACTCAAACTCTTCCAGAAAATTGCAAAGGAAGGTAAACTTCCAAACTTATTCTATGAGGCCACCATCACCCTAATACCAAAACCTGACAAAGATGCCACAAAAAAAGAAAACTACAGGCCAATATCACTGATGAACATAGAGGAAAAATCCTTAACAAAATTCTAGCAAACAGAATCCAACAACATATCAAAAAGATAATACATCATAACCAAGTGGGCTTTATCCCAGGGATGCAAGGATTCTTCAATATTCACAAATCAATCAATGTGATATACCACATTAACAAATTGAAAGATAAAAACCATATGATTATCTCAATAGATGCAGAGAAAGCCTTTGACAAAATTCAACATCCATTTATGATAAAAACCCTCCAGAAAGCAGGAATAGAAGGAATATACCTCAACATCATAAAAGCCATATATCATACACCCACAGCAAACATTATCCTCAATGGTGAAAAATTGAAAGCATTTCCCCTAAAGTCAGGAACAAGACAAGGATGCCCACTCTCACTACTACTATTCAACATAGTTTTGGAAGTTTTGACCACAGCAATCAGAGCAGAAAAAGAAATAAAAGGAATCCAAATTGGAAAATAAGAAGTAAAACTCTCACTGTTTGCAGATGACATGATCCTCTATATCGAAAACCCTAAAGACTCCACCAGAAAATTACTAGAGCTAATCAATGAATACAGTAAAGTTGCAGGATATAAAATTAACACACAGAAATCCCTTTCATTCCTATACACTAACAATGAAAAAAACAGAAAGATAAATTAAGGAAACAATTCCACTCACCATTGCAACGAAAAGAGTAAAATACTTAGGAATATATCTACCTAAAGAAACAAAAGACATATATATAGAAAACTATAAAACACTGAGGAAAGAAATCAAAGAGAACACAAATAGATGGAGAAATATACCATATTCATGGATCGGAAGAATTAATATAGTGAAAATGAGTATACTACCCAAAGCAATCTATTGATTCAGTGCAATCCCTATCAAACTACCCAAAGCAATCTATTGATTCAGTGCAATCCCTNTCCTCTATGATCCACCTCTGAGAGTAATGGAAATAAAAGCAAAAATAAACATATGGGACCAATTAAACTTAAAAGCTTTTGCACAAAGAAGGAAACTATAAGCAAGGTGAATTGACAGCCTTCAGAATGAGAGAAAATTATATCAAATGAAGTAATGGACAAAGAATTAATCTCAAAAACATACAAGCAACCCCAGCAGCTCAACTACAGAAAAATAAACGACCCAGTCAAAAAATGGACCAAAGAACTAAACAGACATTTCTCCAAGAAGACATATAGATGGCTAACAAACACATGAAAAGATGCTCAACATCACTCATTATCAGAGAAATGCAAATCAAAACCACAATGAGGTACCATCTCACGCCAGTCAGAATGGCTGTTATCCAAAAATCTACAAATAAATGCTGGAGAGGGTGTGGAGAAAAAGGAACCCTCTTACACTGTTGGTGGGGATGCAAACTAGTACAGCCACTATGGAGAACAGTGTGGAGATTCCTTAGAAAATTGCAAATAGAACTGCCTTATGACCCAGCAATCCCACTGCTGGGCATACACACTGAGGAAACCAGAACTAAAAGAGACACCCCAATATTCATCACAGCACTGTTTATTACAGCCAGGACATGGAGGCAACCTAGATGTCTATCAGCAGACAAATGGATAAGAAAGCTGTGGTACATATACATAATAGAATGTTACTCAGTCATTAAAAAGAATACATTTGAATCAGTTCTAATGAGGTGGATGAAACTGGAGCCTATTATACAGAGTGAAGTAAGTCAGAAAGAAAAATACCAATACAGTATATTAACACATATATATGGAATTTAGAAAGATAGTAAGGATAACCCAGTATGCAGGACAGTGAAGGAGACACAGATGTATAGAACAGTCTTTTGGACTCTGTGGGGTGGGTGAGGATGGGATGATCTGAGATAATAGCAATGAAACATGTATATTATCATATGTGAAACATATCGCCAGTCCAGATTTGATGCATGAGACAGGGTGTTCAGGGCTGGTGCACTGGGATGACCCAGAGGGATGGGATGGGGAGGGAGATGCGAGGGGGATTCAGGATGGGGAACACACATACACCCATGGCTAATTCATGTCAATGTATGACAAAAACCACTACAATATTGTAAAGTAATAAGCCTCCAATTAAAATAAATCTAAAAAAATCTCTCATCAGTGTGGAGACTGGGTGGCAAGAATTAAAATGCAAGTGTGGACCATTCTTTAATTGTCATCTATAATCATTATCATCAGGGCAGACACTATTGGTTATCTACTCAGGCTGTGGTTCCTGTTTCTTCTTTGTAGGCAGATTTCTGATTTTGTCCTTATATCCACTTTCTTCATGGTAGCCATGTGCCGAGGGAAGGATAACTCCTGTGTTGGGAAAGCTGATTATGGTGTTCCATTCTTCCTGTCAGCAATTGATTTATGTATGATATATAACCCAGTTCTGGCTGATAAAATAAGGGGTGGGGTTACTCCTGGAAAAGATTTTACTTGTTCTTCTGTTGGAACTTGTAAAGTCTGCACAAGCTCTCTGGAACTGGAGCAGCCATCTTGTGACCATTGAGAGAACTGGCCCAAGGGCAAAAGTGACATGCTAAGGATGGCAGAATGGAAAGCTGAAACAAACTTGAATTAATAGGGATGCAAATAAGCCCCTGATATACCCTACCTTGAAGCCATACTACCTTGGGATTTCTTGATTTTTAAAGCCAGGCAAGTGAGAGTTGCTTTTCATTGGCAGCCAAAAGAATTGGACTTATGCAAAAATTTGCACTAAGACAGGTTTCACATAACAATAAGGAGAAGGGGAATGTGGGACCCATTATCCAGCCTGGCTGGGCCAAATGCAGTATGCTAGAGGCATTAGATGGTGGGACTTGATTGGATCATGGCACAAGGCAACAAAAGAATGGATTAATTTATCAGCTGTCATTATCTGAAACCAAGTGCTCATTGAAGACAAGGTTTGGGAAAACCAAGTGACAGCTACCATACACTTTATAGAAAACTCGAAAAAAATCACATTTTATAGGCTAGGATGATTGCTTCTATTTCACTTATACAACTTAAAGCAAGAGAATGTCAAGTTCAAATTTCTAATTCAGGGACAGGCTGAAAATTATGATTTATCTAGGTCTAATTATCTATCATTGAAGAGCTAAAACCAAACACCACATTTGATTCCTTAGATTGCCAAATTACAAGGTCATTGATATCACTGATGTTCTGGGTCTCTTATGTGAAAGTGAAGGCATGCATCAACAAGAGGTAAGCTCTCAACAAAAATAGAAATCTATGGGCAGAGTTGGATGATGAGTTAGTCTGGGTTCTCCAGAGAAATATAGATAGATAGATGCATGCAAGAGTGCTAAGTTGCTTCAGTTATGTCTGACTTTTTGTGACCCTATGGACTGTAGCCCACCAGGCTCTCTGTCCATGGGATTCTCCAGAGAAGAATACTGGAGTGGGTTGCCATGCCCTCCTTCAGGGTATCTTCTCAACCCAGTGATTGAACCCATGTCCCTTGTGTCTCCTGTATGGGCAGGAGAGTTATTTACCACCAGTGTCACCTGGGAAGCCCATAGATATCCATAGATAGATAGATAGAAGTAGAAAGAGAGAGACACACACACACACAGAGCACAAAATATTAATTTATTATAAGGAATTGGCTCACATGATTATGAAGCTGAGGAGTCTAAAATTTGTAGTCAGCAAGCTGGAGGCCCAGGAGAGTCAATGTTTTCTAAGTTCTAGTCTTACTAAGGCAGGAAAAGGCCAAAGTCCCAGCTCAAACATAGGCATAGAGAGTGAAGTCTCCCATACTGAGCCTTTTTATTATAGTCAGGCCTTCAACAGATTAGAAGAGGCCCACCCATATTAGGCTGGGCAATCTGCTTTACTCAGTCTACCAATTCACACTTTTATGTCATCCAGAAACAGTCACAGACACACTACAGAATAATGTTTGATCAATGACTGGGCACCCCGTGACCCAGTCAAGTTGACACATGATGTTAACCTATAATCTATAATGATAATGCAGAGTCCTCTAAGTCCGCAATTTCCCCTGACCCTTCCTTGCTCTGCAAAGCAGTCTTTCTCCCTCTCTGATGAAGCTGTTTTCTCTACTATAGGCTTTACAATAACCCAGCAAGGAGCCAACTCTTCTCTTTCCCAATCACACAAATGTCTCCATTCCCTGCCAGGTTTTATATTGAGAGTCATATCCCAGAATGTGTATTGTGAGCCAATTGCAAAGTTAAACCCAGGAGAAGATTATTTCAACACCAACTGGAATTGTAAGAACTTGCTAATTATTTCAGCAAAATTTAGTAAAGATCAATTTGAAGGGATTCTGAACATCTAGGATCAAGGAAAGAGGAGCAGACTTCTAAGTGAGACTAAATTTGTTAATATGCATGAACCAACCGGAACATCTGAACTCAGTGTGTTGGCTCAATGTATTCTAACTATTTGCATAGTGATATAAATCCTAGACATGACAGTGGGCCATGCTATAGGAAAATAAGTTGCCAGAAGTTCCTTGTTACATGGGGAAGAAGAAATTCAAAGACTGAGGAGACAGCAATCTTAGAATGGATTTATCCAGAAAGCCTCACAGTTCTACACTCTAACTGTATGTCCCATGAGAGGACCCAGAAAACCCTCACTTCATCAGGCATTGGACATTGATTAGGGGGAATCTGCATCTTTTGAAGTGATTTGGGAGACACAAATCTTTTAAAGGCAGTGTAGTGACTATTCTCTCTAGGCTAAGGATGGTGGCTTCTATTTTCCCTGTGATGTTTGAAGCAAGGTTATATACTGACTCTTAAGTAGGAAGAGATACAGCAATCAGTTTAGGGGGAATAGGAACTGATGTGGTCACTGTGGGAAAAGAGGAAGAGGGCTGATTAGAAATGTGTAGAATATTAGAATTGTTAGAAATAATGTACCACCATCGGGAGCCTGGTTGATCTTAGAAAACATTACCTGGTGGTGGCACCATTTCACTCAATGGTGTATGTCCGTGTGTGTGCTTCCCTAGTAGTGGTCACTACTAGGTGAGAAAGAGAGTAGTTAGAGCTGTATGTGGTTGAGACTTTTCTAAATATGTATGTTTGTATAAGAAAGTGAAAAAGGCGTAAGGGAGCTCATGGCATTAAAAGAATTCAAGTCTTGATTTATGGGAAATAGGCTGGACTAGGAGGAGAGAGACTGCAAGAGGGTAGTAAGAAGGAAGTAGAAGAAAAAAAGCATTATATATCTTGATGAGGCTGGAAACTGAAGATCAGATGAGAAAATAGAATGGCAGAGACTGGCTAGCTATTTACCAAACACATTCATTCTTTTTGCTGGACCACAGGTAGGTTTTTTTCCCTATCTTTATTATGAACATGTGTGAGTTCTGGACAGTGGACTGTGGGTAGAAGTGTTGTACTCTAATCCTAAACCTGACCATGAAAATTTCCATATGTCATCTGCCATGCACTTTCCCTTCTTTGTCAGTCTCTGATGTCACCTGGTGAAAGTGGTGAAGGCACGAGATAAAAGGAACCTGTATCTTTAAACAGTTGCTTGAATGAGAGCTTCCCATGAATCAGGAACACGCACCTTGACTCTAACAGGGTAAGGAATAAACTTATATTGTGATAAAACACTGATACTTTGTATTTTATTTATTACAACAACTAGTGTTTCCTAATTAATATAGTTCTTTTTTTAATGGAGGGAAAGTTGTAATTAGGCTATTCCAGAGGAGACACAGCTCCTGTTGATAACAAGGTCCAGAGAAGAGTCTTGTAGCTAAAGTGGAGGGGATAAATGTTATTAGTAGGAAGAGATAAAAAAAAAACCTCAGAAGTCAGTATGTTGGATGTCAACATAGATATTAATGTCACCCAACATGATGAGAAGTGTAGACCATGAATCAAAATAATCTGATAGCAGCCAGCATTTATTGGATGCCCAACATTTTGCCTTCTCTTATAACCACCAAATATGGTAGGTGTTACTATTACCCTCTTTCATAAACAGGAAACTTCAGCCTAAAAGAGGCTAAGTAACTTGCACAAGGTTTCTCAGTTTAAACTTGAACTCAAACTATTTGATTTCAAAGTCTATATCCTTAAGTACTACATGAAAAGTTAACTGTACAACATGGATTTAAACTTTAAAACTGCATCTATGTCATAAACCAAGATGTTTCAAAATATAAGAGCAAAAATCTCCAACTTCAATATTGATGTCAATAATCTTAAATAATTTGAATATATTAATTTATTTAATAATAACTATATCAGTGCAGACCCTACAGTCTAGGATGTAGGACTCTCTGATAGCTATCTCTGTGGTTTTTTGAAGTCTCTTCAGTATTTTACTAAAGACTCTTCATTGGATATCTTTGAATAACCACGTCATCTAGTCATCTGAGCCTCACTACAGTAAGGAGTGAACAGCGTCAGAGAGACAAAATAACTTACATCAAACATTAATCAACAAAGTTGGGTCTCTGATCCCAGCTCTGTACTTGGTTTCTGTGTGAGTTAGACCTTACATATGCATTTTGTAATCTATACAATTTTTATTAAAATGATAACATATTCAGAAAATCAATATGTACAATGGATAAAACAATTCTGATATTATTCTCTATATTTCTTTGTATGCCTGTGATATTTCATAACAAAGCTTGGATAACCAAAGTGAGAAGGATGCACCCTTCCTCCTATAGCAGGCCTAGAGACCTCTCACCCCCCAAATGCCCCAGAGTCCTGCAGAGTACAGCTAGAAATAAATGCAGTTTTATGTTTTGTAGTGAATAATGCAAAGGGAGAAACATAACTTTTTAATGAGTAACAGACCAATGCAGTAAAACCAATCCATGATCAAAAAAAGCACAGTAGAAGGCTATTCTGAATATTTGGAATACTATCCTCTGGAAATATACATATACACACATGTACACAGAAAAATGAACATAAATAAATAAACATATATTGTGTTTATATAAAGATTTATTTTTAACCCAGAAATTATATTCTAATGTGTTTATTCCATAGAAACTATTTTATATGTGTTACAAAAATGTCAAAAATATCATTGTTCTCAATAACTCCTAAAAGAAAATTACTCACATATCTACTACTTGTAGAATGGATAAACAAATAGCTCCACTTTGACACATGAATATAATATACAGCAAAGAAAATGAACAAGCTACAGCTATAGTCAGAAACATGAATGAATATTACATTATACTGAACAAAAAAGCAAAGGCAAGACATAATTAATATAGATTCTACATATATATACACACACAGATTAAAAACTATACTGCTGAGAAATGCATATTCATGTTTAAAACCATAAAGGAAAACCAGGAAGCAATTACAATAAGAGTTAGAACAACAGTAACCATCCAAAGAACAGAAAGAGGACAGAAAAGGGAGAAAGGAATTGTGGGGGTTCCTTGATGGCTCAGGTGGTAAAGAATACACCTACAGTGCAGGAGACCCAAGTTTGATCCCTGGGTGGGGAAGAATTCCAAGGACAGAGGAATCTGGCAGGCTACAGTCCATGGGGTCCCCAAAAGTGGGACACAACTGAATGGCTAATGCTTTCACTTTCTTTTTGACCAGGATAGGGCTTCACAAGTCTATTATTCTGTCAAACTGTACTGTATTATGCACTTTTCAGTACATTATACTCCCTGGTTAAAAATTGGGGGGAAGCACATAAACACAGACTCATACACTCTCCTTTCTGCCCACCACTGTTCTAAAGAAGAGAAATCTTTGGTAGATTTTCCTAGAGAAGACAGTGTGTAATGAATATCAAGTACTCATCAATATCATCTTCATATTGAACACGGCATGTTTTTCTTTGAGGCTACTTCTTATACCAGTTCTACTGGGCTTACATCAGAGTATACTCTAGTGGCTTGTTTGATTTAAGATAAAATTTCATAGAGCCTGGAGACAGGGAGCTGCAAGAGTAATCCTTCAGAGGAATTCTCTCTCTTAAATGAGCTTTTTTT
>SJYX01008244.1:471691-502188 GCA_006410675.1 Oreotragus oreotragus | reverse complement strand
CTGATGCTGGGAGGGATTGGGGGCAGGAGTAGAAGGGGACGACTGAGGATGAGATGGCTGGATGAGATCACTGACTCGATGGACGTGAGTCTGAGCGAGCTCCGGGAGTTGGTGATGGACAGGGAGGCCTGGCGTGCTGCGATTCATGGGGTCACAAAGAGTCGGACACGACTGAGTGAACTGAACTGATACTGTATACCTATGTAATACTGTACATTAACTATACTTCAACTAAAAATCAGAAGAAGTACATTGTAACTGAACTCACATGGCTCACTCTATCTTAAACCTGGACACCCTCTAGGACTGAAATCCTTTCTATTATCAATCTCTTTTTTGTACTACCACCCTCATTCTGTTCTGTGCCTTCTTCCCAGTAAATTAACTTTTCCCTGATCCTTAAAGCCCAAAACTTTCACTGAGATTTCTCAAAACCCCATTCCACTGATGGACTCCCTTACTCCCAGTCTTCACCAAAATTTCAAAATACTTCCTAACCTCAAAGGAAATATGTCACTTAGGCAAGTTTCTTCTCTGATAACTTTCTTTTAATGAAGGATGTTCATTCTTCTGTTCCCCATATATTTTAGAGACCTGGGGTGGCTTTCTTTTTCCTCACTACTTCTTGCCCCACCTCGAATAAAGCCCAACTACTTTGAAACCTGTCTCAATCCATCTTTATTGTCCTACTGCGGCCATTCCTTATTTACTGAAGACTTTGGTACCTGGCCAGTTGCCTTTCTATTCCAGGCGTGTCAACACAGTCACTTCCACATTCACACAGATGATCTGTTACCTGCTTCTCAAATACCTTGACCTTCTTGCCTCTTGTAACCACATCACCACTTCATTCCAGCCACAGACTCCCATGGCTACATCAAGGGACTGGCTATCAACAAAGGTAGCCCCATACATCTCACTTTCTCACCACAGTCTCCAAATCCTCCAGACTTTATACATAGCTGCTCTCTCTGAAACCATTTTACACCATGAGAATGTGTACTACATCTTCAAAATTGAATCCTTTAAGACTAACATATAGGAGATAGGCCTCAGCATTGTTGAATGAATAAATGAGTGAAGAAAATACAGCAAAAAATTAAGATATAAATAAATAAGAGAATTGAGTGTCAAAGAATTGATAGTTTTGAACTGTGGTGTTGGAGAAGACTCTTGAGAGTTCCTTGGACTGCAAGGAGATCCAACCAGTCCATTCTAAAGGAGATCAGTCCTGAGTGATTGGAGGGACTGATGTTGAAGCTGAAACTCCAATACTTTGGCCACCTGATGCAGAGAGCTGACCTATTTGAAAAGACCCTGATGCTGGGAAAGATTAAGGGCCGGAGGAGAAGGGGACGACAGAGGATGAGATGGTTGGATGGCATCACTGACTTGATGGACATGCGTTTGGTGGACTCCGGCAGTTGGTGATGGACAGGGAGGCCTGGCGAGCTGCGGTTCATGGGGTCTCAAAGAGTCGGACACGACTGATGGACTGAACTGAACTAACAGAATGACAGAGAGACAAGTAAAACTACCCTATGGCCACAGACTACATGAGACATCAGGTGAAGAAACGATGTGCTGACTGGGAAAGCAAGTGTGAAAACAGAATGGAAAGCATTTTAATAACTGACTGCAAGTCAGGAAGGGAAGGTGGCAAAGACGACTCACACCATTTGGGCTGGGATGAATACAAGAAGGGTGGTAATATCAAGAGCAAAGGGGAGCTCTAAAAATGAGTATGTCAAATATACAGAGGAGCCTGGAGGGTACAGTCCAAAGGTCGTGAAAAGCCGGACATGAGCAGCAGCAACAGCAATGGATTTATAATATAAATCTAGACAGAGAGAAATGCCATAAGAAATTAAGTAGGATAAGGGGAACTAGAACAGAAAATGAAAAGTGCCATTTTAAATAATGAGGTGAGGTGAAGTCGCTCAGTCGTGTCCGACTCTTTGCAACCCCGTGGACTGTAACCTACTAGGCTTCTCCATCCATGTAATTCTCCAGGCAAGAATAGTGGAGTGGCTTGCCATTTCCTTCTCCAGGGGATCTTCCCGACCCAGGGATCGAACCCAGGTCTCCTGCATTGAAGGCAGACGGTTTAACCTCTGAGCCACCAGGGAAGCCCTTTTAAATACTTCCAGGAAAAAGAGACAGGTAAGTAAGGATCTAAATGAACTGAGGAAAGAAGAGAAACAACAGAGAAAGGAAGAAAAGCCTAAGTTATAATATCAAGAGAAAGGGTATACTCAGAAGCTAGCCAAGGTTGAAAGACAGACATTTAGAGTAAGAGGAGCAAGAAGTACCAGCAAAGGAGGCAGAGAAGCAATGGAGATCTACTGCAAAAGAACATCAACCATATTAGGGATTTTCAGGGCAAGGGGGTTTCCAAAAAAAAAGCTAAATGGTCTACAGTGTCACCTTTTACTAAGAAGAATCAAGACTAAGGTTAGTCTTTGATTACATAAATAGTTCTAACTGGGTGGAGGGAGTGAAAATTAAGATGCCAGAATAAATATGTATGAGGGGGACAAAGTAATTACCATTCAACGACTCTGGTGAAGAAGAAAGAAGCAAAATTTAGAAGCTGGAGTTTGGTTTTTCACTTTGCTTTTGGAGGAGTGAGACTTGCCCTATGTCCTCCCAGATTCCAGAATCTGGTATCTAGAGACACTGGGTCTGTGTGTGCTTCATCCTTTCATTGCAGTGTAGAGCCTTGCTATAAACCTGGTCTCTAAGTATATGCAGTGTATTTGATTTTTTTTTTTTTAACTGAAAATGCTTTCACTGTTTTTATTTTATTTTAAAAGTAATATATTCATTATTGTGAGGCTTCCCAGGTGGTGCTAGAGGCAAAGAACCCACTTATCAATGCAGGAGACCTAGGAGCCTGGCAGGCTACAGTCCACAGGGTCGCAAAGAGTTGGACACAACTGAAGCAGCTTAGTATGCATGCACATTATTTTAAAATTTTTATAAAAGTACATAAAATTAAAAATATTAAAATTACCTGTACAGTAATTCTATCAGCATATTTGGGTACGAACTTTCCAATTTTTTTTAGAAATATGCATATATATGTAAATGATTCATGTTTTTTAAAACTGAAGTCTTACCAGATACATAATTTCAATAAATACCCTTTGAAGGAACAATAATTTTAATTATTACTTTTACTAATTTGTTATTTAAATTTTAATATTCATTATCAAATTATTGAGTCACTATATTAATTCAATAAATATTATCTGAATGGATAATGGGCAAATTTTCACAAACGGGTTACTAATTATGATGACTTTCTTCCTATTCCCAGAAGAAATTAATATTTAAATTTTAAATGGTTTTAACAAGACCATGTGTTTTTTCATAAGTTCATAATTTTAAAAGTTAATACAATATTCAAACAATGGTATTTTTAAAGTAAATGATCTGTGTCTATTGAAGATTATAATTAAGAATTCTGAAAATCTTCTTTTTCTTTCTCTTCATTCATTCATTCACACCAAAGTTGTTTAAATTATATGGTAAAAGACCTTAAAGTACATTTTTCTTCTGGGGTCATTAGCAAAATAGAAAAAAGTCATTTGTAACTTTCGTCATAAAGCCAAATCATGTACAAAATGTTACAAGGGAGCTATCAAAAGTAGCTCATACCATCTCTCAAAATACTTTGCTTTTATAACCCTATTACAGCTGGTTCATTCCAGGAACGCATAGGAAACCTGGAAAATATATGAAGCATAGACTCTGTTTCCATTTATTTACTGTAAATCTCAAGGAAATTTCTTATATAAAACCACCCTTACTCTGACTCTTAACTCTTTCATCCCCCCTTTGCTACTGCAGAAATGACAGCAAAAAATTAAGACTGTCCCTGATGAATGTTTCTAATTTATGCTGAAACAAATGAAAATAAGGATAAATCATGATATGTATTTGGCATTTACCTACATTTGCAACCTAGTATCTTCATGGAATTGCCTATCACTTCCCTAAATAATCCTACTGTTTTCAATGCTGTCTGTTGGTTCATTATACAGAAATATTATAAATAAAAGCATGGGTTTTCTTCACTCTTTGTATTCAACACATGTATTCAATTCATGAAATTCCTTCAGTTCAGTCGCTCAGTCATGTCTGACTCTTTGCAACCCCATGAATCGCAGCACGCCAGGCCTCCCTGTCCATCACCAACTCCCGGAGTTCACTCAGATTCACGTCCATCGAGTCCGTGATGCCATCCAGCCATCTCATCCTCGGTCGTCCCCTTCTCCTCCTGCCCCCAATCCCTCCCAGCATCAGAGTCTTTTCCAATGAGTCAGCTCTTCGCATGAGGTGGCCAAAGTACTGGAGTTTCAGCTTTAGCATCATTCCTTCCAAAGAAATCCCAGGGTTGATCTCCTTCACAATGGACTGGTTGGATCTCCTTGCAGTCCAAGAGACTCTCAAGAGTCTTCTCCAACACCACAGTTCAAAAGGATCAATTCTTCGGCACTCAGCCTTCTTCACAGTCCAACTCTCACATCCATACATGACCACAGGAAAAACCATAGCCTTGACTAGGCGGACCTTAGTCGGCAAAGTAATGTCTCTGTTTTTGAATATGCTGTCTAGGTTGGTCATAACTTTTCTTCCAAGGAGTAAGCGTCTTCTAATTTCATGGCTGCAGTCACCATCTGCAGTGATTTTGGAGCTCAAAAAAATAAAGTCTGACACTGTTTCCACTGTTTCCCCATCTATTTCCCATGAAGTGATGGGACCACATGCCATGATCTTTGTTTTCTGAATGTTGAGCATTAAGCCTCAATGTTGAACTTTTTCACCCTCCACTTTCACTTTCATCAAGAGGTTTTTTAATTCCTCTTCACTTTCTGCCATAAGGGTGGTGTCATCTGCATATCTGAGGTTATTGATATTTCTGCAGGCAATCTTGATTCCAGCTTGTGCTTCCTCCAGCCCAGCATTTCTCTTGATGTATTCTGCATATAAGTTAAATAAGCAGGGTGACAATATACAGCCTTGACGTACTCCTTTTCCTATTTGGAACCAATCTGTTGTTCCATGTGCAGTTCTAACTGTTGCTTCCTAACCTGCATATAGGTTTCTCAAGAGGCAGGTCAGGTGTCTGGTATTCACATCTCTTTCAGAATTTTCCACAGTTTATTGTGATCCACACAGTCAAAGGTTTTGGCACAGTCAATAAAGCAGAAATAGATGTTTTTCTGGAACTCTCTTGCTTTTTCCATGATCCAGCGGATGTTGGCAATTTGATCTCTAGTTCCTCTGCCTTTTCTAAAACCAGCTTGAACATCCCTTAAGCTGCCTTTTAAGGAAATAAAATCATATGCTTTCTCCAGAGGTATTAAACTACTTTTAAGTGATACAATTATTTCTGCCAAAAGTACTAAACAACTCTTTCCTTGCAACATGTATCTAAACATGTTTTTCATATAAAAGTTATGATTTTCAAATGAATAGTAATTATATAAAAGGACTTCTGGATAGGCAATTAACAAAAGAAAATTAGAAAATTATATTAACTATTCTATGTCTAGAGATTAATGATGTCCAATTACTTCGGGCCAAACTATTTAATTATAATTATTAAAGATAACTACTAATAATACCTCTTGATCTGGAGGCAGTGTGTAGTAACCAGACCTTTTTATCCCCCACTTCTATGATAAACAAAAGACTGACGTTTGGTATCCTGAGTATACAGACGTCTTGGTCAGATGGAGCAACTGGCCTAGACGTTCAGAAGCTTTTTAGGTAAGAAGGGACTAAGATTCCAAAATTCTTCCTCCCAAGATTCAAAATTAGGTCCTTTTCAAAATAATTAAGACACATGATCTCACTGAATTTTTACCAAAAAAAGTCTTGCTGTCTTTAATAATTCCTAGATTGGACAATTACATGTAATTGGCTTTCTTTTTTCCCTTTTTTTTTTTTCACTGAACTATAGTTGATTTACAATGTTGGGTTACTTTAAGGTATAAAACTTAGTATGTACATGTATATGTATATGTGTGCCTACTAAGTCACTTCAGTCATGTCCAACTCCTTGTGACCCCAGGACTGTAGTGCTCCAGGCTCCTCTCTCCATGGGATTCTCCAGTCAAGAATACTGAAGTGGGCCCTTCACCAGGGATATATGTGTGTGTGTTTGTATACATATATATACGCACACACATGTATATGAAAAAAAAGTGAAAGAAAATGTTAGCCGCTCAGTCCTGTCTGACACTTTATGACCCCAGGGACTGCAGCCTACCAGGCTCCTCTGTCCATGGCATTCTCCAGGCAAGAATACTAGAGTGGGTTGCCATTCTCTTCTCCAGGGGATCTTCCCAACCCAGGGATCAAAGTCAGGTTTCCTACATTGTAGGCAGATTATTTACCAACTGAACCATCAGGGAAGTCCCATATATGTATGCATGTACACGTGTATATACATAAATGTGTGTATACTTATGTATATGTATATCAATTAAGAAGGGCCTCCCTGGTGGCTCAGAGGTTAAAGCGTCTGCCTCTAATACAGGAGACCTGGGTTCGATCCCTGGGTCGGGAAGATCCCCTGGAGAAGGAAATGACAACCCACTCCAGTATTCTTGCCTGGAGAATCCCATGGACGGAGGAGCCTGGTGGGCTACAGTCCTTGGGGTCACAAAGAGTCGGACACGACTGAGCGACTTAATACTTATATGTATGTATATTTACTTTTTCAGATTCTTTTCCATTATAGGTTATTACNTGGGTCGGGAAGATCCCCTGGAGAAGGAAATGACAACCCACTCCAGTATTCTTGCCTGGAGAATCCCATGGACGGAGGAGCCTGGTGGGCTACAGTCCTTGGGGTCACAAAGAGTCGGACACGACTGAGCGACTTAATACTTATATGTATGTATATTTACTTTTTCAGATTCTTTTCCATTATAGGTTATTACAAGATATTATAGTTCCCTGTGCTACACAGTAAATTGTTATTGCTTTGTAATTGCTTTCTTAACAATAATATAAATCTTTATAAAATACAGTATTTTTTGAAACAACAGGTATATAAGCTCTTAAATGTGTTACTTCTCTTGTTCCTTCTGAAATAAGATCAGATATACTCTGACATATATATTTTATGTGTGTACATAGGTAATGATGGAGAAAGTGTACCTACTATTTTAACATAGACATATGCTTTCTCTATAAACAAAAAACTTTAAAAGGAACATTTAAATTTTAAATAGATAAAATATGAAAGGAAATATCCAAATTGTTGAGGTTCTATGAAAATGGCTCAGTAGAATTTTATCTGCTTCAATAATTTTCTTCATATTTTCGTGTGTTCCTTTGTGACTCCCAGCTGAAACTCTTCAAGAGATCAAGATCAGTGATTTCAGAGGCTAATTAGTTGTTTCAGTTTTAAAGATCAAGCATTTGGGACATTTTTTTTCTCCCAACTTAAATCTTTAACTCCCATCAAGTCTTCTAAATGGAGAAAACAGATCGTTTCTTTTAAGTCAGTGCAGATTTGAATAAATTTTTCAAAGACTGAGATTGACACTATAACTTTTTGACAAGTAAGACTCCTATAAACCTAGAATTAGATATGCAAGTAACTGACTGAATTAAAGACATCTCAGTTAAGATCGATATTTTACTTCAGCTTCTAATCAAAATGGAGAAGAAAATGGCAACCCACTCCAATATTCTTACCTGGAAAATCCCATGGACAGAGGAGCCTGGTGNTAAAAAAAAAAAAAAAAAAATTTGCTTTAAGGAATACCAGTACTCACAATCAGAGATATCTCCAGCTCCTTGCAGACACCTGACTCAGTATTCTCCAGGATTTCATCAATATTATCAATTGTGTCATCAGAAATCAGTGATTCCTCCACAGACAGATCAAAGGCCTCATTTGTAAAAATAAAAACATGAAGAATCTCATTTATTTCAATTAGTATTATATTCTTATACTTGGAGCAGAGCATTAGCCTATGTATTGTACAATGTGGGGGAAATAAATATAAAGTACTACCTCCAAAAACATTATGCATGGGAAAAGAAAAGGTACACACACCTCACACACTTTTGTTAAAATAATTAGTGGTTAAGAGAGATGAGAGGACAATACAGAGGAAAAGTATGAGAAAAAAACAGGGACAAGATCAAGACGTTTTGAGGGAATAATAAAAGAGACTGTCCAACTGGTAAAGAACCTTGACTGCTCAGGTGGCAAGTTCAAATTGGACAGATAGTAGGTAGACAAAACCAGCTTTTATACAAAGGAATGGGTATGATTATACCTGATATTTAATGATGACTCACTAGAATTGAGGAATCTAAAGAATTAAAAGTTAAAAATTAAGACAAAACCAGCTTTTATACAAAGGAATGGGTATGATTATACCTGATATTTAATGATGACTCACTAGAATTGAGGAATCTAAAGAATTAAAAGTTAAAAATTAAGACAAAACCAGCTTTTATACAAAGGAATGGGTATGATTATACCTGATATTTAATGATGACTCACTAGAATTGAGGAATCTAAAGAATTAAAAGTTAAAAATTAAGACAAAACCAGCTTTTATACAAAGGAATGGGTATGATTATACCTGATATTTAATGATGACTCACTAGAATTGAGGAATCTAAAGAATTAAAAGTTAAAAATTAAGACAAAACCAGCTTTTATACAAAGGAATGGGTATGATTATACCTGATATTTAATGATGACTCACTAGAATTGAGGAATCTAAAGAATTAAAAGTTAAAAATTAAGACAAAACCAGCTTTTATACAAAGGAATGGGTATGATTATACCTGATATTTAATGATGACTCACTAGAATTGAGGAATCTAAAGAATTAAAAGTTAAAAATTAAGACAAAACCAGCTTTTATACAAAGGAATGGGTATGATTATACCTGATATTTAATGATGACTCACTAGAATTGAGGAATCTAAAGAATTAAAAGTTAAAAATTAAGACAAAACCAGCTTTTATACAAAGGAATGGGTATGATTATACCTGATATTTAATGATGACTCACTAGAATTGAGGAATCTAAAGAATTAAAAGTTAAAAATTAAGACAAAACCAGCTTTTATACAAAGGAATGGGTATGATTATACCTGATATTTAATGATGACTCACTAGAATTGAGGAATCTAAAGAATTAAAAGTTAAAAATTAAACTCTGATAGTTTTCATCTCATTAGGAAAACTAAGGTAATTCCTATCAGGAAACAGACTCTATAATAAGGTATAAAATAGAATAAAATCATGCATCCAAATTATAATATAGAACATAAAGGTCATAAGCAGTCACTCTGATTTCAGAGGTTCAGATTTGTGATTATGGAGGTCTGCTGCTAAATCGCTTTAGTCGTGTCCAACTCTGTGCGACCCCACAGACGGCAGCCCACCAGGCTTCCCCGTCCCTGGGATTCTCCAGCAAGATCACTGGAGTGGGTTGCCATTTCCTTCTCCAATGCATGAAAGTGAAAGTGAAGTCGCTCAGTCATGTCCGACTCTTCGCGACCCCATGGACTACAGCCTACCAGGCTCCTCCGTCCAGGGGATTTTCCAGGCAAGAGTACTGGAGTGGGGTGCCATTGCCTTCTCCGATTTGGAAAATAGAAATGGAAATGAAAGGTAACAGACAACCTAAACAGAGGATGATTCTGAAACAAACGAAGACAAAGAAATAATTTAGTTATGTTAATGTACCCATAAGAAAGCATCAAAAAAGAAGAATTCTACAAGTAGCTGGAAATTAAAAGTTGTTTTGTTTTTTTTCCCCAAAACTAGAAATGCATATTTCTCGGTTTTTTTTTTTTCAGAAACAGACTCTATAATAAGGTATAAAATAGAATAAAATCATGCATCCAAATTATAATATAGAACATAAAGGTCATAAGCAGTCACTCTGATTTCAGAGGTTCAGATTTGTGATTATGGAGGTCTGCTGCTAAATCGCTTTAGTCGTGTCCAACTCTGTGCGACCCCACAGACGGCAGCCCACCAGGCTTCCCCGTCCCTGGGATTCTCCAGCAAGATCACTGGAGTGGGTTGCCATTTCCTTCTCCAATGCATGAAAGTGAAAGTGAAGTCGCTCAGTCATGTCCGACTCTTCGCGACCCCATGGACTACAGCCTACCAGGCTCCTCCGTCCAGGGGATTTTCCAGGCAAGAGTACTGGAGTGGGGTGCCATTGCCTTCTCCGATTTGGAAAATAGAAATGGAAATGAAAGGTAACAGACAACCTAAACAGAGGATGATTCTGAAACAAACGAAGACAAAGAAATAATTTAGTTATGTTAATGTACCCATAAGAAAGCATCAAAAAAGAAGAATTCTACAAGTAGCTGGAAATTAAAAGTTGTTTTGTTTTTTTTCCCCAAAACTAGAAATGCATATTTCTCGGTTTTTTTTTTTTCCCAAAGCTAGAAATGCATATTTGGAAACCAATCACAAAGACAGATAAATGATACCATAGATGTCTTTGCCCTTGCTCAGGAGGTTGCAAAGCAGACAGAAGAACAGAGAATCAGTAAAAAAATTGGGCAAAAATTCAGTTAGGGTTCTGAGTGCATTATACAAACCACATGTCTCAAAGCCTTTTAGAAAATTATGTAGTGTTTTCACAATAATAAATAAGAACTAAAAAAATTATAAGGTATCTTTTCTAATATTTAATAACCTAGACTAATATTTGCCATTTTAGATATCTTTAAGATATTTAAGATAACTAAAACCTGAATGACTTAAACATGGCCAAACATTTTAATGACGACTAGTTAGCCAACTAATGTTAAAACACATTAGTTTTTAAATGTGTTAAAACACATTTCTTTCTAAAAAGGAAACCAAAAGGAGGAAAGCTCTATCTTCTAAAGCACATACCATTATCTCTACACTATGGCTGTAAAATAAACACTTCACTTGTAATAAACTCCAGATATTATCTTTCACCTGTAGCTTGACTGAAGCTGTTTTCACCTATGTCCTAAACAGAGAATGTAAATAGGTAAATCCCTCACTCTACTATCCCAGCATTCTCATTCTTATTTTTTTCTCTTTTTTCTCTCTCTCCCCCTCCCTCCCTTGCTCTCAGAAAGAATTACATGTGGAAAATTTAAATATTATGTATTCCCTGGTTTATGCTACAACATCACCAGGCAACAGAACTCCTGTTACCTTTAAAGTATTCTGGAACCATGCTACAAGACGTTGTATACAAGTCTCTGTTTCACTTCTAACACTGGTGAACTCCTCTCTTTTATTACACCTCCAGTCATTAAATTTTTCCAGTATTTCTTCAGAGTTAACTCCTTCTTTGGCCTGTCCATATACTGCTTCTAAAGAGGCTGACAAATCCTGCAGAGAGATACTTCTGTTTATTAAAGTTAATTAACTTTATATTAAGAGTAAAGTACCATATTAGAATCTGAGAGACAGTGAAGTGATATATTGAATCCCTATCCTGGAGAAGTTTATAAATAAAACTTTGACTATCTAGACATAAAAGCATAAAACTATCTAGGAGGTGATTTATTTGGATTATAATAGTAAAAGTTCATTAAATGAATTAAGTTTACAAACAGAAGGCTTTACAGTCTTAGGCTTTTAATTAAGTAGAAAGTATCCTCTTTTCTCTGACCTTACATAGGAATCTATTTTGTCCTGACATGGAAGTTTCTAAGGGCTACTGCTAAGTAAAAATAAACACACCAAATTGTAAAAATAATTCCAATTAAGGAAAGACATTAAGCATATATATATATATATGGATAGCATATTAAAAAGTAGAGACATCACTTTGACAACAAAGGTCCATATAGTTTTGATCTTCCCAGTTGTCACGTACAGATGTGAGAGCTGGACAATAAAAAAGGCTGAGCACTGAAGAATTGATGCTTTCAAACTATAGTGTTGGAGAAGACTCTTGAGTGTCCCTTGGACGCAGAGAGATCAAACCAGTCAATCCTAAAGGAAATCAATCCTGAACATTCACTGGAAGAACTGATGCTCAAGCTGAAGCTCCAATACTTTGGCCACCTGACAAAAGCCAACTCACTGGAAATGACCCTGATGCCGGGAAAGACTGAAGGCAAGAAGAGAAGGGGCCACAGAGTATGAAGTGATTAGATGGCATTATCGACTCAATGGACATGAACTTGAGCCAACTCTGGGAAATAGTGAAGGACAAGGAAGACTGGCATGCTGCAGTCCATAGGGTCACAAAGAGTTGGACATGACTGAGCTGCTGAACAAGAATATACATTTAAAAGCATTTTTAGAAAGGACTAGAAAAGATAGCTTGATAGCTCCCTCCAGGACTAAGACCCGAGAAGCATCACAGAGACAAGTGGAAAACTTAATAGATCCCAGAAATTTTTATCACAAAACTGAAAAACCTTTGGAAAGAAAGAAGATGGCTGGTATTTAGCACTGAATGAATACAATCACTCCAAGTAGGAGACACCCTGTACACAGCAGAGAATCGTCTTGGGAAAAAAGAATTTTCTTCATATGTTCTTCTCCCTTCCTCACACTGGGCAAGAAAGCAGCAGCACAAGCAAGAGGCAATGGGTTTATACAAGTACAGTATGGAAAATTAGAGGAGGCAAAAACTGATAACCAGGACAGAAGACTCGGCCAAGCATTCTTCTCCTTCCCCCAAATACCCAGGACCATTTACACCTAAGGGGAGCAGCCCCTGGAAAAGAGGAAAGGCTGAGGGAGAGGGACCGAGAGGTCCTCTGAAGAGTAAGATTATCTAGAACAGAAGCCAATAGGAAGTAGTTGAGCCAAGACTGTGTTATGGTCTTCTTGACAGACCAGAACCTGGGGACAGGAGTCGACGAAAAGAAGGCAAAGAAAAGAAGGATGCAGGGGACCCAAGTCTCTAGTGGAACAAGGGTGCTTTATTCATGGCAGCATGTGCTTATATACTGTAATACAGGGAAGCTTTAGGTAAAAAATAAGGTTAAGTAAAAAACACCAAAACCAGACACATAACAACAGTAACTAGGGGAATAACAATCGTCACAGGGCCAGAAGACAATCCATGTATTGGAAATAGGAACATGACTAAGTAGTTTTACAGAAAAGTAAAAGGTTACCGAAAGGAATCCATGTGTGTGTTCTGCTTCATGACCTCAGTCCTGAGAGCTGTGTGCAGCTCTGTTCGTTCCTGTTTTCCAGGAACCAGAGGGCCCTTGAGAAACAGAAAACAATGCATAGGATTCCTTAAAATTAAGGAATTCCCTGACAAGACTGCAACCCTGTTAAGTTCTGAGAAGCAAGCCTATCCTATTCCCTAAATCCACCTGAAATCACAAAAGGTATGCTCCAAGCTTTCACTCTTCCCAAGGTCCCTCTTCCACACTAACACATACACACATAACAGCACACCAAGATAGGTGATAATTCTTCAAGAGCATATGCAGTCCTGAGGAGAAGTATAGGGGAGCATGAAATGTGGCAGTAACACAAGCACTCTGAAAGAAATTATTGATATTTCTCCCAGCAATCACAAAAAAATAAAGTCTGACACTGTTTCCACTGTTTCCCCATCTATTTCCCATGAAGTGATGGGACCACATGCCATGATCTTTGTTTTCTGAATGTTGAGCATTAAGCCTCAATGTTGAACTTTTTCACCCTCCACTTTCACTTTCATCAAGAGGTTTTTTAATTCCTCTTCACTTTCTGCCATAAGGGTGGTGTCATCTGCATATCTGAGGTTATTGATATTTCTGCAGGCAATCTTGATTCCAGCTTGTGCTTCCTCCAGCCCAGCATTTCTCTTGATGTATTCTGCATATAAGTTAAATAAGCAGGGTGACAATATACAGCCTTGACGTACTCCTTTTCCTATTTGGAACCAATCTGTTGTTCCATGTGCAGTTCTAACTGTTGCTTCCTAACCTGCATATAGGTTTCTCAAGAGGCAGGTCAGGTGTCTGGTATTCACATCTCTTTCAGAATTTTCCACAGTTTATTGTGATCCACACAGTCAAAGGTTTTGGCACAGTCAATAAAGCAGAAATAGATGTTTTTCTGGAACTCTCTTGCTTTTTCCATGATCCAGCGGATGTTGGCAATTTGATCTCTAGTTCCTCTGCCTTTTCTAAAACCAGCTTGAACATCCCTTAAGCTGCCTTTTAAGGAAATAAAATCATATGCTTTCTCCAGAGGTATTAAACTACTTTTAAGTGATACAATTATTTCTGCCAAAAGTACTAAACAACTCTTTCCTTGCAACATGTATCTAAACATGTTTTTCATATAAAAGTTATGATTTTCAAATGAATAGTAATTATATAAAAGGACTTCTGGATAGGCAATTAACAAAAGAAAATTAGAAAATTATATTAACTATTCTATGTCTAGAGATTAATGATGTCCAATTACTTCGGGCCAAACTATTTAATTATAATTATTAAAGATAACTACTAATAATACCTCTTGATCTGGAGGCAGTGTGTAGTAACCAGACCTTTTTATCCCCCACTTCTATGATAAACAAAAGACTGACGTTTGGTATCCTGAGTATACAGACGTCTTGGTCAGATGGAGCAACTGGCCTAGACGTTCAGAAGCTTTTTAGGTAAGAAGGGACTAAGATTCCAAAATTCTTCCTCCCAAGATTCAAAATTAGGTCCTTTTCAAAATAATTAAGACACATGATCTCACTGAATTTTTACCAAAAAAAGTCTTGCTGTCTTTAATAATTCCTAGATTGGACAGTTACATGTAATTGGCTTTCTTTTTTCCCTTTTTTTTTTTTCACTGAACTATAGTTGATTTACAATGTTGGGTTACTTTAAGGTATAAAACTTAGTATGTACATGTATATGTATATGTGTGCCTACTAAGTCACTTCAGTCATGTCCAACTCCTTGTGACCCCAGGACTGTAGTGCTCCAGGCTCCTCTCTCCATGGGATTCTCCAGTCAAGAATACTGAAGTGGGCCCTTCACCAGGGATATATGTGTGTGTGTTTGTATACATATATATACGCACACACATGTATATGAAAAAAAAGTGAAAGAAAATGTTAGCCGCTCAGTCCTGTCTGACACTTTATGACCCCAGGGACTGCAGCCTACCAGGCTCCTCTGTCCATGGCATTCTCCAGGCAAGAATACTAGAGTGGGTTGCCATTCTCTTCTCCAGGGGATCTTCCCAACCCAGGGATCAAAGTCAGGTTTCCTACATTGTAGGCAGATTATTTACCAACTGAACCATCAGGGAAGTCCCATATATGTATGCATGTACACGTGTATATACATAAATGTGTGTATACTTATGTATATGTATATCAATTAAGAAGGGCCTCCCTGGTGGCTCAGAGGTTAAAGCGTCTGCCTCTAATACAGGAGACCTGGGTTCGATCCCTGGGTCGGGAAGATCCCCTGGAGAAGGAAATGACAACCCACTCCAGTATTCTTGCCTGGAGAATCCCATGGACGGAGGAGCCTGGTGGGCTACAGTCCTTGGGGTCACAAAGAGTCGGACACGACTGAGCGACTTAATACTTATATGTATGTATATTTACTTTTTCAGATTCTTTTCCATTATAGGTTATTACAAGATATTATAGTTCCCTGTGCTACACAGTAAATTGTTATTGCTTTGTAATTGCTTTCTTAACAATAATATAAATCTTTATAAAATACAGTATTTTTTGAAACAACAGGTATATAAGCTCTTAAATGTGTTACTTCTCTTGTTCCTTCTGAAATAAGATCAGATATACTCTGACATATATATTTTATGTGTGTACATAGGTAATGATGGAGAAAGTGTACCTACTATTTTAACATAGACATATGCTTTCTCTATAAACAAAAAACTTTAAAAGGAACATTTAAATTTTAAATAGATAAAATATGAAAGGAAATATCCAAATTGTTGAGGTTCTATGAAAATGGCTCAGTAGAATTTTATCTGCTTCAATAATTTTCTTCATATTTTCGTGTGTTCCTTTGTGACTCCCAGCTGAAACTCTTCAAGAGATCAAGATCAGTGATTTCAGAGGCTAATTAGTTGTTTCAGTTTTAAAGATCAAGCATTTGGGACATTTTTTTTCTCCCAACTTAAATCTTTAACTCCCATCAAGTCTTCTAAATGGAGAAAACAGATCGTTTCTTTTAAGTCAGTGCAGATTTGAATAAATTTTTCAAAGACTGAGATTGACACTATAACTTTTTGACAAGTAAGACTCCTATAAACCTAGAATTAGATATGCAAGTAACTGACTGAATTAAAGACATCTCAGTTAAGATCGATATTTTACTTCAGCTTCTAATCAAAATGGAGAAGAAAATGGCAACCCACTCCAATATTCTTACCTGGAAAATCCCATGGACAGAGGAGCCTGGTGAGATATTGTCCATGGGGACACAAAAAGTTGGACACAACTGAGCAACTGAACAAAAATCAAAATAGAATCAGCTACATTGTTCGCCTGAAACTATCAAAACACTGTTAACTGGCGATACCCCAATAAAAAACAAAAAGCATTTTTAAAATTTGCAATGCACATTAAAAAAAAGAATCAGTTAAGTAAACAAGTTTATTTCTTTTTCTCCTTATTTTCATCTTGTTAAATGCATATAATCTATTGGCTAACATTTGCCCTTAATCTTTTTTTTTTTCTTTAAGGAATGTTCTTTCAGGCATTTATAACAGCTTCTTTTCTCCCTTCTCTTTGCTTTTTTGGTATTTTAGAAATAAAATTCAGTGAGTGGTATCCATTCATTTTCTGAGTTTTGTAAACAAGGAATGCCAGAGATGAAATATGACTGTCTTTACATTTCATAGGCAGAGATTTTTGTTTCATGGGTATGACTCCCATGGCCCTTATAGAAAGTACCAACACAGTTTGTAACTAGTGCTTCAAACAGTTCCCAGAGCCCACATGGAAAATGAAACCATGAAATGCAAGGTGGAATTCTCATTTTCCTTACAGAGCATATCTTTTAAATACTCCCTATTCCCCAGTATTTCATATTGGAGAAGGGCTCTTTTTGACTTTTGGTATATTTTGCCTAAATAAGAGTCTATTGAGAACAGTCATCTTTCCCCCGCCACATGCAAGAAATATTATGTACTAAGCATACTTTAAATCTCATCTTGAAAAACTGTTCCCATTCTCAAAGGCCTGTGAGCAATAAATCATTTTTTAAACAATAAATTATGTTATATTCTGTTTTTTTAATAAACAACTGAAACCATAAAGTACATGTCTTCATTTAACCATCTTAGTGACCTGTAAAGCACTCCCAGGTGCCCTGGAGAGATAAGACGGTGACAGGAGTGTGTGTATCCATCAAACTCATGACAACATGTCAATCGGCATAATAATAAAGGAAGAAAGCATTCCATTGGAACTAAGGTATGTATTCCTTTTTTGGTATTTTTGTGGATGTAGAGAGATCCATATTATTTTAAAATATGAGCTCTGAGCTCTCCACTTCATTTTCAACACTTAATTAGGTGAATTCAAAGAAGGGATAAGTGGAAACACTTATGTATTCTTTTCACACATTTCCAGAAGCTTTCTAGATGTTATAACTGTCTCATACATTTTCAAATATCAGAGGAAGCACAGTAATCTTACCTACTTATTTTTAAGGTCAGCAAGGTTATGTTTTTGAAATAATGTCTGGAGTGAAACTTGAAACAGAGGAAAAGAAAATGGCAGATACCTCATTTTGGAGTACTAACTGTTCAAAACCCTGGGTTTCAGAGTCTCACCATTAAGTCCATACATGGAAAGCTCTCACTCTGAATTCTAATCACAAGTAGCCTTTAGCAATACTGCAGGAAGGGTCTGTGCTGAATTTATCCTCCAGCGAAAGCTTACAGCTTTTCTAATATCAACACTGACCTCAATGAAAAGGAGTATAAAATTCACAAGAGAAATATATCCAGTAATTTCTAATCAGTGAAGCTCTTGGTTGCCAGGTTGTTCATATTTTCCACCTGGTTGGTTGCCAACTGCCATGTCATTTTCTTGGGTTTCAGTTACTGCCTCTGAAATATCTAGTAAATGCAACTCTTCCCTTCCCAGTGGAAACAAGTAAAGATGTTTTCTTTAGAGTCTCAATACTTGTTACATACAGAAGGATGATCATCTGTTCCGTCTTCCCCCAGAACTCCATGAACCTGTCTGCTCCTCAGGTCCAGGACACTTCTCCACCTAATCACCTACCCCTGCTTCCTTACATGCAGGGCAGCCAGGGATTCTTCCTATGGTCCTCTCTTCTCTGCAGCTGCAACTACACAGGCTGACTCCAGGTAGACTCTAGAGCAAGTGGGATTTATTCTCTTCGGAGCTTCCTGACAGTGCTTATCACGTTATTATTATCACTAGTGTTTTATAGGTTACAAATATGTTACATGAGGCCATGGGTTCCTTTGGGGGGGGTGCAAAAAATTACATAACTTACTGTTTAAACATTTTACTAATGCCCATAGATCTGTGATGGTTAAAGGAATACACTCAGCATAGTGCATGGAATATAATAAGCACTCTCTAGGGGTGACCTTATGACTATAATTGATATTATTATTTTTCCCACAATAAGCAATTAAACCCTTTATCTTTAAATGGTTTTACTGCAATGTGAAAATAAGAAAATAAGATAAATACAGGGCAATTGTAAATATTTGAGAATCTCACAAAGCCTTTATTTACTAGCCTGAGTTCATTCTCCTTTAGGTATTTATTTGTAAAGGTGGGGATCCCCAAAATACCCCGCACGAGAAGGACATCCCAAGGACCTATAATAAAAGCAAAATCATAGGTTCTCTCTGGTGTAGGAGGATCTCCAGGCTCACTGATTTTCATTTTCCTGGGACTCTATTTGGCTTATTATATGTGTCCCTTATCTTATTTAAGCTTCATGGAGTCCTGTGAGTTAATTACTATGCCTGTTATCACATGAAGAATGTCTCAGAAAATTACAGAAAGTTTCCAACTAACTAAAGGAGTATGTCAAGGCTGTATATTGTCACCCTGCTTATTTAACTTATATGTAGAGTACATCATGAGAAACACTGGACTGAAAGAAACACAAGCTGGAATCAAGATTGCCGGGAGAAACATCAATAACCTCAGATATGCAGATGACAATACCCTTATGGCAGAAAGTGAAGAGGAGCTAAAGAGCCTCTTGATGAAAGTGAAAGAGGAGAGCGAAAAAGTTGGCTTAAAGCTCAACATTCAGAAAACGAAGATCATGGCATCCGGTCCCATCACTTCATGGGAAATAGATGGGGAAACAGTGGAAACAGTGTGAGACTTTATTTTTTGAGGCTCCAAAATCACTGCAGATGGTGACTACAGCCATGAAATTAAAAGACGCTTACTCCTTGGAAGAAAAGTTATGACCCACCTAGATAGTATATTCAAAAGCAGAGACATTACTTTGCCAGGAGAAATATCAATAACCTCAGATATGCTGATGACACCACCCTTATGGCAGAAAGTGAGGAGGAGCTAAAAAGCCTCTTGATGAAAGTGAAGGAGGAGAGCGAAAAAGTTGGCTTAAAGCTCAACATTCAGAAAACGAAGATCATGGCATCCGGTCCCATCACTTCATGGGAAATAGATGGGGAAACAGTGGAAACAGTGTGAGACTTTATTTTTTGAGGCTCCAAAATCACTGCAGATGGTGACTACAGCCATGAAATTAAAAGACGCTTACTCCTTGGAAGAAAAGTTATGACCCACCTAGATAGTATATTCAAAAGCAGAGACATTACTTTGCCAACTAAGATCCACCTAGTCAAGGCTATGGTTTTTCCTGTGGTCATGTATGGATGTGAAAGTTGGACAGTGAAGAAGGCTGAGCGCTGAAGAATTGATGCGTTTGAACTGTGGTGTTGGAGAAGACTCTTGAGAGTCCCTTGGACTGCAAGGAGATCCAACCAGTCCATTCTGAAGGAGATCAACCCTGGGATGTCTTTGGAAGGAATGATGCTAAAGTTGAAATTACAGTACTTTGGCCACCTCATGCGAAGAGTTGACTCATTGGAAAAGACTCTGATGCTGGGAGGGACTGGGGGCAGGAGGAGAAGGGGACGACGGAGGATGAGATGGCTGGATGGCATCACTGACTCGATGGACCTGAGTCTGAGTGAACTCTGGGAGTTGGTGATAGACAGGGAGGCCTGGCGTGCTGCGATTCATGGGGTCGCAAAGAGTCGGACACGACTGAGCGACTGAACTGAACCGAACTGAAAGGCAGAGTACTCATTTAAATCCAGATCTCCTGGATCCTAAAGCCCCATCATAGCATGCTACCTTTGGTTATCTCAACACAGATGGACGCTAAATACATATTTGTTTTAGGAAAAAATTTTTTAAAGTTGCTGAAATATTTTGACTAAAATACATCACTAAATAAAAATAATAGCAGTCAGTATTTATTGGTATGTTCTACTTAGCAGCAGCAGCAAACACAATAACTTTGAGATAGGTACTATCATTCTCCTCTTTTTCAGATGAGGAAACTGAAAGAGAAAGACTGTGTAACTTATGTAACATCCCCTGGCTGGGATATGGGTCACAGTCCCAGGGCCTGGAGTCTTTACTGCACAGTTCTGCTTGTGCTGGATACTTTGATTTTGCCCCTCCAGATCAATTCTCTGCCCTTCTCCATTAGGCTCTGCATCCAGGGATGCTGACCTTTAAGAACTGCTTCACTAGGGGCTCCATGGTCTCCCAGCTTCCAGTTATACTGGGTGAAATGAAAAGCATAAAGAAGAGTTCCCGAGGCTTTATCCTCCACAGCTGCAGTTTGCCTGTCAGAGGATCTCAACCTTGATCTCCCTGGGCGCTGGTCCAAGCTCTCTCTTCTATTGTTGCTAGACTCTCAATGCTTCACCATTGCCTGTTGGCTGCGCGTAGCCCTGCCCACACCTTGGTAGTCTCTTATTCACTAAACTTTCTTTTGCCCCTGCTAAGTGAGCCATCTCTTTTCTGCTCAGATAATTACTGATATTCTGCTTCTTCAGTCATTCTTAGAGTAAAGATTCTGGGATGACTTCCCTCTCTCCTTGCTGCTGTAAGGAAGTTGATGGTAAACTCCCAGAGCACGTTGGGTTCAGCAGTGGCTGGGACAGTCTTACCTAAAGGAGGAGAACTTAGAACTGAGATTCCAAACACCTTGGACTTTTACTACCCTGCTACTTATTCAAAGAAAAGTAGACAGCATTTTCAGTGCCCTTCCAATCCCTTCTAAAGTAGAGGGTAGTCAGTTTAGATCAGATGCCCAAGTCTATTGTGCTGGGTACTATTTGAGGAGAGTGAAAAATCTGGCCTAAAACTCAACATTCAAAAAACTAAGATCATGGCATCTGGTTCCATCACTTCATTGCAAATACATGGGGAAACAATGGAAACAGTGACAGACTTTATTTTCTTGGGCTCCAAAATCACCGTGGATGGTGACTGCAGCCACGAAAGTAAAAGACACTTGCTCCTTGGAAGAAAAGCAATGACCAACCTAGGCAGCCTATTAAAAAGCAAAGACATTACTTTACCAACAAAGTTCTATATAGTCAAAGCTATGATTTTCCAGTTGTCATGTAAGGATGTGAAAGCTGGACCATAAAGAAGGCTGTGCACAGAAGAACTGAATCTTTTGAACTGGCTGTTGGACAAGACTCTTGAGAGTCCCTTGAACTGCAAGGAGATCAAACCAGTCAATCCTAAAGAAAATCAGTCCTGAATATTCATTGAAAGGACTGATGCTGAAGTTCCAATACTTTGGCCACCTGATGCAAAGAGCCTGCTATTGGAAAAAGATCCTGATGCTGGGGAAGATTGAAGGCAGGAGAAGGGGATGATGGAGGACGAGATGGTTGGATGGCATCACCGACTCAATGGACATGAGTTTGAGCAAACTCCGGGAGTTGGTGATAGATAGGGAAGCCTGGCATGCTGCAGTCCATGGGGTCACAAAGAGCTGGACAGGACTGAGCGACTGAACGAAAACAACTATTGAAATTTCCCTATTTGCTTAATCTCATGTGGCTCTATCCTATCTATTAATGAAGAAACTTCAAAGATCTTGCTTTCCCAGTGTTCAGCGTGCTGACTAGCATCAGGTAGCTCAACATGTGCTGAACAAAGGAATCAGGATGGACTCTCTGATGTGTCACTTTACTGTTAAAACTGCATCATCTGATAAAAACAAAAGAGGAAATCAGAAGCAGGATTCACCATGGTTATGGGTGCAGTTACATGATAAAGAATGTATATGTCCCCTACGTTCGGACATTTATAGCCAGCAGTAGCTCAACCCTGAGCAAGATGGTCTGCCTCCCTATGCCTCTTCCCCTCATCTGTGAAATAGAGGTGATGTTCATGGTCTCTTTTTTTTTTTTAACTTATTTTTTTATTGAAGGATAATTGCTTTACAGAATTTTGCTGTTTTCTGTCAAACCTCAACCCAAGTCAGCCATCAGTTCAGTTCAGTTCAGTCGCTCAGTCGTGTCCGACTCTTTGCGACCCCATGAATCGCAGCACGCCAGGCCTCCCTGTCCATCACCATCTCCCGGAGTTCACTCAGACTCACGTCCATCGAGTCCGTGATGCCATCCAGCCATCTCATCCTCGGTCGTCCCCTTCTCCTCCTGCCCCCAATCCCTCCCAGCATCAGAGTCTTTTCCAATGAGTCAACTCTTCGCATGAGGTGGCCAAAGTACTGGAGTTTCAGCTTTAGCATCATTCCTTCCAAAGAAATCCCAGGGTTGATCTCCTTCAGAATGGACTGGTTGGATCTCCTTGCAGTCCAAGGGACTCTCAAGAGTCTTCTCCAACACCACAGTTCAAAAGCATCGATTCTTCGGCGCTCAGCTTTCTTCACAGTCCAACTTTCACATCCATACATGACCACAGGAAAAACCATAGCCTTGACTAGGCGGACCTTAGTCGGCAAAGTAATGTCTCTGCTTTTGAATATACTATCCAGGTTGGTCATAACTTTTCTTCCAAGGAGTAAGCGTCTTTTAATTTCATGGCTGCAGTCACCATCTGCAGTGATTTTGGAGCCCAAAAAAATAAAGTCTGACACTGTTTCCACTGTTTCCCCATCTATTTCCCATGAAGTGATGGGACCGGATGCCATGATCTTCGTTTTCTGAATGTTGAGCTTTAAGCCAACTTTTTCGCTCTCCTCCTTCACTTTCATCAAGAGGCTTTTTAGCTCCTCCTCACTTTCTGCCATAAGGGTGGTGTCATCAGCATATCTGAGGTTATTGATATTTCTCCCGGCAATCTTGATTCCAGCTTGTGTTTCTTCCAGTCCAGCGTTTCTCATGATGTACTCTGCATATAAGTTAAATAAGCAGGGAGACAATATACAGCCTTGACGTACTCCTTTTCCTATTTGGAACCAGTCTGTTGTTCCATGTCCAGTTCTAACTGTTGCTTCCTGACCTGCATACAGATTTCTCAAGAGGCAGGTTAGGTGGTCTGGTATTCCCATCTCTTTCAGAATTTTCCACAGTTTATTGTGATCCACACAGTCAAAGGCTTTGGCATAGTCAATAAAGCAGAAATAGATGTTTTTCTGGAACTCTCTTGCTTTTTCCATGATCCAGCGGATGTTGGCAATTTGATCTCTGGTTCCTCTGCCTGTTCTAAAACCAGCTTGAACATCAGGGAGTTCACGGTTCACATATTGCTGAAGCCTGGCTTGGAGAATTTTGAGCATTACTTTACTAGCGTGTGAGATGAGTGCAATTGTGCGGTAGTTTGAGCATTCTTTGGCATTGCCTTTCTTTGGAATTGGAATGAAAACTGACCTTTTCCAGTCCTGTGGCCACTGCTGAGTTTTCCAAATTTGCTGGCATATTGAGTGCAGCACTTTCACAGCATCATCTTCCAGGATTTGAAACAGCTCAACGGGAATTCCATCACCTCCACTAGCTTTGTTCTTAGTGATGCTTTCTAAGGCCCACTTGACTTCACATTCCAAGATGTCTGGCTCTAGATTAGTGATCACATCCTCATGATTATCTGGGTCGTGAAGATCTTTTCTGTACAGTTCTTCTGTGTATTCTTGCCACCTCTTCTTAATATCTTCTGCTTCTCTTAGGTCCATACCATTTCTATCCTTTATCGAGCCCATCTTTGCATGAAATGTTCCCTTGGTATCTCCAGTTCTCTTGAAGAGATCTCTAGTCTTTCCCATTCTGTTGTTTTCCTCTATCTCTTTGCATTGATTGCTGAAGAAGGCTTTCTTATCTCTTCTTGCTATTCTTTGGAACTCTGCATTCAGATGCTCAGCCATAGATATATATATATCTCCTCCCGTTTGGACCTCCCTCCCATCTCCTGCCCCATCCCATCCCTCTAGGTGGATACAGAGGCTCTGTTTCATGGTGTCTTTCTTATAGGCAGTAGTAAGGATTAAGTGAAATGAAATGAAGTAAAATGAAATTCAGCTCTTGCTTAGAGGCCATAGTAAGCACCCAATCATTCTGATCTGGTATCATTTAGCATATTTTCTTACGCTTAGACCAAGGAAAGGCGTTACAGGAGTCTTTCATGTCTGATAGAAAATCAAGAGGAATATGTCTATGCCAAAGAGAGTAGCACAGGGCACCACTCCAGAAGAAAGCCCTGGGTATTAAAAAGGAATGTTGGAATTAAAACATCCTACACCAACAACCTGAAAGTTATATGATAGGATAGTCATTAAGATATATTCTCATGGGACTTCTAAATATCATCATTGACCTCTTTCAAAAATGTAAATTTCTTGACAATTACTTATTTAATAAAATTCATTTCTGCTATAACATTGTCAGCTAGCCAGCATTACTTAGGAGTGGAGAATAAAAGCAATCTACAAGTGTGGGATGTAGAGGGAGAGGTTTTGGGGCGGTGGTTGGAAACGGAAATGTTTGAAGACATCAGCTGGAAGAGGTGGAGGGAAAGGACTGGGAAACAGAACAAGTGAATTACCCACTGGATGATGGATCTTTTGTGTTAGGTTCTTGGACACAAGAATATAACATCTGTGGGTAACTTTGAGATTTCAAACTTGGACTTAAACATAGGAAGCACTAATTGGATCACTGACAATCACCCAGTTTACAAAGAAATGAAAGACTTAGACTGTTCAGTTCCTTTACTGTCTTCAAAGGTGAATTAAGTACATCTTTGAGATGTGTCTTAACTTGTATTGCCAAAGAGTAATACCACACAATGATTTACATACCCCTGATGCTCAGCCAAATACTTCCTTTTCTTTGATTTCTCTTTTATGTTAAATAAAGATGAAAGATACCTAGATCTTCTCCCAAGAAATGAACAGGAAGAAAGAAAAAAACTTCAAGTAATCTCGAGAGAGTTGACACAAAATATAACCTGCTCGCTTAGGAAACTGATGAACTGGGTTAGAAGGATAAAGCATAATACTCAACAGATTCCTTTGGAAATAAAAGAGGAAAAAAATCACTCTATTAAAATGAAAGGACTCAGTATGTGTATGACTTCACCACAGTTCTTATACCTATTAAGTGTGCAGACATCGTTATAGCATCTAAGTTCCTTAGAGTTTAGAATATTTACATAATAGGAGAATCTGGAACAATTAGAAAAGGCAAACGGCTAAATTACATGCTAAAAATTTTGCAAATCCAATTTTAACATAGTCATTCTGTTTTTTGTTTTAAAAAAAAAATCATTTACTTTGGTGGCTTTAAGGAATATATTGGCTTATGGGGCTCCAGAAACCCCTTCAGAATATCTCTTCTACACACATCAAAAAAAGAACCATCTCTCCAGCCTCTTCCCAGACTATCCCACTCAAATTTATTTCCCAGCAACAGAAATGAACCATCTGGTTTCTAACAAACACAGTGGCACAATTTCCCTACTTTGAAAGCAAAATAACACTATAAGGATTAAAGCAGTACTAGTTAACACTTATTGGGCACTTACCCTATATTGGAACTCGGGAGGAACATTTCATATGCATTGTCTCATTTAATATGATAACAACTTCCTGAAATGTATAATTCTACTATCCCCATTTTATATTTACATATACCCATTTATCCTTTCTTTTACAAAGAAATTGGGACTTACAGAGACCATGTCACCAAAAAATACAGAATTCTTATCAGTTAGGAAGACTTCCTTGATAGCTCAGTTGGTAAAGAATCTGCCTGCGATGCAGGAGACTCCAGTTCAATTCCTGGGTCAGGAAGATTCGTAGGAGAAGGAATAGGCTACCCACTCCAGCATTCTGGCCTGGAGAATTCCATGGACTATACAGTCACAAAGAGGTGGACACGACTGAATGACTTTCACTTTCACTTTTATAAGTTCAGTTCAGTCGCTCAGTCGTGTCCGACTCTTTGCGACCCCATGAATCACAGCACGCCAGGCCTCCTTGTCCATCACCAACTCCCAGAGTTCACTCAGACTCATGTCCATCGAGTCCATGATGCCATCCAGCCATCTCATCCTCTGTCATCCCCTTCTCCTCCCGCCCCCAATCCCTCCCAGCATCAGAGTCTTTTCCAATGAGTCAACTCTTCGCATGAGGTGGCCAAAGAACTGGAGTTTCAGCTTTAGCATCATTCCTTCCAAAGAAATCCCAGGTTGATCTCCTTCAGAATGGACTGGTTGGATCTCCTTGCAGTCCAAGGGACTCTCAAGAGTCTTCTCCAACACCACAGTTCAAAAGCATCGATTCTTCAGCACTCAGCTTTCTTCACAGTCCAACTTTCACATCCATACATGACCACAGGAAAAACCATAGCCTTGACTAGGCGGACCTTAGTCGGCAAAGTAATATCTCTGCTTTTCAATATACTATCCAGGTTGGTCATAACTTTTCTTCCAAGGAGTAAGCGTCTTCTAATTTCATGGCTGCATTCACCATCTGCAGTGATTTTGGAGCCCCCCAAAATAAAGTCTGACACTGTTTCCACTGTTTCCCCATCTATTTCCCATGAAGTGATGGGACCGGATGCCATGATCTTCGTTTTCTGAATGTTGAGCTTTAAGCCAACTTTTTCGCTCTCCTCCTTCACTTTGATCAAGAGGCTTTTTAGCTCCTCCTCGGATGCGTTTATTAATAGGGTACCATAATGTTCAACTCTAATTGGCTTAAACAAAAAGATTACTTCCCTAATTCTTGGGCTTAGAGGTAGGATGGTCTGAATGTTGACTTAATCCAAAGGCTTTGGACTTCCTTAGCTCTTTAATTCCCCTCATATTTATTTCAAGCTCAGACTTGTATGAAGATGCCTGAAAATATATTTTCCAAGATACCCTTAGCTAAGTCTCTTTTGAGATTTAATGACCTTTCATGAACCACCTGAAAGGGGGATTGGAATTGCTACGGTTGACATAAACATTAAAGTCCATTCCTGTTGGCATCAAACTCCAGCTTATAAAAATAGGCAGTTTTAGTAATGCTTTTATCTAGTCCTCTTCTGCCTAGCTAAACTTAAAGATCAGAGTATCTACTGATAATCTAGGAGAAAAACACTATTAATATAGCAGTGGGTTAAATTTCTGTGATATATCTACATCCATACAATTTTCTATAATTTATACCAAAATTTTTAAACTGTTATTCCTAAAAATTATTTGGTAATTTGGACCATAAAGAAGGCTGAGTGCAGAAGTATTGATGCTTTTGAACTGTGGTGCTGGAGAAGACACCTGAGAGTCTTTTGGACTGCAAGATCAAACCAGTCAATCCTAAAGGAAATCAACCCTGAATATTCATTGGAAGGACTGATGCTGAAGCTGAAGCTCCAATACTTTGGCCACCTAATGCAAAGAACTGACTCACTGGAAAGGACTCTGATGCTGGCAAAGATTGAAAGCACAAGGGGAAGAGGGCAACAGAGGATGAGATGGTTGGATGGCATCACCGACTCAAAGGACATGAGTTTGAACAAACTCCAGGAGATAGTGAAGGACAGGGAAGACTGGTGTGCTGTAGTCCATGGGGTCACAAAGAGTTGAACACAACTGAGTGACTGAACAACAGAATTCTTTCTTAGGACTACGCATCACCCCATTTGTTTAATAAGAAAATCTTTACCTCTGTAGGGCTTATAATCTTCATTTAAGATAATATTTTCAATTTTTCATAAATCAATTTTCTCTGAGTATATGAATATAAATTATCACACTAATGGGACAGACAAGGTTATAGACTAGCTCTGGGACCCGATCTTAATAATGTCCTATGTTTGTCATCATTCAATCACTAAATCACGTCTAACTCTTTATGATCCCATGTTTTGTAGCTCGCCAGGCTCCTCTGTCCATGGGATTTCCCAAGAAGATTCTGGAGTGGGTTGCCATTTCCTTCCAAAGGATCTTCCGGACCCAGGGGTCGATTCTGTGTCTCCTATACTGGCAGGTGGATGTTTTACCACTGAGCCACAAAGGAAACCCAACAATAAAGTTCTAAGGTTCTCCCTAGAAGTTTCAGTTCAGTCGCTCAGTCGTGTCCGACTCTGCAATCCCACAGACTGCAGACTGCTAGGCCTCCCTGTCAATAACCAACTATTGTAGTTTACTCATGTCCATTGAGTCGGTGATGCCATCCAACCATCTCATCCTCTTTCATCCCCTTCTCCTGCCTTCAAACTTTCCCAGCATCATATGAGTCAAATAAGTCAGTTCTTTGCATCAGATGGCCAAAGTATTGGAGTTTCAGCTTTAACATCAGTCCTTCCAATGAATATTCAGGACTGATCTCCTTTAGAATGGACTGGTTGGATCTCCTTTCAGTCCAAGGGACTCACAAGAGTTTTCTCCAACATCACATTTCAAAAGCATCAATTCTTCGGTGCTCAGCTTTCTTTATAGTCCAACTCTCACATCCATACAAGACTACTGGAAAAATCATAGCCTTGACTAGACGGACCTTTGTTGGCAAAGGTCTAGATGTTTATCCAATTTGCTTTGAGAATCTCCAAGTTATGCCTGCAGGTTCAGTCAGCTGCTCTTTCAAATGCCCTAGGTGCCTGCTGACCGTGGCCATGACTCTTCTCACCTCTTCTCTTCTGTAGTACCTTCTGCTGGGAACCACCCTGTCCTCTGGGCATGGTATACTTTGTTGCCATCGGTGCCCCATCTGTCTGCACTGAATGCCACTACCACTCCCCCAAAAACCTCATAACCCTCTAAGTGGGTGGTATCCTCACTGATATAAGAGAGAGTGATGCTCTTCTCCACTATGCCCTACTTCATGCTAATGATATTGACTGTACCCCAGAGTCTTACATAATCCCAGGTTAAAAATAACTCCAAACGTTGCCATTCCCATCATTAGGGTCAAGCACAAGGTCAAGGGACAAGAAATCTAGTTCCAGAGAGAGACACCTTGCACTCTTCTCCAACTTCAGGCTCCCAAACTCTTGTGCAGATGTTTATTCAAATAACTGTTAAGGTCTCCCCCTGTAGCTGTCAGACCTGCCCAGGCATTTCTGAATTGCTACAGTGGACACGGAGGGACACTTCCCTCATAGCTTCCCTCAAAGCTCAGGGACGCTTCCCTCATAGCTCAGTCAGTAAAGGAGACCCAGGTTCAATTCCTGGGTCAGGAAGATCCCCTGGAGAAGGAAATGGCAACCCACTCCAGTATTCTTGCCTGGACAATCCCATGACAGAAGAGCTTAGCAGGGTACAGTCCGTGGGGTCGCAGAGTCAGACATGACTTAGTAAACCACTACAATGCACACAGTNGGGTCAGGAAGATCCCCTGGAGAAGGAAATGGCAACCCACTCCAGTATTCTTGCCTGGACAATCCCATGACAGAAGAGCTTAGCAGGGTACAGTCCGTGGGGTCACAGAGTCAGACATGACTTAGTAAACCACTACAATGCACACAGTACAGACTCAAGTCATAGTTTCCTCCAAAGGCTTTTTCTTACAAGAAAATTTGTTTACACTAAAGTAATATTCCATGTTTGTATATCACATATTAATAAAAAAATTTTAACTAAATTACTTATTCTAGAAATTTGCAATGTGCCATTAGTTCCTGCATGATCTAATAGGGACTCTTTAGTTATAAGAGAACATAGTGAACCATTTCTTTCAAGACAAGGAAGTCTGTCATGAAATGAACAGGACTTGTTTATTGACTATATTCCCTGTGCTGTCTATTATATCCTTAAAACTTATTTATTTTATGCTTATTAGTTTGTACCTTTTAAATCCCTTCACCTATTTTGCCCTCTCCCCATCCATTCCCCTCTGGTAATCACAAATTTGTTCTCTGTGGGTCCGTTTCTGTTTTGTTACATCTGTTCGTTTATATTATTTTTTTTAGATTCCACATGTAAGTGAAAATATACGGTATTTGTCTTTCTCTGTCTTATTTGACTAAGCATAATATGCTCCAGATATCTTATATATAATATATATTATTTATATATAATATATATATTTATATATAATATATA
>SJYX01008244.1:452037-469165 GCA_006410675.1 Oreotragus oreotragus | reverse complement strand
AGGACTGATCTCCTTTAGGATGGACTGGTTGGATCTCCTCACAGTTTTGGCCATAAGAACAAGGCAAAATGCACATTCTACTGGTTCCAAACTGACACTCAAGCTGCTGTTGCTGCTAAGTCGCTTCAGTTGTGTCCGACTCTGTGCGACCCCATAGACGGCAGCCCATCAGGCTCCCTCGTCCCTGGGATTCTCCAGGCAAGAACACTAGAGTGGGTTGACATTTACTCCTTCAATGCATGAAAATGAAAAGTGAAAGTGAAGTCGTTCAGTCGTGTCCAACTTGTAGCGACCCCATGGACCGCAGCCCACCAGACTCCTCCATCCATGGGATTTTCTAGGCAAGAGTACTGGAGTGGGGTGCCATTGCCTTGTGTATTTCCATTTGATCTCTGAGTGTTTCAGCCTTGGTCATGACAGGATCATTCCTAAACTAGATTATTGGTCTCAGAAAGAGGTGGAGAAACTTACAAGGAAGAGCCAAGTCACCCAGAGCTCAGCTGAGATAAGCCAAAACCAAACTATGTCTAGATACACAAGTGAGCAAGCAGAACCTAGGGCAACTGAGCCCAACAAACATGGGAGAAATACATGACTATTGTTTTAAGTCACTGAGAGTTAGAACAGCTTGTTACTCAGCAATAGCTAACTGATACAATGAGTAATGGACTCAGACAAGATTTCACATAGGAGGTGACATTGGAAATACGGGCTTTTCTGTTAGGGCTATGCTTTTGTCAGTTATATGGATAAGATGATAACAAATATCTTAATTAAACCCTAATCATTTCTTTTCCATATTGTGAAACAATGCATTTACATCCTATGTACAAATATCACATATTATTTACATTAAACCACACATACATACATATTGGAGCCCTTATATATGGATCCATAATTATAGTTATTGACATTTGCCACACATGGGATAGTGAGAGGGGAGGCAATCTCTTACATACTGTATTTCTTATAGCTGGGTTCAGGTGGAAAATTGGGGGCTGGGGGGCTGACTCCTACTCACCTGTGACTGTTTCTGTTGGATAAGCTGCAGCACCTCATGAGTGAGTCGATAATCCTTGGATCGCGCATCAGTGAAAACATAGATGAAAGACCCAGGAAGGGAAATTTCCAAGGCAATTTTTATAGCTCCAATACTCATTTCTGGACAGTCGCCACCACCCTGTTGAGAAACAGTGAGAAAAATCCTATTATTTCACTAGCATAAAAGAGATAGTTATGACAAATTGCCTTAGAAGCTCAAGAAACAAGTTCTCTTCATTTCTATTTTCTGTCTGTTTGCCACTGGATTAACCATTTTGGTTATAAGGAGGTGGAAAAGACATAAAGTGATGTGGAGACAAAAAAAAAAAAAGTACTTATGGATAAATAAAAAATTCACCCCAGATACACAAAAGAGAAATTGTTATATACTTTGTAATTAAATATCGATCGACTCCCATTCTCATACATGACTATTTCATACATCTCCTCTTCTCTTATTCTGACTCTTATTTGATGACCTTCCCTCTATTGTACTGGGAAGACAGACACAATCAATAGAGAACTTTCACAAACTCCCACTCCAACACCTATTAACCTACAGTAATAGCAGCCACATGCCCTGCCTTCATGGTGAAGGAATCATTTCACTCACAGCTAAGGCCACCTTCTCACCTGTGCCTAATCAAGGACACAGTGCCTGCGACCATCCCTTCTCTCCATTCCATTGTCAAAATTTTTCTTTTTACTGGATCATTTTCACCAGCAGACAGACTGGTTTATCTCCTATACCCCAAGTTTCTGCTCTGATCTGACCAGAGAAAACCTCCATGACCACGTTATGTAAAGTACAGCCCCTTTGTAACTCTTTTCACCCTGCTTCATTTTTACTACTAACACATAGTCTCTGTGTTTTATTTGCTGTTGTATGAGGCTCAAACTCCCACTCCAACACCTATTAACCTACAGTAATAGCAGCCACATGCCCTGCCTTCATGGTGAAGGAATCATTTCACTCACAGCTAAGGCCACCTTCTCACCTGTGCCTAATCAAGGACACAGTGCCTGCGACCATCCCTTCTCTCCATTCCATTGTCAAAATTTTTCTTTTTACTGGATCATTTTCACCAGCAGACAGACTGGTTTATCTCCTATACCCCAAGTTTCTGCTCTGATCTGACCAGAGAAAACCTCCATGACCACGTTATGTAAAGTACAGCCCCTTTGTAACTCTTTTCACCCTGCTTCATTTTTACTACTAACACATAGTCTCTGTGTTTTATTTGCTGTTGTATGAGGCTCAAAATAGGCTTCTCAGATGGTGCTGGCAGTAAAGAATCCATCTTTCAATACTGGAGATGCAAGAGATGCAGGTTCAAACTCAGGGTCGGTAAGATCCCACGAGGAGGACATGGCAACCTATTCCAGTATTCTTGCCTGGAAAATTCCATAGACAGAGGAGACTGATGGGCTATCGTCCATGGGGTTGTAAATAGTCAGACTCAACCGAGTACACGCTACTACTAGGCTCAATATATCGTCCTCAACAAAAACAGCCCTCGCCCTAAGAGGAATTCCTGCCACATGTATTTCCTTCAAGCACATATGAATTTAAAGATAGAACTCAGCATGCTGTGTTTACAGTGTTATACATTATATTTTATTTTATTTTATTTATTTATTTATTTTTTACACGAACTCCCAAACATGAACCGCCCTCCCACCTCCCACCCCACATCTTCCTTAGGACGATATCTTACTTATATTATCATGTCATCAATGTTTTTTTCAAATTCACAGCTTTTAATGATTGTGAAATAGTCTGTCTACATCTCATTAATTTAGTCAGGCATTTCTCTACTGTTGAACATTAATGTTCTTTCAAATCTTCCTCTGTTTTAAAGATATAAATACAAATCTATCACAGTATGATTATATCTATAATATATATTATATATTATAGTAATTTTATATATTTTTTCCTCATGTTTCCTTAGCAGATATCAATAACTATAGGGCCAAGGAAATGAACTTTTAACCAGTATGTTCTGAGCAATGAGTAAGTGCTTAAACACTCTGCTAGGACTCAGGCACACAAAAATGAAGATGTCAAAGCGTCTTGTACTTAAGCAGCTCATGCTTACAAAAGGCAATCAAATAAACAGCAGGGCAGCTTGGGAACATTTTGGGGTGGGACAGCTTGTGATTCCACAGTCCACCAGAACCCAGTAAGAGTGAGCTCTTCCTCAAAATGAAAAGAATTACTTGATAAGGTTTTATTCTAAACTCTGGAAATTCTATTTGATTCTCCTACTGTGGCTTTCCCTAGAGTCCAAACAGTCTCTAATTTTGATACAGATACACTGAGCACCAGAGGTCTCAACAGGGTCATACAAAACCAAGCATTAGAATTGTTTACCGTTTAGTCTGGACCACCTGAAGAATCTTTTCTTGCACTGGATTCCACTCAGTGCTTTTAGCTTTTAAACATCATCGATGAAATGAGTTGGAACCAAGCACCAACTGTCACAAATTACTTCTGAAACTGAGACACACTTTAAAATGTCACACATCAAAAATCACATCATTAAATAGTAGGGGGCTGGACGCTGTAGTGACTTTTGCGATAATAACAACTATCAACTCCCAGAAATTTTATTGAGTTAGCAGGTCATTCTATTTTTGCAGTAAATATTTCCTATCCTCTGTTACTGATAATGCATTTTCACAACATCTAGTTTAACAAGTGATACTGTTCTCAAAAACTTGTATACATGTATCTTCAGACTGTACCTACCTCCCAAATTTGAATTTTCTATTTACAATTGCTTTTTAGATATCTACTTCTAGATGTTTTACAGGTATCTACAATTCAGTGCATCTACTATGGAACTCTTTATATTTTCTTCAACCATATCGTCCCTATTTTGGGTATTGCCTGCCTAGAGGTTTAGTTGAAATCCTGAGTCACCTCTGACCCCTCCCCCGCCTTCCTTCACCTAATCAGTGGCCAAACCATTTTCCTTCTACATCCATTATGAATTTGTCCCCTCCCTTCCCCTTTACTTCCTACAATTCACTCTTATCATTAATTGTATTATAAGTATAGCCTCCTATCTAATCTTCTCCTCTTCCGACCACCAAATTTTATATTTCCTGAAGTAAAGAGCTGCCTAGATCACATTCCTACGAAAACCTTTCATTAACTACTGTGTTGGATCAAATTCTCTCTCTAGCTTTCTATCTCCTGATGCTCCCTCTTCAAAAACTGCTTCCTTGGTAACTAGACTTAGCACGATCATCATCGTGAAATGTAGAGAAATATCAAATCACTATATTTTGTAACAGGAATTGTGTCATAGATCAATTACATTTCAGAAACAAACAAACTCAGAAACAAACAAACTGATTTCAAAAGAAATCAGATTGTGGTTACTAGAGGCAGGGGGAGAGGGAGTATAACGAAGGCAGTCAAAAGGTTCCACCTTGCAGTTATAACCAAAATAAGTAGTAGGAATGTAGGTACAACATGGCAAATATAATCAACAGTGCTGTATGTTATATATGAAGGCTGCTGAGAGTAAACTTAGTTCTCATCACAGGGGAAAACAGTTTTTTATTTCTCTGGTTTTATATCGCTTTGTGACCTTTGCAACCCCATGGTGGGGGGGTGCGGGCAGCCTGCCAGGCTCTTCTGTCCATGGAATTCTCCAGGTGAGAATACTGGAGTGAACTGCCATTCCCTTCTCCAGGGATTGAACCCAGGTCTCCTGCATTGCAGGCAGATTCTTTACCACTGAGCCACCAAGGAAGCCCCTATACAGTGCTGTATGTCACAATAATTACACCCCAATAAAAGTGGAGGAAAAAAATTGCTTCTTTTAATCTATTTTCTATTCTTTAATTATGCCCCTTGCTTCACACCTTAATTCCTTTAGTACTTTCACTTAAATACTCTTTCTACTGTTCTATCTCAACCATCAAACATTCCTCACCGATGTATGCATGTCTAAAATCTCCCATTTTCCATAAGCTCTTTGATGGTAGTAATGGCGTGCTAAATCCTGAGTCCTCAGATCATAGCATTTGCTGACATACAGTAATGGCTGAGTAAATATTTGTCAGATTGAACTATTTTCCTTCCAAGTTCGAGATAATATACCTTCCTCTCTTGAAAATGTTCTCTTTTCTCCCATTCAGATGTACTTCCTCACTCACTCTTCAGATGGACTCTAATTTGTTTTCTTTAAAAATGTACCACATTTTCCATAGCAGAACAGTTATTAGCGGGGGCGCGGGAGTGGGGGGTGGATTATTGCATATAGCAAATGCCCTTGAATGAGCATTTGTGTACTAGGAAAGTGGGAAATAGCTACTGGGCAGATTGGTAACTTCAGTAATGTTGGCTAGGAATAATTTATACTTGTAGCCAACTTTGCATATGCTGCTAAGTCACGTCAGTTGTGTCTGACTCTGTGTGACCCCATAGCTGACAGCCCATCAGGCTCCCCCGTCCTTGAGATTCTCCAGGCTTTGCATATAGGTAATGAATATCCTGGACAGCTCAAACATTTATTAGATTCCTATTGTACTTTCAGGCTTCCCTGATAGCTCAGTTGGTAAAGAATCTGCCTGCAATGCAGGAGACCCCAGTTTAATACCTGGGTCAGAAAGATCCGCTGGAAAAGTGATAGGCTACCCACTCCAGTATTCTAGGGTGTCCCCTGTGGCTCAACTGGTAAAGAATCCACCTGCAATGCAGGAGACCTGGGTTCGATCCCTGGGTTGGGACGATCCCCTGGAGAAGGGAACAGCTACCCACTCCAGCATTCTGGCCTGGAGAATTCCATGGACTGTGTAGTCCATGGGGTCGCAAAGAGTAAGACATGACTGAACAACTTTCATTGTATTTTCACAAGCTTAAGCAAAAAAAAAAGAAAAAAAAGAAATTTCTCAGTTGTACTTGATATTGTGCACCTGAGTGTAAATCACTATATAAATTATCCATTTCACAGCATTTGTTAAATGGCCAAGTACACAACAATGCTGTGTGGTAAATAACTCTAGGAGAGATTTTTTTTTTTTTTTTTTTTTTTTGCTGTCCTCTAGTATCAATGGCCTAGGAGAAGTCATCTGTCGGCGGGCCAAAAATCAGAATTGCTAAGTCATCTCCAGAGACACATACTAGGAATGGCAAGAATGATGAAAATGCTGTCCAGTTACTCAGTGAAGAACAATCTCTGAGCCACCTGACTTGCATTCAGATTCATCCTAAGAGGACCTCAGGATGTTCATCCCTCAGCATCATCCAGGAGTAGACTCTAGAGACTACTAGAACCCTTGGAAGTTTGTCTATCTCATTGTACACTCAGGTTCCTGAAAAGAAAAATAAGTTTCTTTTTTCCAAAAGAAGTTAAAATGTTACAGGTTTCGAAAAGCCTCTAATATTTGAGCTTAATTTTCTAATCATTTTAAATCATAAATAACTAGTAAAATCAGCTATGAAAGAAAGACTTTGGTTCTGTGCTATCTATTATCATAACTTCCCTGGTGACTCAGATGGTAAAACATCTGCCTACACTGCAGGAGACCCAGGTTCAATCCCTGGGTCGGAAGATCTCCTGGAGATGGAAACGGCACCCCACTCCAGTATTCTTGCCTGGAAAATCCCATGGACTGAGGAACCTGGCAGGCTACAGTCCATGGGGTCGCAAGAGCTGGACGTGACTGAGCAACTTCACTTTCACTTTCTTCGCATTATCATAACCACTAACCAGCCATATGTGACTGATCAATGAAAATATGGTTAGTGAAACTAAGGGAACTGAATGTTTCAATTAATTTAAATTTAAAAACTGAAAAAGCACTAATTCTTTATCCTGATGACATGGTAAAATGATAAAAATTTTAAACATAATGGATTACATAGATGATTAAAATTATTTCAACTGTTTTTTTAAATTACCTATGTGGCTCACATTCTATTTTTGTTGGACAGCACTGTTTCAGAGTAATATGTTTGGTTTAGTTATGTAGGCTGCTTTCTAGACTATTATTTGCAAGGTTGTTGCTTTGATCTAAAAGTCTTCCATGAGCTTTGCCTTTATGAAAAGTTACCAGAAACAAAATTCAAGCTGCTTTAATTTACTAAGGCTTAGGAATCAGGCTAAAATCTACTCCAGAAATTTGTAAATCATTTGCTTCATTTAAAATATATGTGTTATATATACACAAAGTTTATAAATAAAATGTGTATATATTTATATAAATGTATAAAATATCTCAGAAACTTAACTCACAGGATTGCTAATAGTGTTTCCCAAATAATTAACAGATCTTCTGATCATTAAATTTAGCTAAAAGGCAGATTTGTCAGAACAGGACTAGAGAGAACCATTGTCAAAAGGTCCAAGGTTCATGCTTATAAATAAGCCGCACAAGTCATATACTTAGGTTAATTTGTGTCAAACTCATGTACAAATTACAAAATTAGGGCAATGGGATTGTGACTGAACTATAAGAACAAACTGTTTTAAGTTTCTAGTTCCAAACTTGAAAGGTAGTCCTTTAAAAGTCTTAATGTTTTCTGTTTTTACCTGCATAACAAGTAAAAACCGAAAATAATATTCTATAAAACATTTACAATGGAGAAATTTAGAACTGATGAACCTAAACCTATGAAAAGTCTCATTAATTTAACTGATACTTCTGTTGGTAATAAGACACTCTACTTATATGAACTCAGTGGATATCAACTCTGCACCAAGCACTGAGACAACAGTGTCTCACATACTATGCTATTTACTCTCTACATCAATTTATGAAGTAGAGATCATTTCTAGCACATTTATTGACAGAGCACTAGATCTTAAAAACCCCTTTCCCAGAATCACACAACCAGTAACTCAAAGAGCAGGGATTAGAACTCAATTTTGCCTGGCCTGAGAGTCCACACAGACTTCAGTGAGACATTTAATTTCCTTCATCAACTTCCGTGACTGCAAGTATCTTATCAGAGCAACTGAAAAAGCAGCAGAAGAAAGATTCGTATTCTCTCGACGCCCACAGAATATTGCGCTTTCTTCGTTACAACATTCGCTGACTTGTATTTATAATTTATCTGCTTCCTCCCACTAGATCACTGTTTCATGGGGAACTCAGTATTCCATTGTTGCTTGATGAATGAGTGGATAAACAAATGAGTAGTGGGTAAATGGGTGAATGAGACTGTACAAAGCAATCTTGACACAACCTATACATACTTACTTGCTATATTCAAGTCTCAGCTTACCCAAACCTGGAGCATCTCAATTCAAGTAATAAAATTCCAGAGCTAAGTCTCCTAAGATTGCAAGTGCCAAAAGCTGCTCTTTAATTAAGCAATATATATATGAATATGTATTATAGTATGTAAAACTAACTCCCCTAAATCTGCCTTCCCCCTATTTTCTCTCTCTCTCCCTCCCCACCTGCCATCCTCCACTCCTTCCCAACATCATAAGGTCAAATTTTATATTTATATATAAAAAAAAACACAGCAATGTATATGTATCACATATAAATCTGCATACATACATGAAAATGAAAGTTGTGATGGATATAAAGTTGCATAATGTGTTGAATTGCATAATTCCCTAAATATATGTAAGAAGGGCCTGACTCTGTTAAGGCTGTGTTTTTATTTAAACTCTGACACATAACTAATTTGTGTTAGTAGGTTCATTCATCATTTTGTCTTTATAATTCTACTGATGGCTACAATTGATCTCGTGGCCAAAGACACAAAGACAGGAAAAAAATCAGAAGCATGTGGCCTTTCACAGGACACTGCTCGTGAGATTAAAGGGGAAAAGAAAACTGTAACTTCAGAAATACGGTGTTAATTATGTTCAGAAAATAAATTCCTGTCAAAAAAGATTCAATAAAAATGAAGAGAAATCCTATCAGTCAAGGGAGTAATAAAACAGAGTCCTGGAATAAACTGAACCTTTAAACCCTGACAGGAGTTAAAGAAAAATCAAGTCTCTGCCCAAAACCTAAAGGGACATGCTCATCAAACAAAGGATCAGAGAAGGAAGAAGATTAATCTCAAAGCGGGCCTTTGCCCATGCCTTATTATTTCTCTTCCAGACCATTTCAATTCGATTCTCATCATCTATTTTCAACGCATTAGTGTTTGTACCAATATTTTCCAGTTACGCCTAACTCTAAGCAACCAACAAAATGAAACATTTTTGGCAGGTTCATTTCTGAGTCCGAAAGACTGCCCATTGGCATTACAACATTTACCCTTATTCTAACATGGCTACCATTTACTAAGCCTAGTTTCAGAGTGCAATTGTATTTCTTTCATATGGAACACCCATGGTTTTGAAAGTCTTATTTGTAAAATTTTCCCTTTATGAATAAAATTTTGGAATGAAACTCCATTATAAACTGTACAAAAGTTTACAACCCTCAGTTCACTTTCTAAAAATACAGTTGTGTGATTCTATAACCAAGAAAACAGAATGTACATGTGGAAACCATTAAATTACATCGAATTTAATTTAAAGTTGCTTCCAAGCAAGTATGAAATAAATCAGAATGACTGTAGAATCCTAATGCATCAGTGACATTTGGTCTTCATCACTTATAGAAAATATGGCAAGGATGTACTAAGAGACAGAATATTTCATAGTCCAGACTTCAAATCCCCATAATCAAAAAAAGAAGATGCCACATTCCAGACAGTCCACCATGCTGCCTTTACCAGGCTGAAGAAGATGGAATCCAAACCAAGGCATCAAAGAACTGCTGACCTCAGTTCCAGGAACGCCGAAGCTTAACAATGACAACTGTTTCCACATTTTCAGGTTATCACTCATCAGTAGTAAAGGTCTAACTCTTCTGAAACTGACCTTTCCATTTATTGGAACTTATTTCATGTTGAGCCTTAAGAAGATATTCAGTTCACTTGCATTGAAACAATATTAACGCATATATATGGAATCTAAAAAATGGTACTGATGAACCTATTTGCAGGGCAGGAATTGAGACACAGACATAGAGAACAGGCTTGTGGACAAGAGGGGGAAGGAGAGGGTGGGATGAATCGAGAGAGTAGCATTGAAACAGCTACACCAGCATGTGTCAACAGGTAACTAGTACGAAGTTGCCTGTTAACACAAGGAGTGCAGCCTGGTGCTCTGTGATGACCTAGAGGGGTGGGATAGGGGAGTGGGGTGGGAGAGGCTCAAGAAGGAGGAAATATATGTGTACTTATGGCTGATTCGTGTTGTGGTATGGCAGAAATCAATACAACATTGTAAAGCACGTATCTCCTCCANGAGGACCTAGAGGGGTGGGATAGGGGAGTGGGGTGGGAGAGGCTCAAGAAGGAGGAAATATATGTGTACTTATGGCTGATTCGTGTTGTGGTATGGCAGAAATCAATACAACATTGTAAAGCACGTATCTCCTCCAATTAAAAAAAATTTAAAATTTGTTTAAAAGAATGTATATACCAGGCACTCACTATGTTGATTAATAAATCAGAAAATACTGTGCCTTCATTATCTAAAATGTTTCAAAAGCTTCATGATGTACATGAATTATAATAGACCATGGTCCTTTCACGTCTTCCCAGGTGGCGTTAGTGGTAAAGAACCCACCCACCAGTGCAGGAGACATAAGAGGCCTGAGTTCAATCCCTGGATTGGGAAGGTCCCCTGGAGGAGAACATGGCAACCCACTCCAGTATTCTTGCCTGGAGAATCCCACGGACAGAGGAGCCTGGTGGGCTATAATCCATGGGGTTGCAAAGAGTCAGACATGACTGAAGTGACTCAGCGTGACACACACGGTCGTTTCAAGAGGGAAACAGCATGTAAGCAAGCGCAACAAAAATACCACCATAGAGATTCCTGTGATCAGAAGACATATAGACGTGCTCAGGGTTAACTCTAGGTGAAAATGGAAAACTACAAAAATGGTACCTTGGAATTCTCAGAATACACTTCAGTAATTCTCCTCTTTCCTGATACTTAGAGAATTCTATCCTTTTTCAAGCATTCTGTACCTTTCTATTGGGACCTTTTTCTTTTCCCATCAGATTAAGACACTGCCCTGGTTCCTGGTTGGAACAGGACATCCCAGGCAGCTTCAGTGGTAAAGAATCCGCCTGTCATTGCAGGAGATATTGGTTCCATTCCTGGGTCAGGAAGATCCCCTGGAGAAGGGAAAGGCTACCCTTTCCAGTATTTTTGCCTGGAAAATCCCAAGAACTGAGGAGCCTGGCAGCCTACAGTTGATGATGTGACAGAGTCAGGCAAGACTGAGTGGCTAAGCATCCACGCACTGGTCTCCTATCAGATGGGTCTCCTATCAGATGGGTCTCCTGTTTGCTCAGTGAGAAGGAGCCAGAGGGGGACAGGGGCACCGTCAAAGAGGCCACTGTAGCTAATCATCTTTGCTTATCTAAGGACTAAGCTTTCACCTTGCTTGCACTTCCTCAGGAAGGCTTTCTTTCTCCCTGTCTTCTCTCTGCTATGACCCTTCTCTACCTTTGGACTTCCCTGGTGGCTCAGATGCTAAGAGCGTCTGCATACAATGCGGGAGACCCGGGTTTGATCCCTGGATTGGGAAGATCCCCTGGAGGAGGAAATGGCAACCCACACCAGTACTCTTGCCTTGAAACTCCCATGGAGAGAGGAGCCACGGACGGATGCTACAGTCCATGGGGTCGCAAAGAGTCGGACACAACGGAGCCCCTTCACTTTCACCTTTCTCTACCGTTCCTCTGAATTCCTCAGGCTCTTCTTGCCGACTAAAATCTTTCTCTTCCTTTCTTTTCCAACACTCACATACGGATTTTATGTTTCCAGCATAACTGACATTACCTTTGTTTCTGAGTAACTGAGGAAGTTGTACTGTTGTGATTCTTTTTACGTAAGGTGATAAAAATATATTTATACTCTGTATATTAGGTCTTGACAAAAAATTATCAATAGAACATACTTTTATTAATAAAATCATTATAATGTATCAGTATTGCATTTATATGGAAGTTGAGATAGACAAGTCATTATTCTTAGAACTAGTAAGTAGTCACTAAGCAAGATTGGTAAACTAAGATCTAGATCATCTCAAAGGAAGAGACTAATACATATAGACAGTAACTACCTGGAGAGTTTGTTTTTCTTTAAATCAACATGAATATAGAAGAATGGAGACTTAGTTTAAAGTTTATATATGGAAACCTGAGGGACTTAGCTGGTCACTGGACCAGTAATCAACAGTGGGATAGGCCTGCCCAAGAAAGTCCATATCAGCCTCGAACACCAACAGAGGGTCCCAGACACTGCACACAGGAGCCCTAGGTATTGTTTGGTGAGAAAGGCCAGTGCTATCAAATCTCTAACTGATGTTAGAGATGCCTGGGGTACTGATAAGTTTCTGGAAGGGCTCCAAACAGCTGATGGGTTAACTGAGCAAATAATACTCAAAGTCAATACCAAAACCAAGATTCCACAATTCTTGAGACTCTTTCAAGACCTAAGAAGAAAAAAGATGGCTTCTTGAGAACTGCCTCTGATCAAGTTGGATTGAGAAGATTAACTCTTTAATTTGATTAAAGAAATTAATTTTTACTTTAAAAATCTTTAATTTTCCATTTTGTTGAAAGTGAGGTTTATAGTTTTTTCTCTAGGAGTCTAGGCTTTAGATTAAAAAAAATTATCCCAAGAAAAACATTTTTTCCTCCATCCTTACCAACACCCCAAAACAGACAAAATCAGGTATAGTACTTATTGTGGGGAATAGAACAATCCTTTGGTTGCCTTATTAGCATGAATGGAATAAATCCAGGCATCACAGGTCAGTAGACTCTTCTTAAAAATGTTATTTTTTCACATGTATTCATTTTACTCCACAATGACTCATGTATTTACACTTAAGAATGTATCCCTACATGTGCACTCCCAAAAGAACATCAGGAAATGCCCCATTGCAATCCACCCCCAACCCATGTTAAGTATCTGCGTCTTCTGCTTTGAAAAAGCAATCCAACAGTCAGAACACCCTTCTATACCCTCTTGTCCTTTGGAGTTCATGCAAAAGATCAGTAAGAAATCAGCCAGCTATTTGCTTCTGGACAGGGTACTAGGATGGAAGGCGGCTGCTGCTGCTGCTGCTAAGTCACTTCAAGGCTAGAAAGAGCCAATTATTCTCACTCAGTGCCCATCTTTAGTCCCCATCCTACTTCCTAGAGATATAGGATTGTTTGTCCCTCAGAAAATTTAGTCCTCTAATGGAAAACTCCAGCAGCAAACTAAAATTTTAATAGATGCTTCAGTCAGGCCCAAAGAAGCCTAACTCTAACAGTAAAAATAATCAAAACCAGCTATGAACACAACTGCAGTATAAACATTACCTTTCCATCTCTTAAAATGCACTGTGCTCTTGTGTCTCTCCAAAGTGACTGTGAGGTTCCACTTAAATAAGCTTACTGCATTAAGTAGCAAGAAAACATGCTGAGCCAAGGAAGTGATTTTCATTTTACGGTGAACTGTGTCATTTGCTGCTCAGGAACTGCAGGTGAGCCAATTACTCAAAGTGACTGATGTAGAAGAGGAATTGTATTTTTTTTAGGTAAAACTGTTTCATTGAGACCGAGGCAGTCCTGCACCTACATCTGTCTTTAATTCTCTACTTTCCTACTTTGAAGTAAAATACAAAGAGAAATGAAATAAATGTTAATTATTAGCCTAATAAGGTTACTTAAACCAATATTTAAAAGAAAAGTAGCAAAGTGAGAAAGGACACTGGCTCGGACGCTAAACACGTCCACTTTTGAGACTGCTCTTGCTACTTGCCAGTCTGACGACTTGAGGAAAACACGTTATCTAATACCTCAAAGCCTCAGTCTCTGAATTTGTAAAAAGGAAGCTTAATAGTTGTGTGGGTTTGAATTGAGAAGGTGACTTTAATAAAACACATGTAAAATCTTTCACACAGCAGACATTCCATAACTATTGTCCCTTCGTGGTGGAATTACTTGGATAACTGTTATCCCTTTATGGTGGAATTACTTGGATAACTGTTATCCCTTTATGGTGGAATTGCTTGGATAACTGTTATCCCTTTATGGTGGAATTGCCTGGATAACTGCTGTCCATTTATAGTAGAATTACGTGGTGACTATCTTTTCTAAAAGACTACTGGAGCACCAGAGACAGTAGTAGTAAGAGTAGCAACAATAACTAGCATTGATCAAGCTCTTACTTTCAATCAGATGCTGTTCTACTATTCTTGTAGCTTTTACACATATCATGAGTTGCATGCATTTGACTCCTGTCACTTTCTTCCCTAAATTAAACACGTCTTTCCTTCTGTAAAAGTGTGTATATATACACTGATAATTATGCATTTATAAGAAATGCATATTAAGAAAACTTAAATGGAAATAAAAACTGCTTTCTTCAGTCGAATCACATCCAACACCAAACACAAAAATCACACCTTTTATAACTCTACATTATATCTGTGTGTGTGTGTGTGTGTATGTTGTGTGCCAGGCTCCCTTGTCCATGGGATTTTGCAGGCAAGCATACTGGAGTTGGTTGCCATTCCATTCTCCAGGGGATCTTTCTGACCAGGGATTGGACCTGTGTCCCCTGAGGCTCCTGGATTACAGGAGGATTCTTCACCCAGTGAGCCATCAGAAAGCCCACATTATATCTATGCTACTGTATGATCCTTTCCCTCTCCTGGTTCTAGTCAATTTCTTTTCACTTTCTTAAATTTTTGGTTATATATCAGTTTTGCTTTTTAAATTCATATAGAAGACTTCTATAAATTTAGAAATGAAAATGACACTTCTACATAGTAGCATGATTTGGAATACTTGAGATTAAATAAAATGTATACTGAATTGGCATCATAAATCAGCATTATCTCATCCTCATTTTTTTTTAACAGTCTTTGCCTATCCGGCCACAGTTTTTCATAGTCTCTCTTGGCAGTTAATTTTAACATCAACTGTTCCCATACTACAGTAAAATATTTTTTCCCTTAATTTCAGTTTGTCTATTTACTCTTCTGTTCCAGTTAAAGAATGACAATAATTGTACTGAACCCTAATTCATAACTCTATCTTGTTACTGTGTGACAATGCTAGTCCACATATTTTTACTTACTCTTGCTTATATTAAGGTCAATTTTAATTTGTTTTTTTTCGGAAAGAAATTGAGAGGTAGGAACATTTAATACAATTCATACAGAACATTTATAATGGGTATTTAGCACAGATAAATTGTGCAAGTAGATTCAATCTTCTTTTCTCTTAAGGAGAAAAACATAAAAACAGAAGGGCCTCCATGGTGCTGTGCTCAGTCATGTCCAACTCTTTGTGGGCCCATAGAATTTTCCAGGTGGATCCCACAAGGCTCCCCTGCCCATGGGACTTTCCAGGCAAGAATACTAGAGTGGAGTGCTACTTTCTACTCAAGATAATCTTCCCAACCCACAGTACACACTCATCTCTTGCATCTCCTGTACTGACAGAGGATTCTTAACCACTAGCACTACCTGGGAAGTCCAAGAGTCTTCATATTTAACACTAAAAATGTTGACAGAGTAAAGCTAAACCTTAGTGGGCTTCCCAAGTTATTAAAATAAAAAAATAACAAACTGAAATTTGTTTGACATCAAAAAAATTTGATGGGCAATTTTATTAAAAGACTTCTCGAAATATTAAATTTTATGTGAAGCATTTCAATTCTGGGGATCAATAGTAGAAATATTTTCCTTTTTTACATTTCAAATTTTGACTAATATGCTTTTTTCTGTATAAAATATTTGAATAAAAGAGTATCATTGAAAGCATATCATTATCTAATGTGATACACCACATTAACAAATTGAAAGATAAAAACCATCTCAATAGATGCAGAGAAAACCTTTGACAAAATTCAACATCCATTTTTTTTCTTTTTTTTTTCAATATACATTTATGATAAAAACCCTCCAGAAAGCAGGCATAGAAGGAGCATACCTCAACATAATAAAAGCCATATATGATAAACCCACACAAACATTATTCTCAATGGTGAAAAATTGAAAGCATTTCCCCTAAATTCAGGAAGAAGACAAGGGTGCCCACTCTCACCACTACTATTCAACATAGTTTTGGAAGTTTTACCCACAGCAATCAGAGAAGAAAAAGAAATAAAAGGAATCCAGATTGGAAAAGAAGTAAAACTCTATTTGCAGATAATATGATCGTCTCTACATAGAAAACCCTAAAGACACCCAGAAATTTACTAGAGCTAATCAATGAATACAGTAAAGTTTCAGGATATAAAATTAACACACAGAAATCCCTTGCATTCCTATACACTAACAAAGAAAACAGAAAGAGAAGTTAAGGAAACAGTTCCATTCACCACTGCAACGAAAAGAATAATATACTTAGGAATAAATCTACCTAAAGAAACAAAAGACCTATATATGGAAAACTATAAAACACTGATGAAAGAAATCAAAGATGACACGAATAGATGGAGAAATATACCATGTTCATGGATTGGAAGAATCAATATGGTGAAAATGAGTATACTGCCCAAATCAATCTATAGATTCAATGCAATCCCTATCAAGCTACCAACAGTATTTTTCACAGAGCTAGAACAAATAATTTCACAATTTGTATGGAAATACGAAAAACCTCAAATAGCCAAAGCAATCTTGAGAAAGAAGAATGGAACTGGAGGAATTAACCTGCTTGACTTTGGACTATACTACAAAGCCATAGTCATCAAGACAGTATGGTACTGGCACAAAGACAGAAATATAGATCAATGGAACAAAACAGAAAGCCCAGATAAGTCCATACACCTGTGGACACCTTATCTTTGACAAAGGAGGCAAGAATATACAATGGAGTAAAGACAATCTCTTTAACAAGTGGTGCTGGGAAAACTGGTCAACCACTTGTAAAAGAATGAAACTAGATCACTTTCTAACACCACACACAAAAATAAACTCAAAATGGATTAAAGATCTAAATGTAAGACCAGAAACTATAAAACTCCTAGAGGAGAACATAGGCAAAACACTCTCCGACATAAATCACAGCAGGATCCTC
>SJYX01008244.1:422354-450032 GCA_006410675.1 Oreotragus oreotragus | reverse complement strand
AAAAAAAAAAGCATATCATTGTCAACATCATTTTCTAAAAGTCAACAAGCTTTATAGCTTCTTATAAAGAATGTGACCTGAGACAAGAATTTGCAATGCATATTCACATGGATATTAATTCTCAAAGCGGTGTGTGATTTGAATACCATTGTTGTCATTTATCATCCCTTCTTTTCCCCAGAGAGAAACCTCAGAAGCTTTCTGTACAAGCTACTTTTCTGTATCCCAAATGAAAGAAGATACAGGAAAATGAAATTAATGTTATAATTTAATGGTTTAAGTTTAGTAATTTCTCTTACATTTTTCTTGTAAAATTTTAAATTGCTTTTTCCTCAAGTTAATTACCTCTACAAGATAAATAGCTGAGTCTGGTGAAAAGTTAATGGGCAATTATTTAATTTACTTCAAACTGAATTTCCTTTTCATGTTTTCAAAACAAATTATCAAAGGAATATTTTCAAAGGTTTCTTTTTTTAAAAAATCCAAGTTAATTTTAATACAACAGCCATCCTTGTTGCTCTTCATATGAGTGATTTGGGGGGAGTAACTAAAAATATTAGAAGAGGAACCAAAAAGGGTCTGGAAATTACACACACACACATACACACACAAATTTTAGTATCATACTAAAATTTTATGAAATTCATGAGTTTTAGTTTCTCAGAGTGGGTTATGAAATAAAATATTCTCTAAGCAAACACTGAAGAGAAAACAAAATACATTCTTTAGGTCAGGGTTAAATAATGATGTAGCCTAGTGTCTTCATAGTTGACCCTTACTTGATGAAAATTTTTGCCACTGATTAAAAAAGGAATAATTCACCATTAACTTTGAAAATAAAAATACTTCCATGATATCCCCAATGCTTATAACAGTGTCCAAATTTGAATGAAGAGAAAAGTAAATATTTGATTCCATTCCTGGCTAGCTATTCTAATTAAGCATCCTCTTATATCTCAAGACAATGTAAAAATAAATCCTTAAGATGCAGCCAGTACAGAGGAAATCTCCAGAGGAATGGACACCAGCTTTCATTCCAGGGAAGGAAGAAAGATTATTTTCTTGAACAGAGACATTATGACTCTACAGAGTATCTGTATCAAGTTTAGTTCCAGAGGTTGGCTGAGGAGGGCTTTGGGAAGGGAATCAATGGAGTATGATTAAGGATCATGACCCTCCTCCCTGGAGACAAATGGAGCAAGGAGGATCTGAAGATCCCTTAGAACAAAAGAAGGGGAGAGGCAGGAAATGAGGAAGTGCCAGGTCTCAATGTGAATGTAGGCATTTGCATTCTGGCCAGCTTTCTAAGAATATATCCCAGCTGAACTTTTGCAGAGGGGAAAAGAAATGAATGCAGTAAATCTCTTCCAAACATTCTTTCAGCTAGAAACCTCCATTACATGGCCGTTCGGAATCTTTAATTACAAAAAGTGATGATTAGATTTTTAAGTATCTTTTGTACCATCAAGTAAAGTTTGTATTGTATTTGATATAGTTTCACTGTTACATATACATTTTTAAAATAAGCTATGCTCATATGACATTCATTTATTCAATAGCTATTTAAGTCCACTCTCCTGCAGACACTGATTCATCCCATGGTAGACCAGAGGCTCAATGAGAGCTGTAAGGCTATTGCACTCAGGAGTTCATGATAAAACACCAGAATATAGAAATATAAACAATGAAGGTAATACAATTTTTAATTTCTGTGTTCTACATACAGGATAGAAATTTTTATGTAAATTTTCTTTCAAAGAATGTGGACATCCAAAGTGGAAAAGAATTTGCTATATCAGGGGACAGAAAGTAAATTGTAAACAAGTATTGAGATAATGACTGAAAAAGAATGATATGAGAAAGGAAATAGAGGACTAATGAGAGACATTATCAGAAGAAATTTAATAAAAGAGAAAAACAGACAAGGGATAACTATAAAAACCTGAAGGGTTGACTCACTGGAAAAGACTCTGATGCTGGGAGGGATTGGGGGCAGGAGGAGAAGGCGACGACCGAGGATGAGATGGCTGGATGGCATCACCGACTCGATGGACGTGAGTCTGAGTGAACTCCGGGAGATGGTGATGAACAGGGAGGCCTGGTGTGATGCGATTCATGGGGTCGCAAAGAGTCGGACATGACTGAGCGACTGAACTGAATGGAACTGAGACATTTATGAAACATAATCCAGTTTAGCATGCAATTTAAAAATAGAGACAGGCACAATGAAAGAATTGCGATGGAATACATCTCTGGAATGCCAAACTCCTGCATTTTTCCACCCTATGCCCCAATTATGCTCATACCACATATAGTTCCAAATGAAGTCACGCACACGACAGTGAAACCAATTGAACTTTAAACTTCAGACTCTAATCTGAACTGTTAATCTGTACAGAGTGGTGGTTTCTTCATTCCTTCCTTCATTCTTCCATTCATTCTATATGAGCACATTCTATACGCCAGGCATTTTACTAAGGGATTCAGTGATTAACTAAATCAGACATAATCCCTCACTATGAAACCCCAACAACTCTAACAGAAAGAGGCTATGAGATACGACCAATCCTGGAGGAGAGGACGGGATTCTCTGAGGAAGTGGTATTCCAGATGAGATTTTGAAAACAGAATTTTAAACTCGATTAGACAAGCATGGACATGAGGGCAAGATGAAGAACAAGAACTTCCTCTGCAAGGAGAGGAGAAGGAAATGGCAACGCACTCCAGGATTCCTGCCTAGAGAATTCCATGGACAGAGGAGCCTGGTGCGCTACCGTCCATGGGGTCTCAAAGAGTCGGACATGACTGAGTGACTAACACACACACACACACGGGAGGAGAACAGCACATGAAGGGCCCCACAGGGAGACAGGGGCGGATCCAGACACAGGAGACTATGCAAGACGCCTACGGCAGACCTCAGGGCCCAAGGGAGAGAGTGGCTCCAGGAGGGGCTGACAGGCAGACAGGCCTCAGGTCACTCGGGAATTTGGGAAGACGTGGGTGAAGCGAGGGTAGGAGGTAAGTGGACAGGGTATTAGAGGGGAATGTTGAGGGACTTTTTTTTCTTTAGATCTTTTGTCTGCTGGTCAGAGTAGAGAAAGGCCTGGAAAATCAAAGCAAGAATAAAAGCAGGGAAATCACTTAGAAGCTTTTTTGCATTAATTCAGCCTAAAGATACAATTATGACCAACCTAGATAGCATATTAAAAAGCAGATACATTACTTTGCCAACAAAGGTCTGTCTAGTCAAGGCTATGGTTTTGCCAGTGGTCACGTATGGATGTGAGAGTTGGACTGTGAAGAAGGCTGAGGGCCGAAGAATTGATGCTTTTGAACTGTGGTGTTGGAGAATACTCTTGAGAGTTCCTTGGACTGCAGGGAGACCCAACCAGTCCATTCTGAAGGAGATCAGTCCTGGCTGTTCTTTGGAAGGAATGATGCTAAAGCTGAAACTCCAGTACTTTGGCCACCTCATGCAAAGAGTTGACTCATTGGAAAAGACCCTGATGCTGGGAGGGATTGGGGGCAGGAGGAGAAGGGGACGACCGAGGATGAGATGGCTGGATGGCATCACGGACTCGATGGACATGAGTCTGAGTGAACTCCAGGAGTTGGTGATGGACAGGGAGGCCTGGCGTGCTGCGATTCATGGGGTCACAAAGAGTCGGACACGACTGAGTGACTGAACTGAACTGAAAGATACAATAACTGAGACTATGACAAGCTATTATTAATGAATGAAAGTCAATTGATATAAAAATTACTAAGAAAGTTAAAAACCAAGATTTGATGGTTTGGAGGAGAAAAGACATGTATAAATAAGGATGATTCAGAGTTTTGGTGAATAACCAGGATACTACAGGCATAATTCACAAAGATAACAAACAGAAGACAAAGAACAAGATTTAGAACCGTATTAGAAGGAGTGGTGGAGAAGGCAGTGGCACCTCACTCCAGGACTCTTGCCGGGAAAATCCCATGGACGGAGGAGCCTGGTGGGCTGCAGTCCATGGGGTCGCTAAGAGTGGGACACGGCTGAGCGACTTCACTTTCACTTTTCACTTCCATGCACTGGAGAAGGAAATGGCAACCCACTCCAGTTTTCTTGCCTGAAGAATCCCAGGGAAGGGGGAGCCTGGTGGGCTGCCATCTATGGGGTCGCACAGAGTTGGACACGACTGAAGTGATTTAGCAGTAGCAGTAGAAAGAGTGGAAAGAGTACGTCTGTGAGTTTCACTTTGGAGTGCCATTGTGACATCTCGGAGACTGACCGAAGGGTCTAATTCTCAGAGGAGAGGTCTAGGCTAGAGATGTATTTATGTGTGTATGGATGAATTTTCCTAAAGAGAAAAAATAAAAATGAGACAAATAAATGGGGCCAGTTTGCAAACCTACTAGGATCCTAAACATTTAAGGGCCAACTGGAGTGAAAAAGAGTGGGAAGGAAAGTGAAAGAATACGTAAAGGAAGAGAAGGCCTCAAGATGAAGGGAGAGGCCAGCATTGCCAAGAACTACAAAGTTAACTAACATACTGACAAATGAAATGTTTCCACTGCATTTAGCAAAGCCAGAGATTATGTGTCACCAGCTCGAGCTACATAGACCAGGGGTGTGGGGACTAGATTGAAATAGACTAAGAAGTAACTGCAGAAGGCACGTGAGGAAAAGACGGCCGGGAATACTGACAACTTTCCAGGCACTGAAGGAACTGAGAAATGAAAGTTGCTATTTGTAAGAGAATTTTGAGAAAAACAGTGATTTGTTGGTTTGTTTTTGTTTTCAACAGTTTGCTTCACTGGGAGAGGGGTTTGTTTTGGAGGTAGACTTGAACATATTTATAGGAAATAGAGGAGGGGGTGGGAGGAACTGGGAGATTGGGATTGATATAGATATTAATACTATGTATAAAATAGTATAAATAAACTAAAGAGAATCTCCTGTATAGCACATGAACCCTACTCAATACTCTGGGGTGACCTAAAGAGGAAGTAAAAACAAAAAAGGAGATGATATAGGTATATGTACAGCCAATTCATGTTGTTGTACAATAGAAACACAGTACTGTAAAGCAACTGTTGCTAAGGCGCTTCAGTCGTGTCCGACTCTGTGTGACCCCATAGACGGCAGCCCACCAGGCTCCCCCATCCCTGGGATTCTCCAGGCAAGAACAAAGAGTGGGTTGCCATTTCCTTCTCCAATGCATGAAAGTGAAAAGTGAAAGTGAAGTCGCTCAGTCATGTCTGACTTTTCATGACCTCATGGACTGTAGCCTCCTCCGTCCATGGGATTTTCCAGGCAAGAATTCTGGAGTGGGTTGTCATTGCCTTCTCCAGGTAAAGCAACTACACTCCAATTTTTTTAAAAAGTAAATGGGAAACCTAAAGCAATTAAAAAAAACCAGCTTGATAGCATTAAGATCCTGAGAAACCCAAGGAGTTGTGATTAAGTGTAGAATGAGGATAGGATGGGTATCAAACGCATGTGGATTACATGTAAGGTATGAGGAAGCCAAGAGCTTCCATTTAAATGTGCCTCTGTGTGAAACAGCAAGTGAGACAGCTTGCTCAGAATGGATCATTAGCCGAAAATGGTGCATAGTAAAAGGGTAATGGAATACAGGTTTAAGAACAGCTAAAGTTTGCAACTGTCATTGGGAGGCATGGGAGATATAATTGATCAAAGAAACAGAATAAGATCACGGGAGTACTGAGAGTCCAGTGGAAGCAGGTGGCTATGTATTTATAGTGAAATCAACTTGCCATATCGTGAGACTCCAATGGCACCTGGCATAATTTTGGTCTTTCAGGAATGAAGTTTTGCCTTTTGAACAAAAAAGCAATGGACAAGAAAAAAGCAGTGTTTTTGAAATGACGAGACATTGAGCTAGATTGGAAGAAAGTGAAAAAGGAGACTCCGAAGGCCTGGGAGACAGGATAGGGATCACTGGACTGGAATGTTTGATGAGGGTGAAGCAGTAGTTGCTGTAAGAAGCTGTAACAAGCTTGGTGGACAGATGGTTGTGGCTGGAGATTAAAAGCTTGAATGTGTGACCCGAGACACAGAATGAATTGGGTATTCTTGCCTGGGGAATCCCCATGGACAGAGGAGCCTGGCAGGCTACTGTCCAGGGGGTCATAAATACTTGGACATGATTGAGCAACTAAGCACACACACACAAGGTCCAGAGGGTGTGTGGGAATAGAAGACTGAGATGGAGGAAAGGAAAGGTCACTGGGATCAAGTCAAAGAACTGAGAGGTCATTCCAGTCGCTAGGGAGGTGCCCTGGAATGATGGCAGCCCTAAAGGGGACAGGTAGCCAACGATCCAGTCACCAACAGCTTCAATGAGCAGTGCCCAGAAGACCTATAGGTGATTGCAGCAGAGACCATCCATGGAGGATAGGATAATAAAACAGCCTCAAAGAAGCAACTTATTCAAAAAAAAAAAATCAATGGATTTGAGAAAAATGTCCTCAACGAGGAGAAGGTATATGTTAACCTTATCTCCAAGTCCTATTTTCAGAATAACATTTCAACCAACTATTCATCTTCTCTACTAACAAAATTGTACTTACAAACATTTAGATAGATGACTTAAAGAATTTTTAAATTATCCTAATTATAGCACAACGATTACAGGAAAAGAATTAACTGTTCCTTATGAAACAGTGAAAGGAGTCAGTGAAAGGAGTCATCTACTGCTCAGCTGTATCTGACTTTTTGCAGCCCCCACGGACTGTAGCACACCAGGCTCTTCTGTCCATGGAACTTTCCAAGCAAGGATACTGGAGTGGGTTGCCACTTCCTACTCCAGGGGATCTTGCTGACCCAGGGACTGAACCCACATCTCCTGTATCTCCTACATTGGTAAGTGGATTCTTTACCACTGAAGTCATTGAGAGCAGAAGTCAATAAACTTTTCTCTGAAGCGTCATACAGGAACCACTTCGGCTTTGTGGGCCAGTCTGTCACAACTACAGATCTCTGCCTCTGCTGCATGGAGGCAGCTACAGACAATGCGTAAATGAAGGTGGTGTTTTGAACCCAATCTGTCCCAATTCCAGGTGTATCATTCAAGTCAGAAAAAGTGGTATTGGAATTTAAAAATTAAGAATTATTACTTTCAGACTTAAAACTGAAGATGATCAGCCCAAAGTGCATGATTTTCCTTTCCCCTGAAAGAAATAAAACTAAAAGAAAGCACTCACCTGAACATAGAGTTCTCTGAGCTCATATTGAAATTTCTTGGGATCTGTAGTAACTGTTACTGGGCCAATTTCTGTGGAGATAAAAACAACGTAAGTCAAGAATAGTGCTCAACAGCATTAAAGTCTTTAGTGTACTGTGGTTGCAAATGTCCTTTCACTATGTACTGTACAGTTAAGTGAACAATTAGAAATTGTCAACAAAACAACAAAGACCATTTCTCAACTTAGACTTACCAAAGACTAATTTAAAATTTGTCAAAAATGATGCATACTTAAAACAGTGACTTTTTATGGGCCAATTTCTGTGGAGATAAAAACAACGTAAGTCAAGAATAGTGCTCAACAGCATTAAAGTCTTTAGCGTACTGTGGTTGCAAATGTCCTTTCACTATGTACTGTACAGTTAATTGAACAATTAGAAATTGTCAACAAAACAGCAAAAACCATTTCTCAACTTAGACCTACCAAAGACTACTTTAAAATTTGTCAAAAATGATGCATACTTAAAACAGTGACTTTTTAGCCTTCAGTTCAGTTCAGTCACTCAGTCGTGTCCGACTCTTTGCGACCCCATGAATCGCAGCACGCCAGGCCTCCCTGTCCATCACCATCTCCCGGAGTTCACTCAGACTCACGTCCAGCCAGTCAGTGATGCCGTCCAGCTATCTCATCCTTGGTCGTCCCCTTCTCCTCCTGCCCTCAATCCCTCCCAGCATCAGAGTCTTTTCCAATGAGTCAGCTCTTCACACGAGGTGGCCAAAGTACTGGAGTTTCAGCTTCAGCATCACTGCCTCCAAAGAAATCCCAGGGCTGATCTCCTTCAGAGTGGACTGGTTGGATTTCCTTGCAGTCCAAGGAACTCTCAAGAGTCTTCTCCAACATCACAGTTCAAAGGCATCAATTCTTCAGTGCTCAGCTTTCTTCACAGTCCAACTCTCACATCCATACATGACCACTGGAAAACCATAGTCTTGACTAGACGGACATTAGTTGGCAAAGTAATGTCTCTGCTTTTTAATATGCTGTCTAGGTTGGTCATAACTTTCCTTCAAAGGAGTAAGCGTCTTTTAATTTCATGGCTGCAGTCACCATCTGCAGTGATTCTGGAGCCCCCCAAAATAAAGTCTGACACTATTTCCACTGTTTCCCCATCTATTTCCTATGAAGTGATGGGACCAGATGCCATGATCTTCATTTTCTGAATGAGCTTTAAGCCAACTTTTTCACTCTCCACTTTCACTTTCATCAAGAGGCTCTTTAGTTTCTGTTCACTTTCTGCCATAGGAAATGCAAAAAAGTGAAAGTCACCCAGTCATGTCCGACATTGCAAAACCATGGACGAAACAGTCCATGGAATTCTCCAGGCCAGAATACTGGTATGGGTAGCCTTTCCCTTCTCCAGGAGATCTTCCCAACCCAGGAATCAAACCCAGATCTCCAGCATTGCAGGTGGATTCTTTACCAGCTGAGCCACCAGGAAAATGCAAAGGAGGAGTTAAAATGTCACAGGGCAAAGAATCGGGAGACATCAATCTCTTTTTACTCTCACCAGTCAGTGATTATTTATGGAGCAACTATTTTGTTGTTGGATTCTAAATTAATCACTATCCATCTTTTAATTTTGATTTGTCAACTACAAGTTGTAAATTTGTTTGCAAATAAAACATTTACTACTAAACCAAAAAAAAAGCCAAATGACCCTTCTGTGTCCACAGGGTTTTTAAGAACTTGCAGGAACACAGATAGGAAGATCAGAAGCAAAGATATCAGGATATTGAAAGTTCAAACACAGTCGCAACCACTTCATTTGCCATAGCTGGGGTTGCTGTCCCTCATTATCACCATTCTCCTAAACTGCCCTTGACGAAAATAATTACCTCTGGGGTCACTGCCACCCTCATGATTGTCCTAGTATAATGCACAAACCATTGTTTTAAGCGGAAACAAGTAGGGGGACTGTTTCCTGGTGAAAACCAAGACCTAAGTCAGGTGAAGAGAAGAAGTCCAGATACCAGTAGGGTTAAATTAATAGAAATATAAATACACACACGTAGAGAACATGTTTATTTAACAGTAAACATTTTAATCTGCAAAGATCATTTTCTTAAAAAAAAAAAAAAATTAACCTTTAAAACAGACAAGCTGAAACAGGCCTTTACAGGTATCAATTACTTCCCCCAGAAAACATCCATGTGTGTGTGTTTAGTCACTCAGTCTTGTCCAAATCTTTGTGACCTATGGACTGCAGCCCACCAGTCTTCTCTGTCCATGAGGATTCTCCAGGCCAGAATACTGGAGTGAGTTGCTATGCTGTTCTCCAGGGGATCTTCCCAATCCAAGGATCAAACCCAGGTCTCCCACATTGCAGGCAGATTCTTTACCAGCTGAACCACTAGGGAAGCCTGGGAACACCCATATGTTAGTCGCTCAGTTGTGTCCAGCTGTTTGCAACCCCACGGACTATAGCCCACAAGGCTCCTCTGTCCATGGAATTCTCCAGGCAAGAAGACTGGAGTGGGTAGCCATTCCCTTCTCCAGGAGATCTTTCTTACCCAGGGACCCAGGGATCAAACTCAGGTCTCCTGCATTGCAGGCAGATTCTTTACAGTCTGAGCCACCAGGGAAGCCCAGAAACATCCATATATTTAAGTAACAGTTTAAAATTCATCCAAGTATCATGTGTACAGACATAGCATCTTAAATTCCTAGGGTAGATGAAAGTTTTTCTATTTTATGTAATGAAGATAACAATACAAAATTATAAAGATACTTAACATTTAGTTTTTATGAGACATTAGCTTCAAACACATACTGTTAGAATAGGACTTATGACTTCAAAGGATAATAATTAATGAGCCAGGCCTTCTATAATATACTAAATGTGATACAAAAACAGATTGCAGAATTTTAGAAATAAATGAGGTAAAGTGGATAGGAAGCATGATACGCTTGTCATAGCCCATGTAATTTTTCTTAGAAATTACACGAAAATATGTCTCCATTCTTCACCACAGATTAGACATCTTGCAGCATGCAAAAGGAATGAAGAGGTGATTGGAGAAACTGTGTGAAAATGCAAACATCTGAATTCCATACAGAGAAGAACAGTCATTAGCTATGTAAACGTCATGTCCTGAGTATATGGAAAATCGGAGAAGACTACTCCCTCAAGACTAAACAAAGGCATACTTTGCAAAGGAATGCAAAACAGCAAAGAATATACCAGGCAGTTACACCCGACATATAAATTGTCAGCAGCACCATCAAGCCATGCTTCTGTGCTTCTTCTACATGGCATAATACTAAAATAATTCTAGAATTCAAAACTGAAGAACCAGAAAGGAATGAAAGAATACTAGAAAAATCAACTACATGAAAATAAATAGTAGAGACATGCAAGAATATTCCTTATAATAACTATTTTTAAATAGCCCTGATACATGTCTGTCTTCAATAGTAGAGATTAGGTGATGCCATTAAAATAGGAGAACTGATTAGCCTTCGTGTAATTATCGAGAGATTCAAATACCCACCTGTTTTCAACAAAGACAGAAAATAGTTCCTGAAGCTCATTTATATACATTTTTGCAAATCACACTGGACACTTGAGATAAATCTTTTATCAGTTATAAGAAATACTCAGACCAAAAAAAAAAAAAAAAAACTCAGGAGAGATAAAGCCNAAATGCAAAGGAGGAGTTAAAATGTCACAGGGCAAAGAATCGGGAGACATCAATCTCTTTTTACTCTCACCAGTCAGTGATTATTTATGGAGCAACTATTTTGTTGTTGGATTCTAAATTAATCACTATCCATCTTTTAATTTTGATTTGTCAACTACAAGTTGTAAATTTGTTTGCAAATAAAACATTTACTACTAAAACCAAAAAAAAGCCAAATGACCCTTCTGTGTCCACAGGGTTTTTAAGAACTTGCAGGAACACAGATAGGAAGATCAGAAGCAAAGATATCAGGATATTGAAAGTTCAAACACAGTCGCAACCACTTCATTTGCCATAGCTGGGGTTGCTGTCCCTCATTATCACCATTCTCCTAAACTGCCCTTGACGAAAATAATTACCTCTGGGGTCACTGCCACCCTCATGATTGTCCTAGTATAATGCACAAACCATTGTTTTAAGCGGAAACAAGTAGGGGGACTGTTTCCTGGTGAAAACCAAGACCTCAGTCAGGTGAAGAGAAGAAGTCCAGATACCAGTAGGGTTAAATTAATAGAAATATAAATACACACACGTAGAGAACATGTTTATTTAACAGTAAACATTTTAATCTGCAAAGATCATTTTCTTAAAAAAAAAAAAAAATTAACCTTTAAAACAGACAAGCTGAAACAGGCCTTTACAGGTATCAATTACTTCCCCCAGAAAACATCCATGTGTGTGTGTTTAGTCACTCAGTCTTGTCCAAATCTTTGTGACCTATGGACTGCAGCCCACCAGTCTTCTCTGTCCATGAGGATTCTCCAGGCCAGAATACTGGAGTGAGTTGCTATGCTGTTCTCCAGGGGATCTTCCCAATCCAAGGATCAAACCCAGGTCTCCCACATTGCAGGCAGATTCTTTACCAGCTGAACCACTAGGGAAGCCTGGAAACACCCATATGTTAGTCGCTCAGTTGTGTCCAGCTGTTTGCGACCCCACGGACTATAGCCCACAAGGCTCCTCTGTCCATGGAATTCTCCAGGCAAGAAGACTGGAGTGGGTAGCCATTCCCTTCTCCAGGAGATCTTTCTTACCCAGGGACCCAGGGATCAAACTCAGGTCTCCTGCATTGCAGGCAGATTCTTTACAGTCTGAGCCACCAGGGAAGCCCAGAAACATCCATATATTTAAGTAACAGTTTAAAATTCATCCAAGTATCATGTGTACAGACATAGCATCTTAAATTCCTAGGGTAGATGAAAGTTTTTCTATTTTATGTAATGAAGATAACAATACAAAATTATAAAGATACTTAACATTTAGTTTTTATGAGACATTAGCTTCAAACACATACTGTTAGAATAGGACTTATGACTTCAAAGGATAATAATTAATGAGCCAGGCCTTCTATAATATACTAAATGTGATACAAAAACAGATTGCAGAATTTTAGAAATAAATGAGGTAAAGTGGATAGGAAGCATGATACGCTTGTCATAGCCCATGTAATTTTTCTTAGAAATTACACGAAAATATGTCTCCATTCTTCACCACAGATTAGACATCTTGCAGCATGCAAAAGGAATGAAGAGGTGATTGGAGAAACTGTGTGAAAATGCAAACATCTGAATTCCATACAGAGAAGAACAGTCATTAGCTATGTAAACGTCATGTCCTGAGTATATGGAAAATCGGAGAAGACTACTCCCTCAAGACTAAACAAAGGCATACTTTGCAAAGGAATGCAAAACAGCAAAGAATATACCAGGCAGTTACACCCGACATATAAATTGTCAGCAGCACCATCAAGCCATGCTTCTGTGCTTCTTCTACATGGCATAATACTAAAATAATTCTAGAATTCAAAACTGAAGAACCAGAAAGGAATGAAAGAATACTAGAAAAATCAACTACATGAAAATAAATAGTAGAGACATGCAAGAATATTCCTTATAATAACTATTTTTAAATAGCCCTGATACATGTCTGTCTTCAATAGTAGAGATTAGGTGATGCCATTAAAATAGGAGAACTGATTAGCCTTCGTGTAATTATCGAGAGATTCAAATACCCACCTGTTTTCAACAAAGACAGAAAATAGTTCCTGAAGCTCATTTATATACATTTTTGCAAATCACACTGGACACTTGAGATAAATCTTTTATCAGTTATAAGAAATACTCAGACCAAAAAAAAAAAAAAAAAACTCAGGAGAGATAAAGCCTTGCCAGGCTGCCATATCCCTCCAGCTATCAGCATCTTTTCCAACTCTTTTGAATGGAATGATATAACTATTAGGCAAAATCAACCTTCCTTTCAGGACTTGTGTCCATTTCAGTCTTTCTCTTCATTTAATAAAGCCCTACACCAGCTGTGTCATGAGCAATTTCCTTTTCTCTTCCTTTTTTTCTCGTGTTGATTGCTTAGCCCCTGCCAAGCCTTCAACATTCAACAGGTATAATTTTGCCTTCTTTTCCTGACTGAGCATGGTCCTCTATTGCTTACAGAATTGAATGAGAACTTTCCAAGCAATGCAGGTCCTCTCTTCTATTTATCTAATCTTCAAACTTTGTCACACTGCTTAGCATGAAGACATTGCTCTTCCTTCGCATCTTTCATAGCCATTCCCACGTCTTTCATCTGTCCATACACCTCTCATTCTAGAAAGTATGAATCAAGTCCCATCTCCTTGGATGTTCTGCCATTCCTTCAGTAAACATTAATGTTGGTTGATGTTTGTATAATAAAGACATGGGAAGAATGAAGGGGCATAACGTTTAACAGAATAAGTGATCATATCCCATTTTATTCAATGACTTTATCTGGTTGCTTACCAAAATAACACCAAAATATATATATATATACTGTATTGGCCAAAAAGTTCATTCGGATTTTTCCATGTTACAGAAAAATCTGAATGAACTTTTTAGCCAATCCAATATAAAACAACCATCAGTCTCCAAAGAGAATCCGCAAGCTTGATGGGGCATTAAAAATCATTTGCTTCAATTTTCTTATCTATGGACAGGAAAACCTGAGGTTCAGAGATGATGAAACTGAAAACCTTTGGTAGTGAAGAAAGAGGTTAAGACATCTAAAAACATTCTCTATACTGAGCAACCTCCACAGCTCACTAACATTTCCTCTTTTCCAAGATCTTCATTCTATCAATGATTATATCACTGTGAACTTTCTCCTTTCCTCTGGATCATGGGCAAAACAAGCCATATTTGGAGTACCTAAACTGATGCACACAATATCTAGAATTCTTTATTGTCATGTGTCTGGATATTTGAAAACAGATTAAAAGAAGCAATTTTTTTCTTTCAGTTTTACTGAGATATAATTATTATGACATATAACGCTACATAGGGACTACCCTGGTGACTCAGGGTAAAGAATCTACCTGCATTTCAGGAGACCCAGGTTCAATTCCTGGGCTGGGAAAATTCCCTAGAGAAGGGCATGGCAACCCACTCCAGGATTCTTGCCTAGAAAATTCCATGTACAGAGGAGCCTGGCAGGCTACAGTCCACGGGGTTGCAGAGAGTCGGACATAACTGAGCGACCAACACATGGCAAGGAGCAACTAGAAGTTTCACTTTTTCCCAATAAATGCAGAAAGAAAAGTACAGAAAAAGTAGTATGGGAGTACTAACATAGAAAAAGCACTTTTCAGAATGAATCAAGGAGCTTTCAAAAAGAAAATGAAAATTTAGGATTTCAAATCAGAAAAAATGGATAAGTACTTTACTAATGTTAATTTTTAAAAAAATTCTATATACCAAGTTTTCACAACAGCTCTGTATTTCATCAAATTACTGTTATTACCTATGGTTTGGTATGACAGTGGTTTTCAGTCGTGTCCGACTCTTTGCTAACTCATGGATTATAGCCCGCCAGGCTCCTCTGTCCATGGAATTCTCTAGGTAAGAATACTGGAGTGGGTAGCCATTCCCTTCTCCAGGGGATTTTCCCAACCCAGTGATCGAACCTGGTCTCCTGCACTGCAGGCAGATTCTTTACCATTTGAGCCACCTGGGAAGCCCATATTATTATACAAATAACTGAAGGTCGTATGATAAGCCAAAGCCAACCAGTCCCTTTGAAGGGTCCCACCATACTGTCTGCCTGGGACCTGAGAGCATCTATCACATGATATGTGATTGCCATTGCTTTCTGTCTCCCTCATTTGATTATCAGCCTAAGGAGATATATCTATAAATATATGCTAAATAAACATTTGAAGATGAGAAGACGGGAAATGAAAGAATAAAGATTAAGCCCAGGTCTTCAGACCCTTCATCTTGTGTGCCTTTCATTCTACTGTGCAATCTCCAGACTACAGCTAAAGATCATGCTACATAATCAGCATGATGATGCTGAATGGTTGGCTTCCTCTTTACACAAAAGTATGTATTTTTTCATCAAGTTATTGATGCAAATAATCAACACATACAATTTTCCACATATTGCTGATCTTAAAAAAGCAAAAGAAACATTAAGGTAAGGAATATGAATTATAAGTACAAGGAGCAAGTCACACTTCAGAAAATCATTTTTTATTAAAAAAAAAAAAAGTCTGAAACTTTAAACAAGTCTTTCCTCTTTTCATTAATTGTGTTATTTTCCGTTTCCTAGGAATTTATCAGATGGGTTGGATTTATTTCCAACATCTCAGCCATTGTTCTCCTAATCTGAGTTGCTGGATTGAATTTGAGCAAATAATGGAAAGAAGTTCACAATGTAGTATTTTCTTTTACTGCTTCACTTGGCAAGATCAATATCCAGTTCCTCACTTCCCTTTTCCTTTTCACTAACAGATTTCTGCTCCTTACAGTTTTTCTTTACTCACAGTGGTTCCTTGATAACAAGAGGTATATTCACTGCTGCTTGCTGGAGTCTCAAACACTTTTTGTGAATGGTTTGGTAACAATGCTTACAATTGCCTTGGTTTTTAAAAATATGTAGTTTTATATACATAAATATGTGAAAAGTTAAAACAAAACCCCCTAAGCTGCACTATAAATTAATCAATATTTGCAAAGCATTACAAAAGGTCAAAATAAATATATAAATCACAGTGCTTGCCACAGAGGAAATTTAAATATAGTTGAAAATTTTTTTAAACAGCAAGCTATGAAAAATTAATCTAGCCTCAGAGAAGGGCAAATATTTTCATTGTCCAGAGAAACACGCCTGAGCTCTTGGGAAATACACAGTGAAGACATCAGGGAGAAGATGTGGTATGAGTTGGGACTTAAAGAGAACACTGAATTCACAGAGGGTGATATCAGAGCAAAGAAATTCTAGGCACTGGGACATGGCCTGTTCAAAATGCCTTCTGTGAGCTGACTCTCAACACATTCTTTCTAAAAATTCTACTCTCAATTAATTTTACACAAATCAATTATAATGTCTTCTGTGCAAAAAAATATATACATATTTAAAGCATTAAAATTATTTAAATAAAAATCAATAATCACGTTTCTTGCTTTGGAATGCTATAGAAAATCAGATTAATAAGTATACTTTCATTGTTTTCAATTTAACAAGATACTCTTTCCAGATTTCTCTCTCCTCATTTAATTATAATGTTGCTGTCCAGCACCAGTTTTTAATGATTTGCATCTAAGTCACAAAAAAGAACTGTTTCCTGACTTTGAGATGAGCTAATGTCAAAGATATTTCAGGACTCATTTAACTGAGTACATGCCTACTCACATTAAAACAGGTAATTTTCAAGACCACTTAAAGACCTTTAATGATTGTTTTCACATGAAGTGATGTAAGTTGGTGTGTTTTATAAAATCTGAGTCAAGGATGAATTCATGCACAGTATGTAATATTGATAGCATTGTTTTACTTTCCAGAGAGGTTATTCATTTAACAATGAGGTGTATAATCTTAAACACATGCACTTAGCCCAACGGTAGATAATGTACGTATATTGCAAGGGTCATTTCACTTAGACTGAACAGGATATAGAAAAAATCATGAACATGAATTCAGCAATGTTTCATAGCTGTTTAGAGCAGGAAGCAAAGAAGAATGCCTTAATAACTGACACAGGATCATGAGGTATACTGAGTAGGATGTTATTGCTTAGACTGGACTTTGGCCAGAGCTCCAGCAAGCACTCTTGCAAAAACAGCCATGAGATTTTTAATGGCCCAACAAAATCCACATTCTCAGCTTTGCCTGTACTCCTAAATATTTAAACATCAAAACATACCCAAACATTGGTAAGTTACACTCAGAAATATAAGAAAACATAATATTTTAAGTCATGCTATTTTAACAAATAAACAAGCTTTCCATTGTGATTAAGGTATTCTGAAAACAAACAAGAAGAAAATAGATACTATGTTCAAGAACATTTTAAAATTTAAATAATGATATTCTTACAGAAAAATGTGTTTTAAACTTTAGGATAAAAAAATGACAATTCATTTCAAAGTTTTCATTGTTCTCTTAGACAATTCCTTAGCATTACTGGTCTTCCAAATAAATTTAGGCAGCAGGGAGGAATAAAGAAAAGAAAAATTATAAAAAGAGCAGTAAAGTATTTTTGAAAAAGAAAAAAATATGCTTGCAAATCCTTAGAAAAGAATCATTAAAACTGCTGAAATTTCAACATGTTAGGAGAATAGACATTCTCAGTCCTGATTGTTTCTACAACTAAACAAATGGATGCAATCCTTTGATCATGTTTTCAGGAAAAATGTAATTCAGTGGTCCCAAACCATACTCATGAAGTAAACACTTTATCTGCAAACAATGAGAATCTGAGACATGACAAAAATATAGACGCTTTCATGTATCTGTATATATGCTATGCATGTGGTATTCCCTAAACACTTGCATTCATTCATTCATTCAACAAACAGGCATTCTATCCTTAACGTTGGTTCAAATTGTCAGGAGAAAGCAAGTATTTACATTTCAAGAGTGGAGGTCTTGAGTATAAGAAAGTCGGAAACATCTGCGTGTATTTTACAAACTAAGAGGTGGTTGAATGGACTTATGACCACTACATTGTATAAAGCCCTAATCTCAAAAGGATCCCTGCCTTGGAGTTTAATGCTTGTAGTCACTGTCTTGAAGTAATTTTATCTCTTAATTTGTGTTTTGTAAAGCAAAGTTCAATGGGTAGATGTAACAGGCACTGCAAGCCTGGAGCCTCATGTCCACAGTCCTGCTCCCCACGACCTTCAGGGGACAGGGCACCTGGTCTACTTCCATAAAGCCCAGGCCCTACCCAGCAGCCCCATCCCTGCTTCTGCTGGCTGTCACCATCCGCCAGCTACCCAGCGAGGACCTAGATATGAGCATGGGGAGGGCTAGGATGAGGGCACGCGACCGTTGGTCAAGGCTAGAGACAAGTCTTAGCCTCTCAGCTGGGACAAGCCTTTTCACACATTCCCAATTCATGCACCAAGCATTTCCCAGCACCTAGCACCATAGTTTATAAATCCCTGGGGGCCGCCCGGCTGACAAGGGTTGAGGCAGTGGGGCCAGGGACAGAGGAGATGTCTGTCTCAACTTCACCTGTTTCCAGCCTGAGCACAGTGCTTGGGTCCCACTGGCTCAAGGGGGAACTTGACAGCCTATATCCCTAGGGACCTCAGGGGCCAGCATGGGTCTGCATTTGACCTCCAGGTATCCTGGTACTCAGGGGTGCTCCTTTTGCAGGTACCATGCTGGGAGGATCTTCTTTTCCTGCTTGCAACCCACTGACGTCTAGATTAAACTATTAGCATGAATTTTACCATCTATCTTTATTTTGTGAAATGCCAATTTTAAATGCAAATATCAGAATATTTGACTAGTAAGCAGATTAATGCAAAATATACAATTTGGATTTCATCGCTGGTTACAGATGGTGCCTCCAGCTGTCCAGAAGAAACACACAAATCAGATTCAGCAAGATTAAAGGAGGAACCATTCAGTCAGAATCTCAGAAACAGTATGAACACTCTAGGTTTATCATGACATTAAACTAAGTAGTACTTTTTATTGAAAAACATAAAAGATTTTCAAAATTAAAAGGCCATGGTTATAGGAAGAAAAGCTGAATATTGAAATATATGTGTTCTGCCAAGTTAATTTATGGATTTAATACATTAAATATCTCAAAAAGAATTTTTTCACTTGTGTTTTAGAATACTTATCAATAATATTCTTAAATGTATTCTGAATAAGACATGGGTGATTATACCAATGAAAACTGGCCAAAAAAAGTATAAATAGGACAACTTAAGCATAACTAACTAAAAGGACAGAAGTATTGATATACAAATAAATATGTAAAAACTGGAAAATAATTATAAAAAACAAGCATCTGAAGGTAAGATATATAAAATAAGGTTATTTAAGTTAAAAATATTTAACTCTAATTCAAATTTTACAGTATCTAGTAAAAATAAGCTCCAAAGGGTTAAAGATTCAGTATAACCATTACAATTACTTCAACTGATTCTAAATGAGAATATATATATATAGATACATTAAAAAATAACATTCTCTTTTTCAAAGTAATAGAAGAAATCACAAGGGGCAATACTGAAAGATGTAAATATAAAAAAATCAAGCAAAAATTAAAACCTAAAAAAGCTTTAAAGCTTTATAGCCAGATTTGGGAACATTTTTATGTCATCGATTTAAATTAAAATCCATGTTATCTTAAGAAATCATTCAAATTTGTACCAAAAAAACTAAAGTGTCATCACTAAAAGAAAGGAAAATTCATTAACAGGATAACAAAAAAACAAGACTAGAAACAAATACTCATATTTTGTTATAGAGAGACAAACTATAGCGAATTTGAAGTAACTTGCAAGAAAGAAAATTTTGCTTAATAGTGTCACTGCACCCAATGTCATACTAAACCTGGCATATTTGTACTCTTTAAGATTATAAGTAGTTGCAACTTTTATGAAATTCACTGTAGTTATACGTATGATATGATTATAGTTATGATAAATCTTAAAGTTATCTTGTGATAAAGTTATTTCCCACTTTGTTATAATCCACTGAAAATAGATACTGACATTGCTAGGACAGCAACAAATAGTATCAAACTAGAGAAATGATTAAAAAACCTGAGTCTCTAAATAATATTAGGCAGCAATTAAACTATTGTTTCATGTCAAAAAACAAGTAAATGTTTATCATATCCCATTAAACAAACAAAAAAAAAAAAAAGCAAAACACAGAACTACAGGTAAAGGCGCTTCCCCTGCAGTCCAGTAGTTAAGATTTTGCTTTCCAATCCAAGGGTGCAGGTTTGATCCCTGGTTGGGAAGTAAGATTCCATATGCCTCATGGCCAAAAAAATCAGACAACAGAAACAATATTGTAACACATTCAATAAAGACATTAAACATGGCCCACACTTAAAAAAAAAAAAAAAAAAAAAGACCTGTAGGTACTTTGACTGCAACTATAAACAAAGGCAGATACGCCTAAGGACAAATTTTGAAAGGTCACACCAGATCAAAAACTGATGTTTGGAAGAGGTGGAGGAATGATTATTTTATCTTTAAATTTCTCATATTATTTTTATTTGTAAATTAAGGCAAAAGAGAGGAATTTCACTTGATCACATACAGGCTTGAGGTTGTGCTCATGCATTCTGCCTTAGTATGCTTCTGAACTGGTTTAACTTGCATGTAAGTAAGTCGCTTCAGTTGTGTCTGACTCTTTGCAACCCTGTGGACAATAGCCCCCCAGGCTCCTCTTCCATTGGATTCTCCAGGCAAGAATACTGGAGTGGGTTGCCATTTCGTCCTCCGAGGGATCTTCCCTACCCAGGAATCGAACACGTGTCTCTATGTCTTCTGTAACGGCAGGCGGGTTTTTTACCACTAGCACCACCTGGGAAACCCTTCCCTCCTCCAGGAGATCTTTCCAACCCAGAGATCAAAACCAGGTCTCCCACATGGCAGGTGGATTCTTTACCAAGTGAGCCACCAGGGAAGCCCAAGAACACTGGTGTGGGTAGCCTATCCCTTCATCAGGTTTAACTTGGTCACCTGAAAATGAGTCAAAAGTATTTTTCAGCATTAGGCAACATAACAAGAAAAGCAATGATTTGAGGCATTATCCATTAATATTGTGAGATGAAATATTTTAACTACTTAAATTCTAATCAAAATAGTCATTGTCTAGACATGGTATTCATTTTCAATATTCTCACTTCAAGCATCCATCTTTCTTCCAAATGCCCAATTATTGGCAAAGTCATCTTCCTGTTAGTGTTTAGTGAATATACAAAGAATTCCTTTTGATTGGATGAAATGAAACATTCTCCACACTTGTAACATGGAAACTCAATCATAGTCACATTTTGGTTCTCTTCTGCATCATACTGATTTGTCTTTCACTACACAGTCTTGCAATGATGTGTTTACTCATGAACATGCATGTGTCTTCTGTCTTGCTTTTCTCTCTTCACAGAAGAAATATGGGAAATATGAAGTATCCAATATAACTGAACATGAAACCAAATCATCAATGTAAGTGTGAGTGTGCTTAGTTACTCAGTCATGTCCAATTCTTTGAGACCCCATGGACTATAGCCTGCCAAGCTCCTCTATCCATGGGGATTCTCCAGGCAAGAATACTGCAGTGGGTTGCCATGCCCTGCTCTAGGGGATCTTCCCAACTCAGATATCAAACTCAGGTCTCCCTCATTGCAGGTGGATTCTTTACCAACTGAGCCAGCAGTGAAGCCCAAGAATACTGGACTGGGTAGCTGTTCCCTCCTCCACCCGATCTTCCCAACCCAGGAACTGGACCAGGGTCTCCTGCACTGCAGGTGGATTCTTTACCAACTGAGCCAGCAGGGAAGCCCCACCAATGTAAGTTTCCATTTTAAATTTAAGTACCTCTCCTACAAGGGAGTTCAGAGTATTCACCTTGGTTGGTAACTAAAAGCATCCCAGAGTTGGAAGTTACCATAGTCTAAGGTCACTGAAGTTAATTACTTTATGCCATTGTGACCAGGTCCCAAGGTGTTTTCAGCCCAAGACAAGTCTGTGCCTTGTGCCCAAGCTTACTAAGAGGAAAGCTTCCACATAAGAGCCATCTCACTTCCTCTCCTCCCAACTCAACGACACACTACTGAATAAGCAAAGACTCGCATGTCCCCACAGGCACCAAAAGGCTATGGTACACATTCAAATAAAAAACAAGAGACACTGTGGCATTTCTCCTGTGTTAGAGTAATCAGTCCTTTCTTACGCTCTCAGGGTGTGACTGACTGATGGATTGATTAACCGCACTGCATGGCACGGGGGATCTTCGTTCCCTATCCTGTGATCGAACCTGTACCCCCTAATTTGGAAATGTGGAATACTAACCACTGGACCATCAGGGAAGTCTTCCATCTCATGGTTTCAATATCCTTGCTCCAAGTTTCCAACTCTGAATGCAGAGTTCCAAAGAATAGCAAGAAGAGATAAGAAAGCTTTCTTCAGCAATCAATGCAAAGAGATAGAGGAAAACAACAGAATGGGAAAGACTAGAGATCTCTTCAAGAGAATTGGAGATACCAAGGGAACATTTCATGCAAAGATGGGCTCGATAAAGGATAGAAATGGTATGGACCTAACAGAAGCAGAAGATATTAAGAAGAGGTGGCAAGAATACACAGAAGAACTGTACAGAAAAGATCTTCACGACCCAGATAATCATGAGGATGTGATCACTAATCTAGAGCCAGACATCTTGGAATGTGAAGTCAAGTGGGCCTTAGAAAGCATCACTAAGAACAAAGCTAGTGGAGGTGATGGAATTCCCGTTGAGCTGTTTCAAATCCTGGAAGATGATGCTGTGAAAGTGCTGCACTCAATATGCCAGCAAATTTGGAAAACTCAGCAGTGGCCACAGGACTGGAAAAGGTCAGTTTTCATTCCAATTCCAAAGAAAGGCAATGCCAAAGAATGCTCAAACTACCGCACAATTGCACTCATCTCACACGCTAGTAAAGTAATGCTCAAAATTCTCCAAGCCAGGCTTCAGCAATATGTGAACCGTGAACTCCCTGATGTTCAAGCTGGTTTTAGAACAGGCAGAGGAACCAGAGATCAAATTGCCAACATCCGCTGGATCATGGAAAAAGCAAGAGAGTTCCAGAAAAACATCTATTTCTGCTTTATTGACTATGCCAAAGCCTTTGACTGTGTGGATCACAATAAACTGTGGAAAATTCTGAAAGAGATGGGAATACCAGACCACCTAACCTGCCTCTTGAGAAATCTGTATGCAGGTCAGGAAGCAACAGTTAGAACTGGACATGGAACAACAGACTGGTTCCAAATAGGAAAAGGAGTACGTCAAGGCTGTATATTGTCTCCCTGCTTATTTAACTTATATGCAGAGTACATCATGAGAAACGCTGGACTGGAAGAAACACAAGCTGGAATCAAGATTGCCGGGAGAAATATCAATAACCTCAGATATGCTGATGACACCACCCTTATGGCAGAAAGTGAGGAGGAGCTAAAAAGCCTCTTGATGAAAGTGAAGGAGGAGAGCGAAAAAGTTGGCTTAAAGCTCAACATTCAGAAAACGAAGATCATGGCATCCGGTCCCATCACTTCATGGGAAATAGATGGGGAAACAGTGGAAACAGTGTCAGACTTTATTTTTTTGGGCTCCAAAATCACTGCAGATGGTGACTGCAGCCATGAAATTAAAAGACGCTTACTCCTTGGAAGAAAAGTTATGACCAACCTGGATAGTATATTCAAAAGCAGAGACATTACTTTGCCGACTAAGGTCCGCCTAGTCAAGGCTATGGTTTTTCCTGTGGTCATGTATGGATGTGAAAGTTGGACTGTGAAGAAAGCTGAGCGCCGAAGAATCGATGCTTTTGAACTGTGGTGTTGGAGAAGACTCTTGAGAGTCCCTTGGACTGCAAGGAGATCCAACCAGTCCATTGTGAAGGAGATCAACCCTGGGATTTCTTTGGAAGGAATGATGCTAAAGCTGAAACTCCAGTACTTTGGCCACCTCATGCGAAGAGTTGACTCATTGGAAAAGACTCTGATGCTGGGAGGGATTGGGGGCAGGAGGAGAAGGGGACGACCGAGGATGAGATGGCTGGATGGCATCACCAACTCGATGGACGTGAGTCTGAGTGAACTCTGGGAGTTGGTGATGGACAGGGAGGCCTGGCGTGCTGCGATTCATGGGGTCGCAAAGAGTCGGACACGAAACTGAATTAAACTGAATAAGGATAGCAAGCAAATGTAATGCTTGGAATGGATTGACCAGGCTAACTCTGCTATTGCTACTGCTGCTGCTGTCGGTAACTTTCATGGCAATGTAAAAGACATTATGTTACCCAGGAGGGAGAGTAGTAAAGCATCTGCCTACCAGTGCAGATGGGTTTGATCCTTGGGTCAGAAAGATCCCATGGAGTAGGAAATGGCAACCCACTCCAGTATTCTTGCCTGGAAAATTCCACAGACAGAGGAACCTGGCAAGTTAGAGTCCATAGGGTCGCAAAGAGTCAGACACAAGAGCACACCACAACAATGACTGGTTTTTTAAAAAATCTACTATAAGGAACGAATTCACTCTGGGAGTTTAGTAAAACATAATACTTTTCTTGTGCTTCTCACTGTTTAAGATGATTTAATGTATTTGAATTTCCAACTCAAAAAGGCATTAGTTAAGTACACTCTTTTTTTTTTTTTTTTAAGTAAGGTACATTCTTATCAGGGCTTCCCTGATAAGATGGTCAGACAATAAAGAATGCAAGAGACCCAGGTTCAGTCCCTGGGTTGGAAAGATCCTACCCACTCCAGTATTCTTGCTTGGAGAATTCCATGGCTAGAGGAGCCTGGCAGTCCACGGGGTCACAGTGGGACAGGAATGAGCGACTAACAGACACACACATTCTCATCAAGCCATGCTTTAATTTTTTACCTTGCATCAGATAAAAAATGTCAGACTTTCAGATGACTAAAACTCCTTCTTGCCTTTGGAGATGATAGAACAACATTTCTCATACTTGCCATTAAATCATATCTCAGAATTTGAAGTTACATGATCAAGTATTTAAAAGATATGTTTGATCTTTACTTTCCACTTCAAGGATACTTAAAAATATTAATACCCAAACAAGATTGAGATAAAAACAGCATTTATTAAAAAAAAAAATAGGTATATGATTCCAGGTTGCTAATTCAGTATATGAAAATACTACTAAAGCTATATTATCTGTTCACTCTGCCCAAAATAAAGAAAAATATCCACCTCTACATCTTTGTTTATATTTTTTCTATATAAGAGACTGCTTTCTTCCTTATCAAACTTTTACTCAAGATTTAATTCAGGTGTCAACTTTTTTGGAATAAATTCCTGAGTGTCTCAATCCTCAGAGGTCACTCCTCTGAAATCTTTTAATGACACATCTTAACTGTTTGGTAAATAACCCGATGTGCTAAACGTCCTCTAAAATGGCCTCCAAGGATCCACCATCTGATATTCACACCTTTCTGTAATCCCCTCTCCTTAAGAATGGGATGAACTTAATGACCTGCCTCTAATGAACAGAATAGAACAAAACTAATGAAATGTCACCACTGAGATTAGGTTGAAAAATAATTTTACCTTCTGTCTTGCATGGCCTCTCTCATTCTTTGATGGAAATTACCCATGTGAGTTACCCTGTTATCCTACAGGGAGGACCCCATGGCAAGGAGCTAAGGGCAGTCTTTTGCCAACAGCCAACAAAAAACTCAATCTTGACAACAACCTCGTGAATAAGAAAGTGGACCTTCTTCAGTCAAGCCATGCCACGACCACAGACCCAGTCAATACCTCAATTGTAGACTTGCGAGAGAGTCAGAGGACCCAGTTTAGCTGTACCGCAATTCCTGACTCACAAAAAAGTGTGATTTAATAAATGTCTGTCATGTTTCAATACTAAGGCTTAGAATAATTTTCATGTAACAGGTTCATTTCACTGCATATTCAGTCTCTATAGTGTGAAAGTGTTAATTGCTCAGTTGTGTAGGACTCTTTGCAACCCCATGGACTGTAGCCCACCAGGCTCCTCTGTCTATGGGATTCTCCATGCAAGAATACTGGCCATTTCCTACTCCAGAGGATCTTCCCAACCCAGCATAGAATGCAGGTCTCCTACACTGCAGGCAGATTCTTTACCATCTGAGCCACCAGGGAAGCCCACTCATTCTCCCTAACTATTAATTTCATCATGATAATTAAATCAATAAAGTTAATCAGGTGGATGAATTAAATTAAAAGAAACTAATTTAATTCAAGACTCTAAAGAAGCTATTGATAAAGCACACACTGTGCCAAAGAATAAAATGTCTCCTGTGGCAATTTTGGTCATGTAAAAATAGTTTTCTTTTATGTAGTAAGTAAAATGTATTACTCTTTTCCCCATGGTTCCTGGTTTTTATCATAGTTAGGAAAACGTTCTTCATCCTGAAGTCATATAAAACTCTCCCCTGATGTCTTCTAGTACTTTTTAAGGTTTGTGTTTTAGATTGACATCTATGGTTTGTTTGAAGTTTCTGCTGGTGTAAGCTGTGAGGTATGGATCCACTTTTTTTCCAGATGAGTACCCTGCTGGCTCATAATTATTTACAGAAAAATCTATTTTTCCCTACTGATATTACATGCCACTGCAATTCACATGTGTATTCTATATTCTTTTCCATTAATCTTTCCTTCATGCCTAGAACCAAACTATCTTAATAACTGAGGCATAATATGTTTTAATCTCAGATGGGGCTCATTTCCATATCATCTCCTTTGGCTGAATTTTCCTGGCTATAGCTTATTTCCTATAACAATATAAGATCAGTCTAATTCAATAAAAATCCCGTAGGTATTTTTGTCTATGTCATACAAATTCATAGAATAAATTAGGACAAATGGACAAAATGCTTAGATTTTCCATGATGCACTATTCCAATTATTGAAGTATTCTTTTTGGATCATTAGAACTTTTTTATAGTTTATTTTCCCCCAAACAGAAGTGTGCATATTTCTTACTAAGTCTATAGCTATTTTAGATATACTTTTTGATGTTGAAAATCAGGGGTCGTTCTTCCAATTATGTCTTCTAAGTGGTTGCAACTTTGCATACAGAAGTTATTGATTTTGTATAGTAATTTATCTTTACCACCATTTGAATTTTTTTTTACTCTTTGTAAGAATTTTCAGCTGATTCTTTTGGTTTTCCAGGTATACAATCATGAAAACTGCAGATCATGTTCTGTTTTGTATCTCTGATTTCTCTCTCATGTCTAATGGAATTGGTTAACATTCCAAGAACAACGTTAAATAATAGTTGTGATTCAGTTCAGTTCAGTCGCTCAGTCATGTCCAATTCTTTGTGACCCCATGAACTGCAGAACGCTAGGCCTCCTTATCCATCACCAACTGCTGGAATCTCCCCAAAGCCATGTCCATTGAGTCGGGGATACCATCCAACCATCTCATCCTCTGTCATCCCCTTCTCTCCTGCCCTCAATCTTTCCCAGCATCAGGGTCTTCTCAAATCAGTCAGCTCTTCGCATGAGGTGCCCAAAGTATTGGAGTTTCAGCTTTAGCATCATTCCCTCCAAAGAACACCCAGGGCTGATCTCCTTTAGGATGGACTGGTTGGATCTCCTTGCAGTCCAAGGGACTCTCAAGAGTCTTCTCCAACACCACAGTTCAAAAGCATCAATTCTTCGGCTCTCAGCTTTCTTCACAGACCAACTCTCACCTTCATATATGACCACTGGAAAAACCATAGCCTTGACTAGAC
>SJYX01008244.1:410562-421669 GCA_006410675.1 Oreotragus oreotragus | reverse complement strand
TGGCTAGATGGCATCACTGACTCGATGGACATGAGTCTGAGTGAACTCCGGGAGTTGGTGATGGACAGGGAGGCCTGGCGTGCTGTGATTCATGGGGTTGCAAAGAGTTGGACACGACTGAGTGACTGAACTGAACTGAATTGAACTGATAGGTACTGACAGACTGTATTTTTATATTTATTTTCTATATTAATCTTAGTTTGGATTTCATTTTTGATATGACTTTGAGAGAAAGATGTTTTAATTTGTTGTTTTCAACTTTATTCTCTTATTAATTTGTAGTTTTACAGTATTATGATTAGTGCAGTTTTCCTTGTCTTACTGCAAATGTTTCATTTCTATTAACATTCCATGGTTACTAGAGAAGATGTACTCTCTGTTTTAAGGAAACAGTTTTATACATCAATTAGATTAATCTTTTTAATAATATTAACTAGATCTTAGAGATTTACGTATTTTTGGCCATTAGTCTGTTATGCACTATGGAAGAAAATTAAAGTTCCTAATTTTCAATTGCTGATTTTTTCTCTTGTTTTACGAATTTCATTGTTATACCTTTGCTATGAATGTTTCAATCCTTTTAAAGTTTTATTTTATCTTGTTTAACATTATAAATTGTTCTTTTTGTTTCATTTAAGGTTAATCTGACTTAAAGTCAGATGCTTTATATCATCTGGATCATGACTGTAGCTTGCTTTTAACTTGCATTTAAATAATTGTTTAGTTGCTAAGTTGTGTTCAACTCTTTGCAACCCCATAAACTGCAGATGTCCCTGTATTTCACTATCTCCTGGAGTTTACTCCAAGCCATATCCTTTGAGTCTGTGATGCCTTCTATTTTACCCTCTGTCACATCCTTCTCCTCCTGCCCTCAGTCTTTCCCAACATCAGGGTNAAATAATTGTTTAGTTGCTAAGTTGTGTTCAACTCTTTGCAACCCCATAAACTGCAGATGTCCCTGTATTTCACTATCTCCTGGAGTTTACTCCAAGCCATATCCTTTGAGTCTGTGATGCCTTCTATTTTACCCTCTGTCACATCCTTCTCCTCCTGCCCTCAGTCTTTCCCAACATCAGGGTCTTTTCCAATGAACTGACTTCACATCAGGTGGCCAAAGTGTTGAAGTGTCAGTTTCAGCAACAGCCTTTCCAATAAATATTCAGGGTTGATTTCCTTTAGGATCAACTGGTTTGATGTCCTTGCTGTCCAAGGGACTCTCAAGAGTCTGCTCAAGCACCATAATTTTTAAGTACCAATTCTTTGGCACTCAGCCTTCTTTATGGTCCAATTCTCATATCCATACGTGACTATAGGAAAAACCACAGCTTTGACTATATAGACCTTTGTCGACAAAGTGATGCCTCTGCTTTTTAATATGCTATCTAAGTTGGTCATAGCTTTTCTTCCAAAGAACAAATGTCTTTTAATTTTGTGGCTGCAGTCACCATTTGCAGTGATTTTGGAGCCCAAGAAAATAAAGTCTGTTACTGTTTCCACTATTTCCCCATCTATTTGCCATGAAGTGATGGAACCGGATGTCAGGATCTTCGTTTTCTAAATGTTGAGTTTTAAGCCAACTCTTTCACTCTCCTCTTTCAATTTCATCAAGAGGCTCTTTAGTTCCTCTTTGCTTTCTGCCATTAGAGTGATATAATCTGCACATCTGAAGTTGATATTTCTCCTGGCAATCTTGATTCCAGCTTGTGCTTCAGCCAGCCTGGCATTTCGCATGATATACTCTGTATGTATTAAATAACAAGGGTGACAATATACAGCCTGGATGTACTCCTGTGCCAATTTGGAACCAGACTGTTGTTCCATGTCTAGTTCTAACTGTTGCTTCTTGAACTGAATACAGGTTTCTCAAGAGGCAGGTAAGGTGGTCTGGTATTCCCATCTCTTTCAGAATTTTGCATATTGAAATAAATGTACTTGTTTTATCTGCCATTCTCTTTCCCTCTACTGTCCCCCTTTTGTAACATTTATTGTTTTTACTCTCGGTACAACTATCATTACAGTCTATTCTGATGCCCTAATCCTTATATTTGCTCTACTCCTAAAAGAGTTACATGGGTCTAGTGCTCCTGGTTAGTATTTTCACTGCAGTTTTTTCAGACAGCTCTTAGATGTCCATACTTCACCTTCTTAAAATTCCTTAAGATATCTCACCGGCACAATATTCCCATTGTTGAGCACGTTCAAAATCATTTACTATGACGTTTGAACTTGAACGCCATTTTGGCTGGCTCTAAAATTCTTGAGTCACACTCTTTCTCTGACGATTTTGTACATGTTTGCTCCACTATCTTCTAGTCCTGAACAGTTACAGAGCAGGTTAAGGTCACATTAATCTTTTTCTTTCACAAGTGACGTTTTTCTTGGCCACCCAAAGGATTCTTTCACTATCTCCAATGTTCAGCATTTAACATGGATGTTTTCACGTTGATGGCGCTTGTGGCAACTTTCACTGAGCTTGATAAAAGCATGTCTTTGGTTTATAGAAGTTCACATAATTTATTTTGGCACATAATTTCCGTTTCACTTATTAGCAACTCCAGTAATATGCATGGTTGACTTCATTTGACTGTATTCTGTAGTTACAATTTTATCTGTAATCTTATTGAACTCTTTATATTTGTTTCATTTTACTCACTTTTCTCATATCCATCCTCTAGATCTTTTCTACGTTTCAGCATTATTGTTTCTTCTTTTTCCAACAAGTTTATCAGGTTTACCTAACAATTTTTGTCTCTTTCTTGGCTCATTGTTTTGTTTTGTCTTTCATGAGCTTGCCTTACATGGTGGCTCAGACAGTAAAGAACCCACCTGCAACGCAGGAGACCCAGGATCAATCCCTGGGTTGGGAAGATCCCCTGGAAAAGCAAAGGCTACCCACTCCAATATTCTTGCCTGGAGAATTCCATGGACAGAGGAGCCTGGTGGACTGTAGTGAAGAGTCAGACATGACTGACTAACACTTTTACTTTTTTTTTTCCTTACCTAGCTTTTGGTATTCTTCTTCATTTCCTCATTATTTTCCTTGTGATTTTCTTTACAAAGATCCTGGGCTGGTTCTTTTTTTGTATTATAGTAGTAGCCCTGGTACTTTTTTTTTCTGTACCAGCTATTTGCTGGAAATTCATGTGCGGAAGGATCCAGAGGCATGTTCCAGGATAACAGCACTTTTTGTTAAGATAAAGGATTTTGTTTATGTATTTAGTTGCACTTTACATTTCCTTAGCCAATGGACATGGTAGCTGTGGTATATTTCTTAACTATGGCTTATATTTTACTACAATTAACTTATTTTTACTGCTGAGAGCAAAGCTATGTCTGAGAAAGAGCCTGCAATCTGCTGGTTCACCCCATTCGACCTGTTATAAAAATGGAGGTCAGACACTGCACCAAAATATGTGTTCCCTTCTCCAAAAATAATACTCTTTTGGTGTATTGACTACACTCTCACTACATTCTGTTCTATTTCCAGATCCTACTGTACAGTATCATAGCTTTGGATAGAAATTCATTTTGGGGTGTATCTGGGGTTTTATCACTGCCCTAGTTTCACCCAAAATGGTTGCTCATATTTTGGTTTCTCTTTCACCTTGTTATTTTGGATAATTTCTGGGAAGAGGATGGAATAATCTGACTATAAACTACCACATCAAATCAGAGGTCGGATCCTAAATTCTTTCATTTTTAGTCTTAACAATGAACATTCTCAAAATCCACATGCTTTACATGTTTAGAAACTGAGTTGGAAGCACTAAGAAATAATAATAGCCATCTGCTTTGTATCTGGCACTCTGCATATAAATATATTTATTTTATTCTGTAGTTCTTAAAACAGTCCTGCAAATTAGGTATTATTATCTTCATTTTACAAATGAACAGCAGAGCCCAGAATTCAACCTCACTCTTTCTGACTCTAAGGTCCAAATTCTTTACTCCAAACCACACACAAATAAGTCCCTCTCCTCCAAACATAATTTTTAAATGTTTAATTGTAGTGGGAAGAAAGGAATTCCTGATTGATTAGATGGTGGCATTATTTCCTTGTTCTGGAATCTAAATTTCTTTAGTCTCCTCCAAATATTTTTTTTAAGCACTGCTTACATATAGAAGGAAAAATTTTAGAACAGAAATGTTTGCACGCTATTGCACGAGGACTGGACTTCCTAAACTATAAAACCACAAAGTCCAACATAACACAACCAATATGCTGTTTGGTTTCATCCCCTAAGCAACTGACCAAACACTACTATAAAAGTGTCTGCCAATGGATTTGACAAAGATTAAGAATGTCGATACACTCCTACTTAAAAAAATAAACTTTTAATAAACATAAATAATAAATAGGCGAGCATTCAAATGAAAAAAATATATTTCTAAGAGTAAATTACAAATGTTTCATTTTGGGTAGAACTGATATAATTACTTCATGAATGTTTTAAACCTGTGACATGTATGAAAACTTCAAACACAATCACTATTTCAGTTACAGATAGAAATGAGTGATTGCTACCATACTCATTTTGCCATTCAAATGAAGAAAGCAATGCACAAATCTTCCCTTCTTTCAAAACAAAGGTTTATTTTAAAATTTTAATAGATATCCTCTAAAGACAGCAGTAAAAGAAGATGCAGTAGAATAGCACTGTATTTCAAATGAAGACTTGAGTTTTCATACCGGTTCTACATTAGTTACGGTGTGAATCTGGGCAAGTTACTTAACCTCGAAACTTCACTGCTTTTGTGTATAAAATAGACTTGAAAATACCTCTCCTCAGTGTTCCTGTGTGGCTAACACCTTTGCAAACAGGCTAGTGTAGTTTGTAACACAAGTATTTACTAAATCTGAAAAATATTACGAATAATTTCTTATTTCTGCTACATGGAGTTAATAAGAAAATCATGGTATATTTATATATCATAATATTATGATGAGTGATAGCAAACTTAACTTGCTATCAATTTAAAATAGACTGCTACAGACACAAGTTAGCTACATGTAAGCTTCATGGTAACCGTAAAGCAAACATCTATCATAAATACATAAAAGATAAAGAGAATATAAGCATACCACTAAATAAAGTCATCAAATCACAAAGGAAGAAAGCAAGAAAGGAACTATAAAAACAGCTTTAAAACAACCAAAAGACTAAAAGAGCATGAAAGTGAAAGTGAAGTCGCTCAATCGTGTCCGACTCTTTGCGACCCCATGGACTGTTGCCTACCAGGCTCCTCTGTCCATGGAATTTTCCAGATAAGAATACTGGAGTGGGTTGCCATTTCCTTCTCCAGGGGATCTTCCCAACCCAGGGATCGAATCCAGGTCTCCTGCAGACGCTTTTACCATCTGAGCCACCAGGGAAGTCACAAAGCAAAGGCAATACAAATAAAAATAAATGACCAGAACTCTATCAGACTAAAAAGCCTCTGCACAACACAGATAATCCAACCACAAAATAAAAAAACAACCTGCTGAATGGGAGGAAATGACAGCACATCATCTATCTGATAGGAAGCTAACTCAATACAACTCAGCAGTGAAACAAACAAACAACTGATTAAAAACTGGAAAGAATATCTAAACAGACATTTTCCAAAGAAGACATACAGATAGCCAACAGACACAGGAAAAGATACCCAACATCATTAATCATCAGGGAAATGCATATCGAAACCCAAGATATCACCTCACATCTATTGAAACAGCTTATCAAATAGCCATTTTATCAGGAAGCACTGTGTACCCTGCAGAGAGGGTATACTTTATTGGATTACCCTATTTGAGTATTCTCAGCCTTTTCAACCCCTGATTGTAAAAAGTCTACAATTTAGTAGGAAGGGAAAGAAGTGCAAATAAGATTATGTGAGATAAGTTCATTGCAAACAAAGCCACGGAATTTAGAAAGAGTTCCTCATTCACCTGGGACAAAAGCCTGGCAGTTAGGCTTTGATGATTTTGAAGGAGAGACAGCTTGTGTTCTAATACTGCTCAACCACTTGTTGAATGATCTTGGGCAATTTACTTAAATTCCTTTATCCTCAGATTACTCATCTGTAAAACTGACCTTCCCAGGATTGCAGAGAGGATTTAACACACCATAAGGCCCAGCACTCAGGACCCAGGAGTTAAGAATAATATCGCTGCTGCTACTGCTGCTAAATCACTTCAGTCGTGTCCAACTCTGTGTGACCCCATGGACAGCAGCCCACCAGGCTCCCCCATCCTTGGGATTCTCCAGGCAAGAACACTGGAGTGGGCTGACAGTTCCTTCTCCAATGCGTGAAAGTGAAGTCGCTCAGTCGTATCTGACTCTTCGCAACCCCATGGACTGCAGCCTACCAGGCTCCTCCATCCATGGGATTTTCCAGGCAAGAGTACTGGAGTGGGTGCCATCGCCTTCTCCATTCTTTAGCCAGTGGTATGCAAAAAAATGCATCTTTGAGATCCAAGACTGTAAACCAATTGGCACTGGGTAGGATTTCTCCCGAGATTACATAGGGATTGGGTACTGTGGGATGGAGGGGGACTACAGTTTCATTTATGATCTGGAGATCTTGAACCATTTGCCAGGTTCTGTCTTTTTTCTTTACTGAGAGGATTGGGGTGTTACATGGCAAACTGGTGGGGACCAATAGCCCACAAGCAAGGAATTTATTTATTAAAGGCTGGAGTCCCTCCCGAGCCTCTCTTTTGAGAGTGTATTGTTTCCGGTTAGGAAACCGAGTGGGATCTCGGAGGACAATGATGACCGGTTCGGGTTGGTAGGCTCGTCCAGGAATTCCCTGGTCCCACATCTGGGAGTTAATTTTGTCTTCCCATGGTTTCTGGTCCCTCTCTATTGAAGGTGTAATGGGTTCTTCAGTAGTAACCAGGAGCTGTAGAGCTCCAGGGGCTGAAAAACTTACCATCACAAGGGTGGTCCCCAGTTTAGTGAGTATATCTCTTCCCAGGAAGGAAGTAGGACACTCAGGGACCACCAGAAACTGGTGGGAAAATATCTGTCCATCCCAGCAACAAAGAAGTGCTCGGGTGAATCTTTTAGTAGTTGCTTTTCCTGTAGCACCCAAAATGGTACAGGTTTGGGAGAAGAAGGCTCCGGAGTAGGATATCAAGACAGAGTAGGCAGCCCCTGTGTCAACCAAGAAATTTTCGGACCTATCTGCCACATCCAGTTGCACCCTTGGCTCCAGCCCCATGATGGTTATCTGTGACAGGCGGCTGGCTGGAGTGGGCTGCTTCAGTCCTCTTGAACCATCGTGATGGTAGGCTTGGCGCTTGACCTTGAGGCTCTTCGGTCCTGAGGGCAGAGTGCCACCCAATGTCCCAGTTGATGGCATTTTTGGCAAGCCATTCTAGGAGACTTGTCGCAGTTTGGACACTCTTTGGCCCAGTGCCCCGCCTGTCTACAGATCAGGCATTTGTCTCGTGCCTTGTCCTTCAAGGACTCGGGGTTTGCCATAGAGTTTCTCTGGAGGGCAGCCAGCATCTGGGCATGCCTTGTCTCTTTCTTTCTCTCCTTCTCCTGGGCCTTGGCCTCCTTCTCCTGTTCTGTTATAAAAGGTATTGGTGGCTGTCTGGACCATCTCATCTAAAGTGGCAGCAGGGTCCTGCTGTTGTAGCTGTTGTAACTTAATCCTGATATCTGATGCACATTGGGACAGGAATTTGTCCTTTGAAATCACCTGTCCCTCGTAAGAGTCTAAGTCTATCAGGATCTAAGTCACACAGTTAAGGACACAATACTTTTACATGGACTCTCATTTCTAGGAAAGACATGCTGTCAGTTCCCCCTTAAATGTTGTTTATGGTGACTTAAACAAGCAAACAAAAACTTACTTGAGTTTAGCCCTAGCTCAGATATGTTTGGAAGAAAAGAACTAGTAAGGAATTAGTAAAGCAATAAAAATATAATAACACACTTGACTGCACTATAAACCAGGTAATTGAATTACTTGTTTTTGTTCTTAGAGGTTAGTCACTCAGTCCTGTCCAACTCTTTGCAACCCCATGGACTGTAGCCCACCAGACCTCTCTGTCCATGGGGATTCTCCAGGCAAGAATACAGGAGTGGGTTGCCATGCCCTCCTACAAGGGGATCTTCCCTACCCTGGGATCAAACCCAGGTCTCACATGCCTGTAGCTCTAGCTCAGATATGTTTGGAAGAAAAAAACAGAAGTAGTAAGATATTAGTAAAGCAATAAAAATATAATAACACACTTGACTGCACTATGAACTAGGTAATCTAATTACTTGCTTCTAGGAGTCAGGATTATTTTAATTCTAAATTGAAAATGTTGCTTCCTGTTTAAATTTTAGTTCTTAATTTAGAAATAAAAAGACATAAGGAAACATATGCAGGTCTTTCGCGGTAGTTTATTTTTCTAGGGCAGGATATTTTACTTCGCTTCTATCTTCTGGCATTCAGTCCTGTGAACTGCTAGACAGACCTGGGTTGAATTTCGCCAAAACCACAAAGTCGAGTGATGGCACCTAGGAAGCTCATGACTAACTTTAACCTTAAAAATAAGCATCTATGCCAAGAATCTGTAGTAAAATGAGGCAACATCAAAGCTGTAGTGAACTGAGGCAATGAGAACAACAATAAAAATACTTATCAAAATTTAGAGCTACAAAATTAGCATTAAATATCATTAACACTTGAACTTAAATTTCTAAGAGCATTTTTATATGCTACCCACTCTTTCACACTCTCCATGTTTGCCTTAGATATGACAGGGAGCTTGTGAAAATGTCAATACAAAGATTTTTAATTCTGCTGTTAACTATGTAATAAAAAGAAAATGAACTACCTTTTCCCATAAAATGTCTCAACATGACACTATATTGTTTCCAAAAAATTATCATAATCAGCCATTTTTTCTAGGGTAGAAAAATATTTTAATGCTCAATTAGAAAATAATGAAATGAAGTGATGATCCACATGTAATATTTTAAATAATGTTTTGATATAATGTTAATTCTGGAATTACTCATAATGTATGCATAGGGAAAAACAGNCTTTTCCCATAAAATGTCTCAACATGACACTATATTGTTTCCAAAAAATTATCATAATCAGCCATTTTTTCTAAGGGTAGAAAAATATTTTAATGCTCAATTAGAAAATAATGAAATGAAGTGATCCACACGTAATATTTTAAATAATGTTTTGATATAATGTTAATTCTGGAAGTACTCATAATGTATGCATAGGGAAAAACAGTACAATATAAAACAACTATCTCATGTACTAGCCATTAAAAAAAAAAAAAGAAAGAGAGGAGAGTGAAGGGAGGGGAGAGAGAGACAAGAGACAAATGAAATATGGTAAATTTTAACAGTTAGATTGTTAGAACTTTGCTGGCTTTGTTGTTCTCTATACTTTCACACTATCTCCACGTTTTCTACAAGGAGCAAAGTTGGTTTCACAAGCAAAAGAGAGGAGAGTGAAGGGAGGGGAGAGAGAGACAAGAGACAAATGAAATATGGTAAATTTTAACAGTTAGATTGTTAGAACTTTGCTGGCTTTGTTGTTCTCTATACTTTCACACTATCTCCACGTTTTCTACAAGGAGCAAAGTTGGTTTCACAAGCAAAAATCTTGTATCTGAAGTACTATCTGTCAAATGGGATAATATGGATGTTTCCATCAGGAAAAACACTACCAATTTTAAAAATTAAGAAATGATAAGTAAGGAAGCCCATATTTTTGCTAAAATATTATTTATTTTGGTGTATTAACTCCTATCATGTAACCAATATTCCCTTCATGGATTACAGCAGAAAGTGAAGAGAAACTAAAGAGCCTCTTGAAAGAGAAGACAGAAAAAGTTGGCTTAAAAGTCAACATACAAAAAACTGATAAGATCATGGCATCTGGTCCTATCTTCAGGAAAATAGAAGGGGAAAAAGTAGAAGCAGTAACAGATGTTATTTTCCTAGGCTCCAAAATCACTGTGGACGGTGACTGTAGCCATGAAATTAAAAGATGCCTGCTCCCTGGAAGGAAAGCCATTTCAGTCCTAGTCACTACACTAAAAAAGCAGAAACACCACTTTTCCGACAAAGGTTCATATTGTCAGAGCTGTGGTTTTCCCAGTAGTCAAGTATGGATGTGAGAACTGGACCATACACAAAGCTGAGCGCCAAAGAATTGATACTTGCAAATTTTGGCACTGGAGAAGACTCTTGAGTGTCCCTTGAACTGCAAGATCAAACCAGTCAATCCTAAAGGAATTCAACCTTGAATATTCATTGGAAGGTCTGATGCTGAAGCTGAAGCTCCAGTATGTTGACCACCTGATGTGAAGAACTGACTCACTGGAAAAGCCCCTGATGCTCTAGCAAAGACTGAAGGCAAAAGGAGAAGAGGATGGCAGAGAATGCCATGGTTAGATAGCATCACCAACTCTATGGACATGAATTGGAGCAAAGTCTGGGAAACAGTGGAGAACAGAGTAGCGTGGTGCCCTGCAGTACATGGGATCACAAACAGTTGGACAGGACTTAGTGACTGAACAACAGCAGGCAACAAATATGCCACTGAATTTTGCCACTGAAACAGACTCAAAAACAGACTAATTTCCAATGCTAATTTAAGATTTTTTAACCTCACTCTTTAGTTTAAAACCTTTATCAGCTGTAAAAAAAAAAAAAAAAAAACACTCCTACATATTCTAATGGACTTAAGCACATGTTGTATAGGCAAGGGTTGATGTAATTTATACCAAACACAATCAAGTTCTTCAGTTTAATAAGGAAACACTGACCAGGTAAACAGAAAGTAGAACACTAGTTTTGATATAGCTAAAGCTCTACTGTGGGGAAGGCAACGGCACCCCACCCCAGTACTCTTGCCTGGAAAATCCAATGGACAGAGTAGCCTGGTGGGCTGCAGTCCATGGGGTCGCTAACAGTCGGACAGACTGAGCGACTTCACTTTCACTTTTCTCTTTCATGCATTGGAGAAGGAAATGGCAACCCACTCCAGTATTCTTGCCTGGAGAATCCCAGGGACGGGGGAGCCTGGTGGGCTGCCGTCTATGGGGTCACACAGAGTCGGACATGACTGAAGTGACTTAGCAGCAGCAGCA
>SJYX01008244.1:350984-409975 GCA_006410675.1 Oreotragus oreotragus | reverse complement strand
GCATGAGGTGGCCAAAGTACTGGAGTTTCAGCTTTAGCATCATTCCTTCCAAAGAAATCCCAGGGTTGATCTCCTTCAGAATGGACTGGTTGGATCTCCTTGCAGTCCAAGGGACTCTCAAGAGTCTTCTCCAACACCACAGTTCAAAAGCATCGATTCTTCGGCGCTCAGCTTTCTTCACAGTTCAACTTTCACATCCATACATGACCACAGGAGAAACCATAGCCTTGACTAGGCGGACCTTAGTCGGCAAAGTAATGTCTCTGCTTTTGAATATACTACCCAGGTTGGTCATAACTTTTCTTCCAAGGAGTAAGCGTCTTTTAATTTCATGGCTGCAGTCACCATCTGCAGTGATTTTGGAGCCCAAAAAAATAAAGTCTGACACTGTTTCCACTGTTTCCCCATCTATTTCCCATGAAGTGATGGGACCAGATGCCATGATCTTCGTTTTCTGAATGTTGAGCTTTAAACCAACTTTTTCGCTCTCCTCCTTCACTTTCATCAAGAGGCTTACATGGAGGGACAAAAATATTTAAAACTTAATATACAGTAAAGCAATCAACAGGTTTCATATCCCCGGTCAAGACACTCTCTCCCACCCCCAGAGAATCATCTCTGCCTGCTTGCTCAACTACTCTCCAGCTGCCTAGCCTTCTCCGTGGCCTTCCTGAGCCCTTCTCAATTTGGCCAAGTAGATGGGGACCACGGACAGGCCCTGTTGCTAACCATCTTCCTCAGTTCAAAAATAAGATACAATCAGACTAGCTCCATAGCTCTCAGAAAAGCTGAAAATTCTGAGCCACACCAGGACTGAAACATACTTGTTACTCACACACACACACAGACACGATATAACTGTCACCAGACTCTCACAAAACTGATAAATGAACTATTAATACATTCTCAAATGTTCCCTTGGTTGCATAAATTACATATATCAATTCTGAGGAAACCAAATGTCCACAGCTGTCTGCAACTCAGTAGGGATTACAGGATGCTACCCTTAAACTTGGTTATTACATTAGCTTTTTACCAATACATGACAGAATATGAGTTTCCTACACCTTTCTACCCACAAAAAATTCATTTCTCTTAGATCAAATGTATGTCAAATACCTAATGACATCCAGTTAGTATAAATTTAAAGAGAGAGAAAACAAAACTTGACACTCGCCTCAGAATTCCTCTCCATGTATGTACCTTTAGTTAAGTTATGCCAGAGAATGCAATCCTTTATACTGGTGGTCTCTACAGTGAAGTATACATATCTCAAAAGGGTACATAAGGATATCAGTATGCAAGAAGCTTCTGGTTATATTTAATTATCTCAACCAATGTATTTCTGGTGTGTTTTTCAGTTAACATACTTTATAAGAACAAGAATACATGCATGTGATTTTCAATTAATATGTATATGACTACAGTTATATACTCGAGATTTATATTAGTAAGCATGACTGATTTTAGAAGTTTGAAGTTTGATCATCAGAACTAGCAAAGGAAAATTTCTATATAAAACTCTCTCTATATAAAAATCAGTGTGCTAATCTCTACCTGAGCAAGAATCTTGACCCAGCTCAAGGCAAAAGACAATCCATTTCATGTACAGTTTATCACAAGCACTGCACAGCCAGAATATAAGGCATTGAAATATTATATATTCTATCAATATTTCCCACAAAGCATTCTTTGATAACTCAAATACATTTGGTTAATGGTCCTCAACTTGATCTTAATCATATTAATTCACTAAATCTCAAAGATGCAAAGAACATTGTTAGTCACTCAGTCATGTCTGACTCAGCAACCCCATGAACTGTAACCCACCAGGCTCCTCTGTCCATGGAATTCTCCAGGCAAGAATGCTGAAATGGGTAGCCATTCCCTTCTCCAGGGGATCTTCCTGACCCAGTGATCAAACCCAGGTCTCTCGCACTGCAGGCAGATTCTTTCCCATCTTAGCCACCAAAGAAGCTCAAGAAAGGCTTCCCTGACTAAGAACATGTACCACAAGCTTAAATACATTTTTCAGATTATATTTTAAATTTTATTATTTGTAGTCTTTGAATCAAAGAAAACAATTTTTAATTTCACAGAGAGAAAGACATTACAAAAAGTCACGTGGAACCAAGTCTTTCTCTTCTGACAAATCTGATCTAGATTTATTAATGATCTGCTCTACCAAATGGGCTTCCCCGGTGGCACTGGAAGTAAAGAACCCGACCATCGAGGCAGGAAACTTAACAGATATGGGTTCAGTCCCTGGGTCGGGAAGATCCCCTGGAAGGCATTGCAACCCGCTCCAGTATTCCTACCTGGAGAATCCCCATGGAGGAGCCTGGTGGGCTACAGTCCATGGGGTCACAAAAAGTCAGACACGACTCAAGCGGCTTAGTACGCACACATTCCACCAACTAATATTTATTTGGGGCTGTCTCAGTAGCATAATTTTTAATTTCAATTTAAAGGATATGAAAAAAGAAAGCCTTGGTTTATAAAATGACTACAGCAAAATTCAACCCCCAATGCTTACTTTTATGACTAATTTTATTCATCCCTGTGTGACAGGAAAGGAACCACTGTCTGGGTGAGGTGGTTCAGGTGAAATGAAACAGGAGGCTAATCTCATTTAGGATCCATGTCCCAAATGAATTTTGTCTCCTGGAGGATAAGAACAAAGTATCCTCACAGATTACATCGACATCTCCCCTTGCCGACAGTTTCCAATCAAAGGCATCAGCTGGCACACGTTTGTCAGCCCACTGGCGGCAGTTCTCACACTCCTGTACCCTTACAACACTTCATGGGCATTTTTCCTTTCTGCTATTTCTTTTCTCTACCTCCTGCTCCTTCTCTGAGTTTTTATTTTCTTCTCTCCTGCCTTACTACATCTTCAAGAGATTATGTCTAACAGGTATACAGCATCATGCACTGTTAATAAAGGAAAATAAAACTACATTTCAGCATCTTGGTCAGGGTTCATAATATTGACTGTTTTACTATTTTCATTAAGAAAACATCACTGGTTCAATATACTGCCTTAGTCTATTTTGGATTTCTCTTGTTTTTAAATATTTGAGACAATTTCTTGTAAGACTGCTTCTTTCTTCAATTCTTTCCAAACAAAATAATATTTTTTAAATAAAACATTAAGAAAAGTGATTACATAGAGGTATTTTTTAAAAGTCATAGTAATCAGAAGATGNATATACTGCCTTAGTCTATTTTGGATTTCTCTTGTTTTTAAATATTTGAGACAATTTCTTGTAAGACTGCTTCTTTCTTCAATTCTTTCCAAACAAAATAATATTTTTTAAATAAAACATTAACAAAAGTGATTACATAGAGGTATTTTTTAAAAGTCATAGTAATCAGAGAAACACATGTAAAATCATTGAAAAGGTAAGGAGAGAATAATCATTTTAAAGAAGACATTTTTCTCTAATTTCTGACTAAACTATATTTTATTTTCTGAAAGACTATATACAAGGAAATAGATGTATGTAGTATCTTAGAATTCATGGACAATAAGAAAATGTAACAGAAAATGACAAATAGGAAATTCTTTTCTCAAAGAAGAAAAAAAGAGTGACAAATTTTAGAAAGCATATATGGACTGGTAAGCTAAATTTTCAATCTGAGAAAATAACTGTGGCTATTGGGCACAGAGTATTTCAATTCTTATGAAAAATATATTCAGAACTCAGTAAACTGCAATCTTTATGTCATCCAATAATGCAAAATCACTAACAAAAAAGCTAAAACTCTTAGGGCTAATAAAGATGTTGTTTAACATGAAGGAAGGTAAGAATTCAGTACATTCAGTTCTACTCAACTCATATCGGAGAACAGTATGCAAGTACATGTTTTAAGAGAGGAAAGTGACCCATTAAAGTATATCCAGAGAAGGGCTATAAGGTTACAAGGCATATTCATCTGGAAATCATTTCATATGAATATTTAATAACAGGACAGTCATCTTCAAACACTGGTGAAAGTGAAAGTGAAGTCGCTCAGTCGTGTCCGACTCTTAGCGACCCCATGGACTGCAGCCCACCAGGCTCCTCCATCCATAGGATTTTCCAGGCAAGAGTACTGGAGTGGGGTGCCATTGCCTTCTCAAACACTGGTAGACATGTCATTTATCAGGAAAAGAACTTAAATCAACAGCAATAAAAACAATAAACAGATAGATTTAGCTCAATATAGTAAGGAAATTTCTAGTAGAAGCATACCTTGGCTTATTGTCCTTTACTTTATTGTCCTTCACAGAGGCATACCATTTTCTTTTTTACAAATTGAAGGTCTGTAGCAACCTTGTGTCAAGCAAGTCTATGGATGACATTTATCTAACAGCATTTGCTCATTTTGTGTTTCTGCATCACATTTTGGTAATTCTCACAATATTTCAAACCTTTTCATTATTATTATATTTGTCATGGTGATCTGTGGTCAGTGACCTCTGACATTACTACCGTAATTGTTTTGGGGGTGCCACGAACCACACCTAGTGAGCTTACTCCATAAATGTTGCATGTGTTCTGACTGCTCCACTGACTGGCCATTCCCCAGTCTCTCTCCCTCTTTCTTGGCTTCCCTACCCACAAAAATAATGAAATCAAGCCAGTTAACTGACTCGACGGACGTGAGTCTGAGTGAACTCCGGGAGTTGGTGATGGACAGGGAGGCCTGGTGTGCTGCGATTCATGGGGTCGCAAAGAGCCGGACACGACTGAGCGGCTGAACTGAACTGAATGACTCTACAATGGCCTTCAAGAGTTCAAGTAAGAGGAAGAGTGAACTGATGCAAATTTTACTGTTGTCATTTTTAAAACTTGCCACAACCACACCAATGTTTAGCAACTATCACCCTAATCAACTTCCTCCACCAGCAAAAAGATGGACTCACTGCAGGCTCAGATGATGAACAGCACTTTTTAGCAATAAAATATTTTTAAGTTATATATATTGTTAGACATAATGCTATTGCACACTTAGTAGACTACATGAGAGTGTAAACAGAACTTTCATATACACTGGGAAATCCAAAAATTTACAGGACACATTTTAGTGAAATTACTTGCTTTATTGTGGTGGTCTGGACCTGAACCCACAAAATCATCTAGGTATGCTTACAACTAAAACTGGCATAAGATGGCATACACTCAGTCACCTGAAATGTTTAAGGACAGTTAATCAACTTTAAGGCTTGGAATGAATGAATGAATGATTAAAGGATCCATTCTTGACATCAAAGACGCTGATTGTACAGTGGAAGAAATAAGAAGAGAGGATATATTTAGGTGCACATGGGGGTCTATTTGCCTCATAAATGTGGGTAAGTTGAAGGAAGGTTTTGAGAGCAGCACAGAAAAAAATAACAAATGATCTAAGTTTGGATGAAAGAGTTGGGTTTAGCCAAATACAAGAGATAGACAGATGATGGAGGGAAAACCAAAGAAGACAACACAGGTAAAAACAACTAATATTGGAGAAAAAATAGTAGCTGCAAGGGGCCAAGCATCTAAGCTTGGTTCCACTGCCTTCTAACTCCTGAGCTTCTCTAGGAGTCAAAGCAGCAGCTTAAGGTTTTTCTCAAAAGGAAGGCTTTTCTCAATCTTCCTTTTCCATGTGTCAAAATCTGAATGCAGACTTACTTCTTGAGCCACTTGACAATAGATATATTAGATACAGTGCATAGGCTCCAGTGAATTTAAATCTGAAACAATTTAATGAACCACTTTTTGAAACCGTGTAATATGCTAAGAGGTATAAACTGTGGCTAGTGACCTTCAGGATTTGAGAACTGACCCTTAAGCATGTACCAGTCTCTCATTCTAAGCAAGAATCTCCCCTGCCTGAAGTGTGAGCAGCTTTATCAGGGCTTTGCTAGCCCTCCAGCATCGGGCCCCAGCCTTCCCCTTTGACTTTCTCTCCTACCTTGCCCTCTTACATATCCTACCCTGGGCCCACCCTCTCTGTTTACTGCTCTGCAATCGTGCTCTGATGCTTCCACCACTGTCTTTCGTTCCTGTCTCTGTGCCATCGCCCGGGTATACCCCTTCCCCTGCTGCTCCTGGCTTCCAACCCATCTTTGAGGACCAAGCTGAACATCTCCTACTCCGGCTGGGGGTGGGGGGCTGTAGTGCTGCTCCTGTAGTTTTAGAGACTTCATTCACCACTACAGACCCTCAGGGATATTCTGTGTTGTCTTATATACATGACATGTCTCCCCTGCTGGGCTCTGGGTTGGCTGAGAAAAGGAGAGTTTGTCATTCATCTTTATTTCTCCTGTCACACCTCTGAAATCACTGTGCACAGAATAGTCTTCAAGACACCAAAGATACGTTGTTTGGGCAGGGGTGGGAGGAGGATAAACCCCCAGCAACGCCTGCCCTCGTGGGGCGTCCACTGGGTGAGGAGAGGGAGGTCTAAGCAGAAGAGTGGAAAGAGGTTCAGGCCACAGCATCAAGAGCATCTTGCAGTCAGCCATCAAACTATATGATAATCAAAGATGAAGCCCTTGCCACTTTCTACTTCTGTCTCCTGGTGACCCACGGATGTACCCAGTTGCAGGCACTAACCCTAACAACATCTGACATTCTTGAAGTCTTAAGACAAGATGTACTGAAATGCCTCGGCCCCCACGTTGGGGCATTAGTACTGAGTCACTCTCACTGCTAGGATGTTACCCAATACTGACCACAGAGTTTTCCATGTTATGTTCCAATTTGCCTTTATTGCTAATCAGATACAGCTGACATTGTCATACAAACATCATCTCTCATTATCTAAAACTTACTCTGTCACAGGCATAGTGGAGATAAACTGTTTTCATCTCTTTCCCTATAACCAATAAAGTGAATGTATATCGGGAAGTCAAAAGGGGATGAGTACTGTTTTAAGATATTTAAAAACTGTGATCAAGCTATGGTGGTAAAATTCTGGGAACCTCCTCTCCTTTTACCATACTATTAGCATCCATCAATATGCAAGTCTGCTTTTTAAACATTAAAGTGGCAGAAGAAGATTATCACTGACCGCGTTACAAAGTCACCTTAGCATATGGATTGACGAATCTGCATTAGTAACTGTCTATAATTTGTTCTTCTTTGGGGTCCCTTAATCTTCCAGTCTGACCAGATGGTGACATGTCCCATGATGACCATGCTGAATGCCCTTTCTTAAAGGGGAAACAAAATGGAATTTTTCTGCTCAAAGCAAAAGACTTTCCACTCTACTGCTCCCAATTTTTCATATGCCAAACTTAGTCCAGGAATTCTTGTCTGAACTCTGACTCCTGAGGACATTCATTGTACAGTCTCATGGGTACAATACTGCTAAAAAACAAAACAAAACAAAACACAGCATTATCACCAAGATATGGCATATACAGCACCATTTGGCATTATATAAATAAATGCATCAAAATAGTGTTCTGCAGTACAAAAATTTTAGCAAGGAGTTCCATTCATCCACAAGTCTTATGTGGATAAGCTGTAAGAAATGACAACCTGTGAAAATAGCAATAATCTCAAAACTGAAGAGTTGTTTTCATAGACAACCAGGTTGATAAACTCTAATGAGACTACTGTCAGTTACACTTGCATTCATGGGTTGGTGTACACACATTTTCAAAGTCAGAAGAAACAAATAATTGCATAACACTGTCACAAACTTGTTACTGAGCACACTAACTATAGATCATTTTCTTCCCAGGGTGCATACCTAACTATTTGGCTTGATGCTTTTAACACTACATCAAAATTACCTCCACAGCAAATGATATAAATAATGAAAGTAAAGATCTGAAAATTCCTTTTCAGAAAACACATTCTTTCATTTATTTATTTCCTGGCGTACCTTCCATGTGTAAGCACAGTTCTTAGCAGAATAGATTATAAAACACGCTGCTGCTAAGTCACGTCAGTCATGTCTGACTCTTTGCGACCCTGTGGACTGTAGCCTACCAGGCTCCTCCATCCATGGGATTTCCCAAGCAAGAGTACTGGAGTGGGTTGCCATTCCCTTCTCCGATAAAACATGAAATCCCTTCAAAAGAATATTGGATGACTGTGGGTATTTATGGGCTTCACCAGTGGCTCAGTGGTAAAGAANGGACTGTAGCCTACCAGGCTCCTCCATCCATGGGATTTCCCAAGCAAGAGTACTGGAGTGGGTTGCCATTCCCTTCTCCGATAAAACATGAAATCCCTTCAAAAGAATATTGGATGACTGTGGGTATTTATGGGCTTCACCAGTGGCTCAGTGGTAAAGAATCCAACTGCAATGCAGAAGACCCAGGTTCAATCCCTGGATCAGGAAGAGCCCCTGGAGGAGGGCATGGCACCTCATTTCAGTTTTCTTGTCCAAGGAATTCCATGGACAAAGGAGCCTGGCAGGCTATAGTCCCAGGGGTTGCAAAGAGCCAGACACAACTGAAGCAACTTAGCACACACATAGATATTTATAATCCCAATAAGAAAAAGAAAATAATAACTTACTCAAGTTGTAAACAAGAGACACACACACATTTTATGTAGAATACCTCAAGCTTAGGACTTGACAAATTTATCATCCCACTTAATTATCTGCTCATTTCCTTATAAGTGTTAGTTGCTCAGTCGTGTCCAACTCTGTGACCCAAGAACTGTAAGCCCATCGGGCTCCTCCGTCTATGGAATTCTCCAGGCATCAGTATTGGAGTGGGTTGCCATTCCCTTCTCCAGGAGGTCTTTTCAACCAAGCATCAAACTCCGGGCTCTTGCATTGCAGGCAGATTCTTTACCCTCTGAGCCACCAGGGGAACCCCCCATTTCCTTATTGTCCACATCAAACAATATGTTTTGAAGGTTAATTAGATCATCCTTCGGATATTGTGCTTCAACATCATCTAGTTAGCATTTCTAAGTGATACATCTACCATTATAAATGTAAAATTTCTCAGATATAAAGCTCTTTATATTTGCTATTGTTCTCAATGCTGTTTTTCCTGTCAAACCAACAAGATTGTTTCCTTTTCTCTTTTTAACAAAGATCTTTTCCAAAAGACTCCTTTGTACTCTTCACAACATCTAAATTATGATAACTATACAATAATATTCAAAAAATGCTAAGTATAATAATATAACTAAAAGACAACTTCTTGAGAAACAATCAGTAGAAAAGAGAAAATAGATTCCTTCGTTGCTAAGTCCCCGGTGGCTAACAGATTAAATATCACCAAGCACCAAATTTGCCTTCTACTGGGTAGGTTAAATTATTGTTTAAATAAAAAAAGAAACAGGAAAGCAGATGTTTGTCTTCAACTACACCCAGGAAGAACTGGGAGGAGTTTAAAATTTATTGTATGGTGAAAACGAGTACATACTGGGAAATATTTCCTCATCGTTGTTTGCAGCACTAATTTTCAATTTTATTGTATATAAATGTTCCAGAAAAGCACCATCTATTTAAAAGGCAGAAGGATAAACATATAAGTCAAAGAGTTAAGAACTGCTTCAAAAGAACAGCTTAGGCAACTATTGGTTTAAGGGAAGAAAACAACATTCAAATTTGAAGGAAGGCTATTTCCATTCTCAAGTTGTCAGCTTCCATCTATTTCTCTCCCAATTAAACATTACACTTCACTGTTCCTGTTTTAACTTTTTAGAGTTCCAGTGTATCATTCAGAAAAAAACGTGCAGTGTCTTCAGCAGTGAATAATAAAATGCCTTAAATGTAAAGGTGATATGAGAGCCAAACATGCTTACATGAACTAATAACATCTAAGACTTCACTAGAGTTTCCCTGTCACTCTTTCTTCATGATGATTCTACACTTGGCTTTGCAGTTACTCCTGTTACAGTTCCAGGCCAAGGTAGATCAAATGTAATATAGTGAAATTATGACTGCTTCATGATAGTAAATTTGTGGTTCAAACCCAAAAATAATGCCAAGGAGAAAAAAAGAAAAAAAAAATATATATATATATAAAACTCCAAATTATGGTTATATTGTATATAGAACTTAAGATATGCACTTCATACTATGATATACAAAATTCCTTACGTAAATATTGACCAAGATTTTGGTCCTACCCCATGAGTCAACCCTCTAGAAGGGTTATTTGTTATTCAGCACTGGAATACAGAGCCACCTACTGGTATTTCTAGATCCAAGTTAAAAACATGTCTACCTAAGTTTGTTTATTCAAAACTTACCTAAATCCTCCTATAGCAGTATTTCTCACAAGAACAATTAGAATTTTATTTGCTTGAAACGTGTCCAAAAGTATAGTTAAATGGAAATTACTCTGCTATTGTACAAAGCTTCTTGTATCTTCACATTTTAACTAGGTAGTCAAAACCTCAGTCATTAAACTCAGTTCACCTTGCTTCCAAATACCCATGTTTCAATCTTAATAAATGAACAAAAGTTACATAATTAAGTATCTGTTCATTCATTCATTCACAAATATTAATTGAGCATCTACGTATAATGGGCTAGGTTCCATGCTAGGCTGTGGGAAGCAGAGTTGAGCAAGACAGACATGAACTTTACAGGGAAACTGACAAACAAAAGCTAAACAAATCCTTATTCAGGTTGTTGCTACCGTTTCAGTGAGACGCAATGAAGAAACCATCAGGAAATGCTCCTATATCAAGGAGAGTGTATCAAAAGTGTGCCCATGCACTTTGCAGGGAAAACCCATAACAGTCATCTCTTTGGTAGTGCAGCACTGACAATTTGAAAATTTTATAACTTTCATGCTGTATATTTTCCCTCTTAGATTAAAAAAGTTAGGACTCATTCCCATTTCATTGAGCATGATATACAATGAGGGCATGTTTGTGTGTGTGTGCATGTACATGAAAGTATTATACTGGGATAATTAAGGACTAGGAAGCAATTTGACAAATAACAAAACTGCCAAAAATATTTTCAATACTTTCTCTCAATTACTCAATTATTCTTACATTATGTACCAATATAGAAACCTTTTCAAATGCCTAGTATCTGCATTAAATATTAATCTTTAAAAATTTATAAAGGGGCTCTGTACTGGGAAGCAGATCATAAACATAACTTTTATTTCTTAGATCTCGAATATTACATATTGTTAACACCAACAGATAACCAGAGAATGTGAAAAAACCAAAGTCATTTCAAATAAGCAAGCACTTTAATTTTTCTTGGAGCTGAATATGGCAACACATACAGTTTTTTTTTTTAATTATTTTAAGGAATATTTGCAGTAAGTCAAAATTAGATTCATTTTTCCATGTCAATTAACTCTTACAGAGGTCCAGTTGCTTGTGTTTTTCATTGGTTTGATGTTATCATGTGTATTTTGTTTTCCAGTCAAATAGAATACTAAAATTAATATTTCAGCAGAGTTTTTGTTCTGTTTTTCAAATATAATACTGTTTTTTGTATTGTTTTTCAGTCAAATATAATACTAAAATTAATGTTTCAGCAGAAAGATACTGCTTGAGAAGAAATCAGCCAAATAATTCAGAGGACACAGCAACAATCAGCTTATTTGCCAGTCACTCATATGCTGTGTTTCCTTGTTATCATCACTTACATCTTGCTCTAAAAATACCAACATACTATTAAGCAGATGCAAAGTGTTTAAAGCTGACCATTTGAAACAACTATATACTACCAACAGATTAGTTGATAGGTAATCAAAAACTGATTATTCCTGAGCTCTGACAGAATCTGCTTTAAACTGAAAATAAATGACCTTCATAAATGTTATTAAATGCGTCTCTAGTTTTCTATAAGATCACAGTTCTTAGGGAAATGCCCTAGAAACTACGTCATCTCATTAACTGAGGCAATCTTAAATTACTGAGCAAGTATTAAAAAGAAAAATATGAAAAAACATCAAGAAGAAAAGTCTCCTAGCTCGGTTACTTAAGTAAATTCAGCATTTTCTTTCAATCTTTTCATTAACATGACTCAATGAAGGTATCTGCCTATGTGTTCAAATATACATTTATTTTTTCTCTGAGCAAGTAAAGCAAGAGACCACATGGCTTTCTTTCCTTTTACTCTCCTAACTTAAAAATCAGAACCATAAGAAAGATGGGTTACACCAACAGACACTCACACGTGTCTATCAAAATTCTATTTCCCTGTTTGAAATGGCCTGATAGCACCTTGGAGGGGGACATACATATTTCTTTCTTTGTGGAGCCAGATAACAGAATCTACTATGTCTCAGAAAGACCCCAAACGATTTTAAGCATTTTTCCCCCAAATTTCTGTGAGATTACTTCCATCTTAAGTCTTAAATATAAAGATATGTGGAAATGAAATAAATAAATCAACAAGAACTCAAATGAAATAAGCAAATAAACTAAAACATGGAGAAGCACAAACAAATTAAGACTAAATTTCATGACATTTGAAAACATTTTGTGACAAACTTAACTTGTTTGAGAGACTGGGAGTGTGGGGTGTTTTTTAATAAGCAAATGCAGATGTTGAGGGAAAAATGATTAGATTTTTTACACTGTTCTTTGCTAAAAAAAATTTCAAATGTTTTCCATAAGCAAACAATGCTGAAATGTCTGAATATTTTTTTCTTAAATCACCATCCAGCTAAACATTGAAAAATGGAATTTATCAATTTACCATTGAGATTATACATTTGATCATTTCTGAATATTTCTTTGCTCAACTTTTATTTTCCATGTCCTTTATAAATTTTAATTAATTGTGAGAAGAGTTCATGGTCTTCTTATGTTGTATACACACACATACATATACATACACATATTGAGTCAGTATTTATTCAAGTGTCACTCTCCAAGAACATATTTAAAGTTGTCCATAACAGATCATGGGATGAAATATTTCATTTTACTACACACAGAGGTTTGGGTTCACTTTTATATAACGTGCAAAACTACCTTTATTTAAGTGTTCACTGTCAAATCAAAACAATACCCAACAAGTAAAACATTGATGCAGGTTTTCTTACACCTGAGCTTTACTTTCAGTCATTACTGTGATGCCCCTGAATCTTTTTATATGGTCAAATAGTTTTTTTCCTTTTAAACTTAAAATTGTCACTGATTAAATTCACTTCAGTTCAGTTCAGTCACTCAGTCGTGTCCGACTCTTTGCGACCCCATGAATCGCAGCACGCCAGGCCTCCCTGTCCATCACCATCTCCCGGAGTTCACTCAGACTCACGTCCATCGAGTCCGTGATGCCATCCAGCCATCTCATCCTCGGTCGTCCCCTTCTCCTCCCGCCCCCAATCCCTCCCAGCGTCAGAGTCTTTTCTAATGAGTCAACTCTTCGCATGAGGTGGCCAAAGTACTGGAGTTTCAGCTTTAGCATCATTCCTTCCAAAGAAATCCCAGGGCTGATCTCCTTCTGATTAAACTGGATACCACCAATTGGAAAAGATCCTGATGCTGGGAAAGACTGAAGGCAAAAGGAGGAGGTGACAGCAGGGGATGAGATGGTTAGATAACATCACCAACTCATTGGACATAAATTTGAGCAAACTTGGGGAGACAGTGAAGGACAGAAAAGCTTGGCATGCTGCAGTCCATGGGGTCACAAAAAGTTGGACATGACTTATCAACTGAACAACATATTGGATAAGTTTCACTTCTATCTCTTTCCAAACTCTGTCCAATATGCAAAAATATCCCAATTATTACAGAAAACTTTCTAAATTCAGTTATAATGCAGTTGCCCTATTGAGACATTAAAGACTTTTTCATCAATGGGAAAAAATGACAGCTGAAAGTGAATGAGGTTGAATAAATCAACTGAAAAATGTCTTCCCCCTCATTCCATTTAACGGAGTGATGAAAACTCAAATGAGTCTGAGTTTCTTATGCTTTGCAGTGCTACAATCATAGCATCAAAAGATTACTTTGCAATTACCAAGAATCCCTGAACAGTGTATCAAAGATGAGTTTGTGTTGCCTCTCCAAGAATTTATTTCCTCACCTTTAATCTCCTCACTAGGTAAGACTTTACTACTTGGAAGGAAAGTTGTAACCAACCTAGACAGCATATTAAAAACCAGAGACATTACTTTGCCAACAAAGGTCCATCTAGTCAAGGCTATGGTTTTTCCAGTAGTCATGTATGGATGTGAGTTGGACTATAAAGAAAGCTGAGCACCAAAGAATTGATGCTTTTGAACTGTGGTGTTGGAGAAAACTCTTGAGCATCCCTTGGACTGCAAGGAGATCGAACCAGTCCATTCTAAAGCAGATCAGTCCTGGGTGTTCATTGGAAGGACTGATGAAGCTGAAACTCCAATACTTTGGCCACCTGATGCGAAGAGCTGACTCATTTGAGAAGGCCCTGATGCTCGGGAAGGTTGAGGGCAGGAGGAGAAGGGGATGACAGAGGATGAGATGGTTGGATGGCATCACCCACTCAATGGACATGAGTTTGGGTAAACTCCGGGAGTTGGTGATAGACAGGGAGGCCTGGCATGCTGCGGTTCATGGGGTCACAAAGAGATGCACACGACTGAATGACTGAACTGACTGACTGACAGTAAGGGGCACCAAAGGAATTCCAGAATACAGAATAAAAACTGATCCCAAAGCAAAAAATAATACTAATAAAAATAATACTAATACGATGGCCTACATTAAGTAACGAACATTTTGAAGTTTCTGGTAGACAGCAGTAGGAGCTTGAATTGCTTTGGGAAGTATCTTAAGCCTCTCAAACTGATGACTGATTAATGGCTGAAAGTAATTTACTAAATCTGATAAGTTTAGACAATATCTAAATACTATTGGAGTACTTCATACCTGGCTGATCCCAACATCCACATATCAGGAAATATATCAAGTTACTACTTAATAGTTTCAGAAATGCTAACTGTACAAGGGCAAAGATTCCCTTTTCATCAATATTATCTTTCTATCTTCATCAACTGAGTAAAAGACGCATAGTAGGTATTTCAGGAATGCCTACTATTTTCAAGAAGCTGTGTGTGTGTGTGTGTGTGTACACACACTAGGAATTTCTAGTGATATATCTAATCACATGTGTGTGCATCCATATGATTATCTGTATATACAATAGTCAATGAACTAAAGTAGAGAACACATTTTATTAATCATGAATATCTCAATGGTTAATGAAGTAAAGAAGAGAACATATTTTATTAATCATGAGCATCTCAAAGATTCCTATTAATAAAGCTTATTAAAAGAAAGTATTTCAAAATTAAAATTCTTGGAGAAAACTGCCAAAGTTTGTGTTCCAGAAAATGGCCTTATGGTCCAGCCCTTTCTGTAAAATGGGGTTTTTACTACTGTGAAGGAAAAAAAACTTGGCCTCAATCTTTTTCTTAAACATATGTTAGGAATGAAAGAGATGTTAATAAAGTGCTTATATGTCCTTTGGGAGAAAAATTCTATACCAAGTGCTCTCATAAGGTAAGTCAAAATGTAATTTGACAAAAGGTAATTACCCATTTGAATCCTTTGGCTCTGGATCACAGAAGAGGAGGGTGGGTAAAGTAACCTTGAACAAGTGGTCTGGAATAAATTAATAGCTATCCATTCCAAAGAGCTAATCCATTACGTACTGCCTGTTGCTATTTCCCTTCTGAATACTTTGGACTCTTATAAGAGTTGCCCAAAGATCCCTGCTGGATGCCATCACATCATTAGTAGTTAAATAAGGAAATATTGATCTGCCAAGAAAAATGGAACAGTTAACCTCTTGTGTCATTCAGATGCCTGTGGAGCAGAGAAAGTAGAATGTACTCTGAAGGATTCCCTTATTTCACAAAGTTTATCAAGTTGCAAAGATTGAACTATAACACAAAATGCAGCTGTTAGGCTTATTCCCACAAAAAAAGAAAACCTTGCAGGAAGCACCACAACCCATTCAAAAGCGTAGTCCATTCCATAAACAATAACAGAGGCATATCAAAGATAGTTTGCTCAGTTTAAATTCATCATTTTTATAAGTATTTGGAAATTTTAGTACAAACCAGAACTTTCTCTCTACGTCCAAAAATTAGATCAGAAAATTCCAAGCCTTAAATATTTCTACAGGAGAAATTTTCTGTCACTTGTGCTTCCAAACATAATGTTTTAAGATGTTTACTTTTTAGAAAACTGGTGAAGTTATACCACCTAGTTTGTTATCTCATCTTTCAGCTAAAAGAAAAAAAAAAGTACTCGTGTCATAAAAGAATTTCTGCAGAAAGAATCCAATGTAAAGATATAAAATTCATAAACATGAAGGAAGTGATACAAAAGATAGGAATGCAAGGTTTCAGTTTCACAAATTCTAAATAATGTTGGAAAGCTTATTTTAAAGGAGTTTTTAAATCTTTACATCAAACACAGTTATCCAAGAATAGCCTTTTGGCCAAAACTAGTTTTTCAGATATGTTTTTGTATGAGCACAAGTACATATGTGTGTATGTGAGTATCTATGTGCACCTGTGTATATTTGAGTGTATCCTTGAGCACACACAGGCATGTGTGTATGCATACCTATATATTTGTCGGTTAGTGTGTATATGTATATATGTGTGTGTGCATGTGTTTGAATCTATGTTTGAATATGTGAGGGTACATGAGCACGTGTGCATACGTATGAACATGTTTGTGCATCTTTTAGATCCCTCATAGCTCAGTGGGTAAAGTAAAGAATCTGTCTGCAATGCAGGAGACCTGGGTTCAATCCCCGGGCCAGGAAGATCCCCTGGAAAAGGAACTGGCAAGCCACTCCAGTATTCTTGCCTGGAGAATCCCATGGACTGAGGAGCCTGGTGGGCTACAGTCCATGGGGTCACAAGAGTCAGACACAAATTAGGGACTAAACCACCACCAATATGTTAATTTGCTTTTCTCAACCATANGGAAAAGGAACTGGCAAGCCACTCCAGTATTCTTGCCTGGAGAATCCCATGGACTGAGGAGCCTGGTGGGCTACAGTCCATGGGGTCACAAGAGTCAGACACAAATTAGGGACTAAACCACCACCAATATGTTAATTTGCTTTTCTCAACCATATTCTTCATATTTTAAGAAGCAATCTGTTTTGTTTGTGAATCATGCAGAAGATGTAAGTGCCCTAGTATTACATGCAACTATGGAACAGAATATTGGCAAGGTGGAAAACAGTCTGAACATTAACTCTTTGGAACCAAAACATCACTGTTTATTTCACAAGGATTATGTAATCTTCCACAAGAAACAATTGCACTAAAGTGCTGAAATTTTTCATATTATTCAAAGTTTTTGAACGCTCTTAGGTAGTTGGGACAAGGGCTTTTTTTTTTTTTTAACAGAAAACCTGTTTTACTGATTTTACAAACTTCAACATACAAATAACTCAAATCTTAAACACCCTCTTATAATTACTATTATAAGTCTGCTGCTGCTGCTGCTGCTGCTAAGTCACTTCAGTCGTGTCCGACTCTGTGTGACCCCATAGACGGCAGCCCACCATGCTCCCCCATCCCTGGGATTCTCCAGGCAAGAATACTGGAGTGGGTTGCCATTTCCTTCTCCAATGCATGAAAGAGAAAAGTGAAAGTGAAGTCGCTCGGTCTGTCCGACTGTTAGCGACCCCATGGACTGCAGCCCACCAGGCTACTCCGTCCATTGGATTTTCCAGGCAAGAGTGCTGGGGTGGGGCGCCATTGCCTTCCCCGAATTATAAAGTCTAGTGAAATTAAACTATTTCAAAGTCAAGGCTGTTTCAAAGCATGATCTTGCTGCTGCTGCTGCTGCTTCTGCTAACTCATTTCAGTCGTGTCCGACTCTGTGTGACCCCATAGACGGCAGCCCACCAGGCTCCTCCATCCATGGGATTTCCCAGGCAAGAGTACTGGAGTGGGGTGCCATTGCCTTCTCTGATTCATGATCTTAAGTATTCTCAATTAGTGAGGAAAAACCCCAACTGTTTCATAAATTAAATGTCACGAAAAAAATGTACAAAACAGGAAATGAGAAGGGAAGTCCTCTCATAACAAGACTAATTAACTCAACCTTCTCAACATGTTGCCTTCATTAAGCCATGTCAAAGGAAACACAACCAAAACATAGTGATCATTTTATATACCTACACATAATATTACATCAATACAAACCTCCCTGTGACTGCATTTAATTTTCAAACTCTGGGAACAAGAAAAAAAGCTCTTTCTAAGAAGTAAGACAGTTTGTACAGGTTAATAAAAGAAGCAATGCCAATATACATGAGAGATGCTTGGTATAAATATTGCTGAATGAAACTTCTGTTAGAGCTCAAAAACAGAATTATAACCTGAGAAAAGTACTCCCAAGTTATCAGAGGTGGAGGTGGAAAAGCTAGACAGTTAAGAATGTGGACTCTAAAGTTAGAGTGTGTTCAAATTCCATTTCTGTGTCTTTTTAACCTCTCCGAGCATTGAACCTGTTAGTATTGGTTTCCTCATCTATCAAATAATAAAACTATTTTGTTGAGTCACTGTACATGTAAATGACTTAATAAATAAAACCACTTAGGACAGTTATTTTTAGGAAGGTATCATTATTGACAGCCAAACTCTCAATAAAAGTTGTTGTTTAGTCATGCAGCCGTGTATGACTCTTTTGCGACCCCATGGACTATAGCTTGCCAAGCTCCTCTCTCTATGAGATTTCCCAAGCAAGAATACTGGAGTAGGTTGCCATTTTCTTCTCCATGAGATCTTCTTGACCCAGGGATTGAGCTCATGTCTCCTGCATTGGTAGGCAGGTTCTTTACTGTTGAGACATCAGGGAAGCCCCAATAAATTTACCTATTATTATTATCATTATGTTAAGTTTGTTTATGCTTAGATTCACTCACAAGAGGCTCTCCATTTCTTCAGCCATAATTTTTTTTTTTTTTCTCTAGTGGCTTTTTATTTTTTTTTGAACATAGACTGGCAATTCATTTCTTACATGATAGTATACATATTTCAATGCTATTCTCCCAAATCATCCCACCCTCTCCCTCTCCCTCTCCTTCTCCCTCAGAGTCCATCAGTCCACTCTACACATCTGGTGCAGGCAAAATACACATTTTACTCACTACCNCTTTGAACATAGACTGGCAATTCATTTCTTACATGATAGTATACATATTTCAATGCTATTCTCCCAAATCATCCCACCCTCTCCCTCTCCCTCTCCTTCTCCCTCAGAGTCCATCAGTCCACTCTACACATCTGGTGCAGGCAAAATACACATTTTACTCACTACCACTTGATGCCACATTCATGATTGTGTCATGGCTCATTTTCCATTAAAAAATTATGGCTATCCCAGCTATCCCAGCCATAATTTTTTAATGGAAAATGAGCCATGACACAATCATGAATGTGGCATCAAGTGGTAGTGAGTAAAATGTGTATTTTGCCTGCACCAGGATCAACTCTAAGTCCTGGCTGGACCAATACTGGAGTGTTTTAGCAAGAAGGCAAATGATTGCGCTGGCCACAGAATCTTCAGAAGTACTTTTGTACTCCAAATTTCATTCAGCAATATTTACCAAGCATCTCTCATCCATGGATGAGAGTTAGACATGAGAGATAAACAGACAGAGACTGAAACAAAGAGACAGAGAAAGAAATAACACATACGCCACAAAAGAAAATCCTGCTTTCCCAGAATAAATTCACAAAAAGATCAAACAGTGTATTTTTTACAAAAATAAGAAGTTCACTAAAGATTTTTTTTGAGAGAGATAAAATACACATATTCCTTTTTTGTTCTTTATTAATAATGAGGAGTGTCAAAAACTTAACAATAATTCCTGTTAAAGTTAGCAAATGTTAGTCAAACTTGATAGTCACGTTCATTTCACATACACAAAAATTTACATTTCTACCTAAATGTTATTAGATAACAATGACAATTTACTGTTTCCAGAGGTAAAATATTTGAAGTTTAGCCTGTCCACTTGATCCCTGTGGAATGGAGGAGTACAAAAATCTTAGTTGTCCACTTTATAAGCATATGTGGGGAACTGGATTACGAATTTTAAAACTACTTTGAAAATATAAGACAAAATACTATAAACTTTGCTGTAACTTTTGTGTCTATAAATTTAATGTCTTTAGAATAAGAGAAATGTGAGTATGTTTCACGTACTTTTCTCATCTTCCCAGCTAAGGCTAGATAAGTAAAATGTGAATAAAAGTCTACTACAAAATTTAAGGAATAATCTACCATTATAATCATTTTTCTCCACAAAAAAATCAAACTGAAATGATTCAGGATACAGTTTCCAGTAGAAACTGTCAAATGTACTCTCCCTTTCAAATGTTAGTCTTGTCCATTTCCTAACCGAACAATCATAACAGGTTATAGGAAAATAGTATAGTTTAAAAAATAAAAAAACACCAGGGCAACAGACATCACTTTAACACAATGCACATTCTTTCCAAAAGCAGGAATTTGTAATCTCGTCTAACATCATTCTAAGACCCCTCTGAAGTTTAGAGCACAGGATTTAGGAAGACTATAAAAGAGGAACTGCTACAGTCAGGACAGGAAGCAATTGAGACATAAATAAGAATTTCCTCAGAATTAGGTTAAAGTAAGGACACATTTAAGACATGCTTTAAAGGTGAAACTAACAGATAAATAATGATGTAATGAGTGGAAGTGGGTGTAGGAGACCTTTTTGGCGATAAACGCAGGTATCTTTAAGCACATAAAAGTTTTGCACTGGAAACTGTAAAAGTGGATTTTTAAATGCAAAGTACAACAAAATGCCACAGGGCTCTGGGTGTTTGGAGTTCCATAGTCACTCCTGAGATCTTGCAGGAGGTGAAGCTATGAGTTTGAGGAAAATCAGGTTTTCCTTTTCTTTAATTACTCAGTGAAGCATTCTTGAAATATTTAGAGGAGAATGATTTAGACATTTGAAGTTTAGGTAATAAGCACTCCAGAAGAGTCTCAAACAAACAAACTGAAAACCACTCAATAGACACCAAAATCATGAAGACTGCTGCTAAAAAATACAAAGTAGTCAGTATCTCAGCAAGCAGACATTATACCAAATCAGGGTTTGTTAGTGCTAGTTTTGTGATGCTCAGTGTATAATTATTGTTACTCAATTTTGTAATTATCACAATCATTCTTTGATTAAAAATTTACCTTGAAAGCAGAGAGTACACAGTATGCCCTCTTTAGCCATTTCTCTCAGTTTTCAAATGAACATAAAAATCAGTGACCTGTAAGTGCTCTGCAAACCAGTTCACCTAGGGAGTGTGGTGAGAGATGGATAAAAATCTCTTCCCTTTTCTATACCAATCCTCACATCTGGGGGTCTAGGAGGGATATTTCAGAAATAAAAAATTTATTTTTGTTGACAGATAGCTAAAGGATCCAGAAAGACTTATTTTGAGGAGAAAAAAAGGACAGCCAAGAAGCAATGACTAAAGTTTACTGAATTCTGGAATCTTAGATCAGGAAGGAAACTCAGAGGTCATCTCTTCCAGCCCTTCGGTTTTAGAGATGATAAAATTGAAGAGTGGACTTACACAAGTTTACACAACTAGTTTAGAGGAATTTATGTTTCGTTTGCTTTCTTGTCTCATCATTTTTACTTCTCAAAGTCTTGTTTTCTTGGTTCTGCTAACTTTAGTGGAGGTGTTTAATAAAATCAAGCCATTTCTTGTGTAATGGTTACTTCGTGGGGAGCTGAGTAGTGCACAGAAAATTCTGACCTTCTGGTGCAAATTAATCAGATTCTGTGATTAATAAGAGAAAAAAAAACTAATTCTAAATATGCAGTAGGAACCTCAGTTTTTAGATTATTTTATTTTACTACTATACACATCTACACCACACTGATTTCCCATTAGCTTTTGAACTTTACAGATTTTCTAATTAAAACTGTTAAAAAAAAAAAAAAAAAAAAAGGCAGCTCCTGTTCCCCTTGTTCTCCTCCACTGCCATCCTCTATTTCTCTTCCCTTCTGGAGGCAAATTTTTCAAAATATTTGTCTATGCTCACCATTTCCTCATCTCTTTCTGAAGCCTCAACTTTACCAAATCCAGCTTCCTCCTCCAATACTTCACCAAAACAGCTCTGCATGAAGTTACCGGTGGCTTTGCTTCCACTCAATCAAATACGTACACAGTCCACATCTTGTAAGATCTCTCAAGGGCGTCTGGCAACATTCCTTCTTTCTTGAAATACTCTCTTTCTTTGGTGTCCCTGATATCACACTGTCCTGATTTTCTCCCTCCTCTTTCTTTAAATATTTATTTTATTAAGTATTTATTTAATTATCTATTTAATTCCTTAGTTTCGGAATGTGAGACCTTCGATTTTCATTGCAGCATGCGGGATCTTTCAGTCATGGCATGTAGGATCTCAATCCCTGACCAGGGATCGAACTCAGACTCCCCGCATTGGGAGTGCAGAGTCTTAGCCACTGGACCACCAGGAAAGTCACTCTCCCTGCTCTTTTATCATGGATTCTAGCTTTCTTAGCTACATGCTCATTCTGCCTCACCTGGCCAATAATGACTTTACAGTTCCTAAAGGCTCATTCTTTTTTTTTTTCACATATATTTATTTTTTAATTGAAGGATAATTCCTTTACAGAATTTTGTTGTTTTCTTTAAGCCATCTCATTAATACTTTTCCCTAACTGATATCATACATGCCAGTGACGTCAGTTAAAACCTAGGCAACAGTGACCCAAGAATGTATATTGAACTAAAATGTCTTTAAGTTACAAATAATTCATTATATAAAAGAAAAGCTTATTTTATCTCCGCCCTCCCATCTGGTCCTCTTACACTGTCTCCCATCTCTGAAAAGTACTTCCATGGATTTATCATCACTCATCTTCCCAGGCTCATTCCCCCATTACTAAACCATCACCAAACCAAACCCCAAGTGAAGTCGCTCAGTCGTGTCCGACTCTTTGCGACCCCATGGACTGTAGCCTACTAGGCTCTTCTGTCCATGGGATTTTCCAGGCAATAGTCCTGGAGTGGATTGCCATTTCCACCTACTAAATGGCTCTAGAATCTTTCTCCTTGTCCCAATGTCATCAACCACCACCCTGGTCCTAGCTCTACCATCTCTTATTTCTTAGAGGACCTAAACTATAGAAGGAGGCCTGAACGTCCTCCCATCATTCACTACTTCTCTCTAATCCAATCCCCACAGGGAGCCACAGTGATTTTTCTGAGACATAAATCTAATTACATCATCTACCAATTAAACCTTCCCAGCGACTTCTAAAGAGTCACACATGACTGAGCGACTGAACAACAATGAGTTCTAAGGCTCTTGGAAGAAAGTTGAAACCCCTAACCATGCACTCTTTTCCCGTATGGTCCGGCTTCTACCCATTCCTCCAGCAATCCTTAGTCCTCTCCACCTCTTTTCTCTTACATACCTGCTCACCCTTAATCCACAGGACCTTCCTTTTGTGTCCCTACCCTAAACTATTCTTCCCTCTATCCTTTCCTCTGGGCTATCTCCTGCCCCTCCTTGGCATTTATTTCTGTCTTCATTACCTTGAGGAAGCCTTGCCTAAAGCCCCCAACTGCCTCATACTCACTAAATTGCCTTTTCAGCTCTTGAATTGTTTCATCAATTTCTATCATTCCCCAAGACTGTCAGCCAAAGGAGGAAGGGGTTGCATCTGGTTCTTTGGTTTCTCAATCATCCCAGTGCCACATGAGTTCCTAAGACATTATGGAAACAATACTTGTTGAATAATAGAACAAATGACCAGGACTTCCCTGGCGGTCCAGTGGCTAAGAATCTGCCTGCCCATCTTCCCTGCTCTGAGAAGATCCCACATGACACTGAGCAACTAAGCCCGCCAGCAGTCCACGATGGAGAGCCTCTGCTCTGCAACAAGAGGAGCCACCTCAGCGATAAGCCCGTGTATTCCAACTAGAGAGCAGCCCCTGCCTCCGGCAACTAGAGAAAGCCTGCAAGCAGCAAGGAAGACCCAGCGCAGCTAAAAATTAATTAATTGAAAACAAAAAGAACTAATGACCAAACTAGAGCCTCGGACTTCTGAAACACCAGAATAACCTGCGGTTGTTGGAGCTCTGCAAGAAACAGAAAAGAACGTATCCAGTCATTTTAGCTGTTATTTTTCCAGAGTATTTCTTTTTCTTAGCACACAAGCGGATATATCTTCGCCAACTGATTTTTTTCTGTTTCAGCACTCATCACTAACATGAATCATTCTAAATTACTGACCAAACTCTAACCAGGCAAGATGTTCATTGTTGCAGTATACGATTTTTGCTCAGGAAGGAGCTGTTTCACTCGGTGCAACTGAAAACAATAAGTGTTTCCTGTGTAACTGGTCTCACACATGTGCTATGCTACTGTGCTTGTTATGATGTAGTTGTTGTGTTTCATTTTTACATATGCTGAAACCAGTTCATCTTTCACTTTGTGTAACGTGATTTATTTTCTTGTCATATAAATCTAATTTTTTAAAAAATGTTTTATTCTCCACAAAAATAGAAGAGATATTATCAGATATTCACATTCCATACACAGCCTAACATATTTTCAATAGCAGGAATTTATTTTCTCTTTAACAATTATAATTAGTAAAAACAATTTATATGTGGTTAATCCAATTATTTTGATGCATGGAAATTTTTACTGAAGATCTTATTCATTTGCAACACAATATAATTACGAAATAAAGCTGCATTTATTCCATTTATAATTATTTATAACACTATTTCCTACCATGAAATAAATATCTATTATGTATCAACTGCTCATCACTAATCTTCAAAACAGTCTGTAAAATTAATATAAAAATGTCACACTTACAGAGAAGGAAATTAAAGCTTGAAAATGTTAAAGATCAAACAGATGATGAGATGATTTCTAACATGGAGTTAAAAAGGAGGAGACATAACTATGGAAGCATCACTAACATTATGCTCTTAGTCAATCAACAGATATTCAGTGAGTACCTATCAGGTCAAGACTTCAGGATATGACAGGGAACAAGACGGCCAGTGTCCTTTACCCTCACTGAAGCTAATAGGTGCAACTTTTAAAATCTGAAGAGGAAATGAGTGTTGCAATTTAAAAAGGATACTCCAAGACCTTGGTCTTCAAGGAGCTGTTTTCTAGGACTAAAGAGGTAAGAAATTTCTTCTCATATGCCGGACACCCTCCTCTTCATGACCTTACCAGTGTAAACCGAGATCACATTCATTTCTGAGAACTTTAAGCAATGAGGCAAGATCCTCACATTCAACACATTCCTGTGAAGAAGTATAAAGTAGAATCTGGCACCCAAATTCTCATCATGATTTTCTTGAGCTGCATCTTTGGCATGAGGGCACCCAATTTAGTATGTTACTATGAGGTTATTTCAACAGTCAGAAACTGATGATTTGTAACACAACCAATTCAACATGCAACTGCTTGGGGTGGGGGGAAGGCGTTTCTCCCGGGAAAATATTTTGAAATGATTCTTTAACTTATTGTTTTCAATTTCAGTGATTTTATGAAGTAACAAGATTAAAATGTACACTTCTTGGACAGCTAAGAAACTAAAATATTTGGGTTGGCAACTGAATGTTCTAAGTGAGTCAAAGGCACTATAGCTTCTGTCAGCTAGTGACCAAATTACTATGGGAAAGAAGTTTCACAAGTTTGACTGTGACTGCTCCTATCTTTAAAACACTACTATTCAACACTCAGGGGCTTCACTGGTGTCTCAGACAGTAAAGAATCTACCTGCAACGCAGGAGACCTGGGTTCAATCCCTGGGTTGGGAAGATCCCATGGAGAAGGAAATGGCAACATACTCCAGTATTCATACTCCAGTATTCATGCTTGGAGAATCCCACAGACAGAGAAGCCTGATGGCCTACGGTCCCTGGGGTCACAAAGAGTAGGACATGACTGAGCAACTAGCACTAGAAAATCCCATGGGCGGAGGAGCCTGGTGGGCTGCGGTCCATGAGGTCGCTAAGAGTCGGACACGACTGAGCAACTTCACTTTGACTTTTCACTTTCATGCATTGGAGAAGGAAATGGCAACCCACTCCAGTGTTCTTGCCTGCAGAATCCCAGGGACGGGGGAGCCTGGTGGGCTGCTGTCTATGGGGTCGCACAGAGTCGGACACGACTGAAGCGACTTAGCAGCAGCAGCAGCAGACTATTGGATGCTCAGTTATGGGACTTCCTGTAAAGGCGGGTGTGGAGAAAAGTACACTCACTTCTTTATAATACAATATACATACACATTGTTTCTTCAATAGTAGGCAAAGATTTGTAGTTGCTTCCTAAAATGGATCTTAATGGAGAGTGGAAACAATGTCTGAACATTAATATTCCAAAAACTAAGGTTCTAATCTAAGAATTCCTACTCTAAATATAGTTACATTACCTTCATGTTACTTACAAAAGTCATATTTTGGCAATGTTATTATAACACGTTTTTAAATGAATGCCCTGCATACATTAATAAGACATAGCTAAATATATAATTTGGGCTTGAGGTTGTAGCTACATTACAGACTTGTTAAAACATCCCTACTATTTTCAACAAGATGTTTTAAAGTTTTCTTCTTTGAGGAGAAAACAGAATTTTCAAGCTGCTGCTGCTGCTGCTAAGAGAGAACCTATCAAATAAAGACAAAAATTTGGATAATTAAGGCAATCATACATTTCCCAGGCCTGTCTCCTTATCAAGAAGTTTTACAGAAATCAAGTAACAATACTGGTTGTAAATTAATGCCATTAAAGTCAGAAATTATTATGATTTAGAATGAATGAATATGTATCTAAATACAGTTAATGGCTCAATCTTTTGATAGTTTCTAAAAATTGAATTCACTTGTTCTGAACTATTTTTTAAGTCAGCATACAGCTCATCTGCACAAAGACACTCCAATTATTACCTCTCATTATATATAGTGATTCTCAACAGAAGGGAGGGTAGGGGAATGCTACATTTAACTCCCATGTGGAGTATGTAAGAATCTTCTTAGAGTCATATATTATTACTTGAAAAATGCCCTCCTAAAAACCTAAATGATTCTTAAAACACTTCCCCATCCCCCATTTTAAAAATTTATAATTTCAATATTTGATGTTACTCATTTTTATATTAATCAGCATTTTAAATGAGTTAAAATAATTCTTAATGATGTAGATACTTTTAAAGCATCTGTGATAGAATAATGGTCCCCTCAAGATGTCCATATCCCAGTCCCTTAGTACCTGAGAATAAGTTACCTCACATGGCAAAGAGACTTTGCAGCTGTGATTAAAAACCTAGAGATAAAAGAGATTTTCCTAGATTATTCTGGTTGGTCCCATGTAATCCCAAAAGCGCTTACAAGCAGGAGGCAAGCAGATCTGAGCCCAAGAAGGAACCATGACTACGAAAGAAAAAATTGGAGCAATGCAAGCAGCTATAAGACAAGGAATCCTAGTGGCTTTAGAAGATAGAAAAGGCAAGGAAATGGATTCTTCCATAGAACCTCTAGAAGGAATACAGCCCTGCTATTACTTTGATATTTTGATTTCTGAAGTCCAGGACTGTAAGATACTGTTTTTTTAATGCCACTGTTCGTGGTAATTTGTTACAGCGACAATAGGAAACTAATTCAGTACTACTAAGTCAAGAATTGTAAAATCTACCAGAACCATGCTAGAATTGACTGGCTAAAAATTATAAACTGCTAATCTGTGATAAGCTGAACATGTCTAGAAAAATCATTTTAAAAGGTATTTATTTAAATCACAGCCAGCAGTAAGTTATTTTTTCTAAGAAATGCTGGCTCCTTTTGGATACCAGACTGTCTATTCCTAAGTCCAGACACTGAAAATATTGTTACAAAAATGTATTAATAATTATAAAATTATTTTAAAGTAATATACTAATAATCACCCAATTTTTAAATCCCTTCATGTTAATAATTATAATCAGTCTGCTGTAGTGTGAGGGGGTGATCGTGATGACCAGTGCTTGATAGGAGATGTCACTGCACCCCCCACCATGAACTATTAATGAGGTGCAGTCACTCAAAGGGAGGACTCTCATGTGGTTGTGGACTCGTCTGAAAATTCCCAGTGGAAGCCATTCTCCGTCATGTCTATGTTTTAGCAGATAAAAACCACTTTAAGAGATTTAATGATACAGTATCATTACTTAAACCATAATAGTAAAAATAAAACCAAGAAAATGCACAAAGAAAACGCTGGAAATGAATAGGTCAAATTTTTATTCTGACATCAAGATGTTTAAAGACTAAATACATCATCAATTCAAATAGCTCCTAAATATGCACACACTGGAGAAATTATCTTCTACTCAAAAAGATGACAGCACTTAGCACCTGTAACAACAGCTAACTGGACACTTCTGAATGGTTTTCTTACCATGATGCAGGATTTATGTCAGTCTCTTAAAGTTCTCTGTACATCTCACTTATCACAAGACTGCGATTGGGAATACGATTTCTGGTTATAGGACAGATGAATGCTAAATGGCCCAGGCAAGTAAAAACAATTGCTCTTATTAGCATAGTGATGGCCCCTTAGCAAAAGAGCCAAGCAATTTTTTTTTTAAATCACCATAGCACCTTGAGTTGTCCTTCTAAAACGACCTCTATACTTTCATTGCATGGCTTTGGGGTTTTTATTATAGCTATTTTTTCATATCTGTTACTCATCTCTATACTCTCACTGCTTGCATCATGGTAGGCATTTTATCAATGTTTATTCAATTAACCATTCCACTTACCCATCAATACCCTCAATCTCATTTTGGCCTATACCTGGGTGACAGAGAAGACAATGGCACCCCACTCCAGTACTCTTGCCTGGGAAATCCCATGGACGGAGGAGCCTGGCAGGCTGCAGTCCATGAGGTCGCTAAGAGTTGGACACAACTGAGCGACTTCACTTTCACTTTTCACTTTCATGCAGTGGAGAAGGAAATAGCAACCCACTCCAGTGTTCCTGCCTGGAGAATCCCAGGGACAGAGGAGCCTGGTAGGAGGCCGTCTATGGGGTCGCACAGAGTCGGACATGACTGAAGCGACTCAGCAGCAACAACAGCAGCATACCTGGGTGAAGCATCTCCCACAGCAAAGGACAGCAAAATCACCTGTACAAGCTCAGGACTTACATGCGTTCACTTAAGTTGTTTAGGATTGCTCTGAACATTTATGACATGTTAAAAATGACATCATTCAATTGGAATATATAAACCAACTGGCAAATTTAATCCTTCTGAGTTCTCCTTTTTTCTTGTACAAAGGCAAATATACTACTGGGCAGCTAATGGATCAAAAATCACTGAATAAAATCAGCAAAAAAGTATTTAGAAAAAATTCATTCATCTGGTTTTAAGCATTAACTAAGTTTTTGCTTCCAAACAAGTGGTTATATTAACAGTTAACTGTAATGCTCTAAGGCAAAGATCTTTTCCTAACTTTCCTGACTACCAGAATAAGACAACTACAAACTCCATAGGGTCCTTGGCCAATGATTTGGTTTATTAGCTACAGCATAGTTTTATTAACACAGTTAGAACACTACTAGGAAACCAAATCAGTATCCTATCTCTTGAACCACATGAAATCTTAAATAGCACCAAAAAAATGAAGATTAAGCCACATATTCTTCAGTATAGTTGCTGCTGCTAAGTCGTCTCAGTCGTGTCCAACTCTGTGCAACCCCATAGACGGCAGCCCACCAGGCTCCCCCATCCCTGGGGTTCTCCAGGCAAGAACACTGGAGTGGGTTGCCATTTCCTTCTCCAACGCAGGAAAGTGAAAAGGGAAAGTGAAGTCGCTCAGTAAGTGTCCGACTCTTCGTGACCCCATGGACTACAGCCTATCAGGCACATGATATTGACTATATTTCCCTGTTCTATACAGTAGGACCTTGTTGTTTATTTTACATATAACAGTTTGTATCTGTTAATCCCAAACTCCTGATTTATTCCTCCCTGCCCTTTCCCTTTGTTAACCATAAATTTGCTTTCTATGTCTATGAGTCTGTTTCTGTTTTGTAAACAAATTCATTTGTATCATACATTAGATTCCACATATATCGTATCATATTTGTCTTTGTCTTACTTTGCTTAGTATGCTAATCTCTAGGTCCATCCATGTAGCTGCAAATGGAATTATTCCATTCTTTTTTATGGTTGAGTAATAGTCCATCGTATGTATATATCATCGTGATGGCCCCTTTATACATTCATCTGTTGATGGACATTTAAGCTGCTTCCATGTCTTGACAACTGTAAATAGTGCTAAAAAAAAGTTAAGTTTTAAAATAAAGATTTTTTTTAATATCCTCAGTGATATAGGGGTTCAGAAACTATGAAAAATAAAATTCTTAAAATGTATGTAAATCTCTGTACTAAACAGATACAGTTCATTAAAAAGCCTGTTGCTTTTTTAACTTACTCTTGTTATGTGGAACTCCAGCTCTTCCTTCTTTCCCAATTCTGACCTTTGGAAATCTTTCTGAATAATCACAATCCTTCATGTTTCTGATTTCAACTTCACAGTTTCATAGTTTTTTCAGTCTTGCCCTGGGGTTTTTGAAAATTACTTGAATAAAAATTAACTACAAAGACATTCTTTCTAAGCTCAGATGGGAGCAGGTGTTACCTCAGTCTATTTATTCTTTCTTAACTCATTCGCACTGTCAGGATAAGCGCAGTAAAATTTCCCTGCACATTCCAAGTTTCTAAACTAGCCCATCTCACTCTACAATGTTCATAACCCCTTAATATAAGCTCTTTCCACCTAAAATGCTTCTGAATCTTATAGTTTTTGCTTTATTCCCGTAACAGTAAATGTTTACTGAGGGCCTACTATACCTGGACCCTAGACATGAACAAGATCAAATCTCTGTCTTTGAGTATACTGAGAGAGATGGACATGAAAACAGACTCTGGATTTCAGTACCCAAGTGCCCTGCCGGTGGTAAGGGTGCTCATAGGAGGCAGGCCCTATATCTGGGCATTAAGGAGGTTAGGTCTTGATGGATTTCAAAGTGTGCATAGGAGTTTCTCAAGCATAACAGTTTTGCATCAGTTAAGATAGAGGCTTAGAAGTGAAGAAGAAACAAGTCTGGATTAGTATGAATAGGATAAAAGGTATCCTATGTGACAGAGGTAGTAGAGATAAATGATGCTGGACTTACATACCACACTAGCCTCTCAAAGAAAATTAAAGAGTAAGGGTTTATATGCCAGGTCAAGGACTCTCTGAGGTAAAAAACATAATCAAAACCTCCCATTTCCCCTCAACCCAGGGCAGAATCTCTCTGCAGAGGATAGCTGGGAACGTGCGGGGCATTTTTTTGGCTAGCACAATGGGGATGACACCAAGTTAGAGGTTCCCACCAAGTCTATCCAACTGCAAAGCCCTGCTCCTTCCACCAGTCAGGATACAGCTATGATATGAAAGTCAAGCACAAAGACCGTGAGTTAGAAAGGACTGAGGCATCCCAGTCTACAGAAAAGGGGAGAAGGAGACTGACCAAACACTGCTTTGGCAACAAGTTTGTTGCTGGCAACCACTGAAGAGCATTCGCTTTTTTTTTTTTTTTCACAAGGACTACAGGAAGCAGTGACTAGGAAGTGGAAATTTCAAGTAAGTTTAAAATGTGCTTTCAATAAATGTGACAATGAAGGCATGCATGGAACTGAAGCAGCAGTTTGAAAGAGTTGTTGGGCTGTAGAGGAAATTTTTGTTCTGTTGCTGTTTTGATCAGGACATTAGGATATAAAGCATAGGGTAACAATTCTTAATATTTGACACATCTCTATTCTGTCTTCCATAGTGACTGTACCAATTTATATTTCCAACAGTGTGCACATATAGAGACAATTAATTTACAACAAAGATATGAAGAACATACAGTGGAGAAAGGAGAGTCTCTTCAATAAAAGAGATTCCCCTTTCTCCACATTCTCAGTAACACTTATTTCTCAACTTTCTTTTTCTGCATCTGTTTTTCTGTGTCTTTTCCAGTGTCTATGTCTTTTGAAGAAAAAAAAATTCTATTCAGGTGCTCTGCCCATTTTAAAATGTTGTTGTTAATTTATTGCTGTTGGTGGTGGTGTTGTTGAGTTAGGTAATTCATATATTTTAATATCAACCCTTTATCAAATATATCACTTATAAATATTTAAAAAAATAAAGTATAGGGTATGTGTGTTTCACAAATGATATGAGAAGCTGTTTGCAAGAGCCCGTTGAAACTGACTGAAGAACAGAGTCTCAGAGGAACAGAACTAGAACGGATATTTTTGTAGAAAATATGGATCTGACGAATACTCAAGTATGGAAGATCTTTCAAACATAAAAACTCAGGCAGATGCTATAGCTCTTGGCAGGTATAGCCCAGAGATAGGACCAAAAAAAAAGGAAAGGAAAGCACAGATTAATGACTACACCAGCAAACAGTAAATCAACAGACACTGCCTGATTCCGCAGGAGCTAACAGCATATAAAAATAAAATTGCCTCTGCCAGTAGCCAGGGCTGGTTGAGTCACTTAAATTACTGAAAGATCATCACAAGGTACATCGCGTATAATCACAAGACCATAAAATGTGCTTTCAATAAATGTGACAATGAAGGCATGCATGGAACTGAAGCAGCAGTTTGAAAGAGTTGTTGGGCTGTAGAGGAAATTTTTGTTCTGTTGCTGTTTTGATCAGGACATTAGGATATAAAGCATAGGGTAACAATTCTTAATATTTGACACATCTCTATTCTGTCTTCCATAGTGACTGTACCAATTTATATTTCCAACAGTGTGCACATATAGAGACAATTAATTTACAACAAAGATATGAAGAACATACAGTGGAGAAAGGAGAGTCTCTTCAATAAAAGAGATTCCCCTTTCTCCACATTCTCAGTAACACTTATTTCTCAACTTTCTTTCTCTGCATCTGTTTTTCTGTGTCTTTTCCAGTGTCTATGTCTTTTGAAGAAAAAAAAATTCTATTCAGGTGCTCTGCCCATTTTAAAATGTTGTTGTTAATTTATTGCTGTTGGTGGTGGTGTTGTTGAGTTAGGTAATTCATATATTTTAATATCAACCCTTTATCAAATATATCACTTATAAATCTTAAAAAAAATAAAGTATAGGGTATGTGTGTTTCACAAATGATATGAGAAGCTGTTTGCAAGAGCCCGTTGAAACTGACTGAAGAACAGAGTCTCAGAGGAACAGAACTAGAACGGATATTTTTGTAGAAAATATGGATCTGACGAATACTCAAGTATGGAAGATCTTTCAAACATAAAAACTCAGGCAGATGCTATAGCTCTTGGCAGGTATAGCCCAGAGATAGGACCAAAAAAAAAGGAAAGGAAAGCACAGATTAATGACTACACCAGCAAACAGTAAATCAACAGACACTGCCTGATTCCGCAGGAGCTAACAGCATATAAAAATAAAATTGCCTCTGCCAGTAGCCAGGGCTGGTTGAGTCACTTAAATTACTGAAAGATCATCACAAGGTACATCGCGTATAATCACAAGACCATAATCAAGTCAGAAAAGTGGTGGGGAAAATAGCCATGTCACATGTCATTCTCTGGATTGCTACCACAATCAATGGTACAATTTACTTAAAATCTACAACAGTTCTGTTCTGTAACATTTACTACATTCCTGTTGCACAAAATCACAAAGAATCAATGTACATGACCTGCTTTCTAATTGATGTAATCAAGCATTCTTTATCGTGAGAATCTGGTGATTTCATGCAATCTGAGCCATAATGAAGTCTGAATACCACATCATGCTAAACCTGGAACTATGTGCCAGTGTCTCTGTGATTACTTGTGAGGGTCCCATAAACTACCTCCAACTACCCAAACAGCCAACTCTTTTCTCATATATCCTTTTTCTATATCTTAAGAGAAAACAAATCCAACTAGCTGCTAAAGCAGTGAAAACAAATGTGTTAAATCACATCAATATCCAGTGAGGTACCATTATTTATGATGGCTATTTACTGCTTTATACATTATCAGTGATGGATAAGTTTTGTCAAATACTGTATGTAAATTTTAATTTTTATTAAAATAACTTACAAGTCTTTAGGAATTTATAATAAAAACAAGTGTCGTTAAAGTGTTTTCTTTCTCTATCTCAAAATGGCCTATGAAGCTTTATTTCATAATTTTTCAGAAAGCCTTAGATTAACCAAACACTTTGAATTTGTTTTAAACCAAACACTTTATTACATAGGTATGAAAATGCAAAGAAAAAAGTGATTTGTTCAAACTAAGTATGGAACATTTTCACTGTTTCACATTACTTGACTAGTGTTTTCTGAATATATATTTTTAAATCCATTAAAAACTTGCATTTGGGGGCAGAAACATGTTTTTCACAAAATGAAACAAAAGCTCTGTTCTTCTGAGAAGAGACTTGGGCATACCAATGTCCAATTCAGGAAAGCTCAGGAAATGTTTTAGTGATATTCCATTACCCCTTGAGACACTTAACTTCAGCTCATGAAAATACCAGCGTCTAAGGGATGAAAATTACAATGGCTTCCTGCAGAAGCCCCCCTCCAGGCTATGGGACTAATTTAAACAATATGGCAAAATTCCAACTGAACCATTAGCATAGGTTAAAAACACCTATTACTTAAAAGTTGATTTGTGCATTTATCTGTCAATACTAAACCTTTCACGTTTTACATGTTCCGTGAAAATAAAAAACTGTCAGGTATTCTAATGCAATATTAACTTACTCTGTCTTTTCTCCCTCTCTTTTTGGAGAAGGAGTAAGGTAAAGGGAGGGGAAGTCTGGGCACAGTGCCTTACATACGTGTGTACAGATGTACTGAGTTGGGTATTTTGTAATGGCATTTTAATAAATGCAGAGATAAAGCTATGTCCTATTTCTATTTGTTGGCCTTAGAGAAATGCCAAAACTCTGCAATAGTCCATAAAAACTCTCAAGAACAAAATTTAAAATGAAATATCATACATTTCAAACACATCAAACTCTCAGCTTAAAATTAATCTAATTTACTGGGTTATAGCCTTTAGAAGAGAGCAAGCTAAGCTGATTCTTAATTATGGACAGACTTGCTACTTTGGGTATCAGTACTTATGGGTAAGCAAGTGGGAGAAAGGTTTAGTATCTATAGTCCAAACATAAACTCAGAATCCAAATAACAGAGTCTGAATTCCAGCTACAATTTACTTGCTGTTTGGCCTTCGCTAAGTCACCTGACCCCTCAGAGCTTTGCCTTATTACCTGTAATTTGGTGTCAACAATCTCACAGGATTAAAAGAGAAAATCCACATAAGCATAACGGATGTTAGTTTCCTTATCTCTTCTCCAGCTTTTGTTCTTCTACCCTGAAACAGATAGCTCAGCTGGCAAAGAATCTGCCTGCAATGCAGCAGATCCCAGTTTGATTCCTGGCTCGGGAAGTTCCCCTGGAGAAGGGATAGGCTACCCATTCCAGTATTCTTAGGCTTCCCTGGTGGCTCAGATGGTCAAGAATCCGCCTGTGATGTGGGAGACCTGGGTTCAATCCCTGGGTTGGGAAAATCCCCTGGAGGAGGACATGGCAACCCACTCCAGTATTCTTGCCTAGAGAATCCTCATGGATGGAGGAGCCTGGTGGGCTACAATCCATGGGGTTGCAAAAAGTCAGACACGACTGAGCAAGTAAGCACAGCACCCTGAAATATGCAGATAAAATACATTCCATTTTGCTGAGGATTTCAGCCACAGAGAGAAAAAGGACTTGCCAAGGAGAGCTGAAAAATGGCAATAGAAGTGTTCAGGATTTTTAAGGCTTTCTGTCTTTCGTGTTCTTACGCTGATTCATTCCCTCTCCAACACACTTTCCTGTGAGCACTCAGAAAACATATTACAATATTAGCATACCACGTATTTGGTCAAGCGGTATCCCTGAGCCCTGAATGTGCTTCTGTCGGTCTCTCGGACTTTAATTTGGTGAGCCATGAATCTGCCTGTCAATTCCCACCTTCCCACCCCAGAGTGAGAAACCAAGCCAAGTTGGAGAGTTTAAAACAGCTTCTGAGAAGGCACCCTCTCGCCACCTTTGAGCCTGGTCTTAACTAAATCCTTGTATAGCTGATTGGTAGAGGAAGTACCCAGCAGGTCTCTCATTTCCATCTGCCTTTTAGGCAAAATTTTCATCAAGAAAACTTATGTACAGCACACACACACACGCACACATTCGCCTCCTAAGTTCAAATTTTAAAAAGCGTATTTTAACTTGTGAAATTACATTTTAAAAGAGAAAGAGAAAACACTGAAAAACAGCAGTCATCTCATGTTGCCAGAGGCAAGTCCAAAAAGCATGAACCTTCATCTCACATTTAACTTGCAATAGCCTGGAGAGAAAAATCGCTCTCTGTGCAATGTTGGCAGATGCAACGTTGGCATGACACATGGTATAGGATATAATGATGCTAACCACAAATGGGAAATTAGGCCGTCACAATGGCCCAAACCTAGAGACTGGGAAAAATTCTATCGTTTTAATTTGGTTCTGCCATATTTAATTTATGTAAAAGCTTCATGTTGGCTTGTTATCTGGAAATGTGTCCGTCTTCAAATAGTTTTAGCATTAATAATTTGCAGATTGAAATCTGCAGTTACATACATCTTTCAGGGGGTATCTGCAGCTAGCAAAGATTTGCACAATGCTACATCGCAACTGCTGGAATCAGACTGAGCCATAGAACAGATTTCCAAGGAAGTCAAAGAAAGCCAAGATGCAAGAGAATCCCAGATGAGGCAAAAAGAGCCAAGACGCCATTTTTAATGCAAAGCCCAGCCTCCCTTTGCCTATGTGCATTTTAATCTTAAAACAAAATTAGGATTATTTCTTATTGGCCAAATAGTGAGCCCCCTACAAAGAAATAAATGACAGGGAAGAAAAGGAATCACTGTTAATAGAGAAAAAAAAGAAGACTAAATATAAAGCAATGGGCATGCACAGAGAACATGGAAGAATACAAATTCCATAAATGCAATTTCCAAATATCATTTTCTGCATTCCCATGGAAAACTTCATGTTAGGGAAAACCATTTCTGGGCCTTCAATCTGGAAACTCGAAGGGGCCTCCTTGGAGCCAGATAAATAACAACATCATCACAAATGCATTTTTTTCTTCTAAAATATCTCAAAATGTCTTACAGATATCTCTGTGTTTATTGGCATAGGACTCCTAAGATACACACAAAACACTACTGATTGAGGATTTCAGTCACAGATATAAATGGCACTTGCCAACAATATAAATGGCACTTGCCAACAATAGCTAATAGGTGGAGACAAAAAGCCTACAAATAACAAATGTTAGAGAGGGTATGAAGAAAAGGAAAGCCTTCTATAACGTTGGTGTGCTGGTGGGAATGTAAACTGGTGTAGCCACTATGGAAAACAGTCTGGAGGTTCCTCAAAGAACTAAAAATAGAGTTGCCATATGACCCTGCAATTCTACTCTTGGGCATCTTTCTGNTAAAAAGCCTACAAATAACAAATGTTAGAGAGGGTATGAAGAAAAGGAAAGCCTTCTATAACGTTGGTGTGCTGGTGGGAATGTAAACTGGTGTAGCCACTATGGAAAACAGTCTGGAGGTTCCTCAAAGAACTAAAAATAGAGTTGCCATATGACCCTGCAATTCTACTCTTGGGCATCTTTCTGGGAAAAAACTATAATTCAGAAAGATACATGCACCCCTATGTAATGTCCACTGACAGATGAATGGATAAAGAAGATGTGGTTTGCACGTGTGCACTTATGCACACGTGTGCACACACCTACACAAATGGAATAATACTAAGCCATGAAAAACAATGAAACAAAGCCATCTGCAGCTACACGGATGGACCTAGAAACTACCATACTAAGCAAAGCAAGAAAGAGAAAGACAAGTGCCTTACATGCGGGATCTGAAAAACAACACAAATGAATGTATCCATGAAACAGAGACAGACTTGCAGGCATAGAGAACAACTGCGCCTTTACAGCTGCCAAGGGGGCAGGAGATGGGGAAGGAAGGGATTGAGAGTTTGGGAGCAGCAGACACAAACTACTATATCTAGGATGGATAAACAACAAGGCCCGGCTCTATAGCACAGGGAACTATATTCAATATCCTGTGAGTAAACCACAGTGGAAAAGAATATGAAAAAGAATATATGACTACACTTTGCTGGGCAGCAGAAATTAACACAAAGTTGTAACTCATCTGTACTTCAATAATTTTTTTTTTTTAAGGAAATGATGCTAGAGGAGAAAGAGACTCTAGAAAGTAGCTCAGCCATCTCAAACCACGTTCTACTAGAGCAGTAAGCAGTGACAAATTTCCAAGTTTTCCACTATATCTCTAATTATTTCTTTAAAGAAGCAGCCTAAACAATCCAAGACCAAACAATGTATTTACAGCTACTCATTCAAGAGAAATGAAAACATTTTGTATAATGTCCACAAAAGGACTTTTACAAAAATATTCATAATAGTCAAAAACTTAGAAGCAACCCAAATGTCTGTCAACACAAGACTAAATAAACAAACTGTGGTGTAAGCATATAACTGAATATTACTTAGTCGTGAAAAAGGAATTTAACGTGCAAAACCAATGCACTGAGGGAAAGAAGTCAGTCACAAGTGAATATGTAGTCTTTTGGCAACTTTCATGTGCAAAACTAAGCCATGAAGACAGTTATTAGAAAAATGGTTATCTCTATGCTAGGACGGAGGAGCCTGGTGGGCTGCAGTCCATGAGGTCGCTGAGGGTCAGACATAACTGAGCGACTTCACTTTCACTTTTCTCTTTCATGCATTGGAGAAGGAAATGGCAACCCACTCCAGTCTTCTTGCCTGAGAATCCCAGGGACGGGGGAGCCTGGTGGGCTGCCGTCTATGGGGTCACACAGAGTCAGACACGACTGAAGTGACTTAGCAGCATGGTAGGAGGACGGGCAGAGAAGGAGCATAAGGGAACATTTTGTGGAAATGGAAAGGTTCACTGCTTTGACTGGCCTATAGGTTACACAGTGTAGACATCTGTCTAACTCTCAAACCACAATCTCAAATCTATACATTTTACTGTAGTTCATTTTTTAAACAAACAGAAAGAATAAAAGCAGCTGTTAAGGGGATAGGTGGACAGCCCAGGCAAAAGATACGGAAACCCCTCACATGAGTCAAGACTTCTTATCAACACAGCATCTTACAGGTTTAGAAACATCCAATGAATGGTCCAACTCTTTTTTCCTACCTAGAAAGAAAGCTAGGATGAGAAAATAGAACTGTCAAAACCAACCCACTAAATTTCTAGCAATAAAGAGGGACGTGGTAGGAAGGAAAAGAAAAGGGAAACTAAGATGATTTTCTGAGGGGATGGGAGGTCCTTCAGGGAGAAACACACAGAGATCCCTATAGAAGTCCCAGCACTTCTTTGAACTAAGAGGCTGTGGCCAAAAACCAGAGTTGACCCTTCACAAACTAGAGAAAGGTCTGAAGTGAAGTCGCTCAGTCGTGTCCAACTCTTTGCGACCCCATGGACTGTAGCCTGCCAGGCTCCTCTGTCCATGGAATTTTCCAGGCAAGAATCCTGGAGTGGGTTGCCATTTCCTTCTCCAAGGGATCTTCCCAAACTGGGGATCAAACCCAGGTCTCCTGCATTGTAGGCAGACGCTTTTACCATCTTCAGAGAAAGGTCTGAAACCCCTCCCCAAATTAGAAAGTTCTCCCAAACAGGTAGAGGAAACCCCAGTCTGTGTATTTTTATCAGCCTTTAGGCAAACAAAGAAGGTCCATCCATCACCATAGTCAGTCACAGTCCTTTCCAAGTCCCACCATCTTCCCTCCTCACGCTGTCAAAGAACAGCATTGTGAAGACTCAGTACATCCAGGCCCAGAAGAGCAGTTAAGGGCATGACGAGTAGGCCTCAGGTAGGGTGAAGAGAACACAGGAGAACTCCTCGAGGCCATATCACCAGCAGTTAGAGGCTTACGGAGCTGCCTGCCTCTGACACGAATAATTCGTAAAGGAACGGCACGATGCACCTGAACTGTGTACACGGGAACCCCAGTCTCACGCTGCGTCACACGTCTGAATCTGCAGAACCTTTAATAACCCAACTATAAGGTTACAGAGCGTAAGTGAACACAACCAATAAACGCCTACCTAAGAGATATCGGAACATGACGTGCTCCGAGTGGATGTCACAGAGCGGAGGCAAGAGAGGAGACTGCAAAAAACCTATATGTATACTCTTCTCTTCAGCCTCACCTCTTCATGTCCTTACTTATCAGACAGCTGGCCAAGGGGGAAAGGCAGAAATGAGGAACAGGAAAAGGCACTGGAACCTAAACTCCTGAGTACTGAGAATTGTGCAAAATAAGACTATAATAATAAGTACTCTCCTATATTGATCTACTGACTTTAGCTTTATACTTGAATGCTGAGTTGAAAGAGTAAAGCAAGCAGGACGATTGCATTCTCTCATAAGAGCAACCCACACTCAAAGGTAGTGCAGACTCTATATTCTTAACAATCATCAATAACACAACAAAGTAGAGTTCACCATCCGAAGACAGCACTTACTGAAATAAAATCTGCAAAGTCTTACAAAAAGTGAGTATTCCACCAGGAACAAGATAAAAGAAAAGTATGCTACATAGACAACCAGAAGGCACGCCACTCATATTAACATTTTGAAGTAATCGTGATTTCTGTTATCCTGGAACAAGTGAAGCATCTGTGGATGCTAAAAGCTGATGTGTTTTTCCCAGTCTTAAAATAATCCTATTTATTTTACTAAGGTTTTCACAATTTACCTCCAGCAGAGACCTAATGAAGTGAGTTTCATCCTTAGTTTGATTTTTTTTTTAATCATAGAAAAAGGAAGTCATGCAAATGAAATTGTTCAAAAAGATTTGCATTTACTTGTCTTTATTCCACATTATAGTATGGCTATGTTCTTTGAGTGAGTGAGGAAGGAAGAAGCGGAGGTAATGAGGGAGGGAGCTAGGAAGGGAGGAAACTGTGAGACCTATAAAATTATTGTTGATACTGAAAGTTAACCACCTCCTCCAGGGCATGCTCCTCACTCACCCAAGTATGGGAGAATTCCATCATAAAGAGTGAAGAAAGCTGTGACCCCCCTTAAAACAAACTAATTAAAATGCAGAAAGACAGCTCAGCTCTCCAATTACTAAATACACAAAAGAGGCCATCTAAAGGTCCATAAACAACTCTAAAAAGAAATCCAGAGCGAGTTTACAAAGAATTTAAATATGAAAACAATAAACTAGATCTAATAGTAAATATAAACAGGAAATACCAATGACTTCTCACTTACTAAACCAGACGCTCTGAGCCACAATTTGGATCACTTTAAAAAACAAACCCAGCCTTGGCAGTATTGTATTTCAACGTATGGAACAGTCAATAAAGCCTGCAGAGAAAACCACACCTTCCCTCTCCATCCTACTCCTATGAGCCGCTTTGTTAATTACTGTAGGGCACAGCAGAGGTTGAGGAACAGAGCTGACCTCTTTCAACAATGTTAAGGCTTTCACCAGCCCAGCCTAATAAACACATGTTCCCAATAACTTCCCCAATGAATAAGCCCCTTTCAAAAGAGAAACAGGACTCACAGGAACACTAACCTCTTGATTAGAAAGCACATACTTAGCCAGTGGACTGTGAAGGTCCCCCCCAATTCGTAGGCTTCAGGCTACATTCACAATCAATTAGTTACATCAAATCCCCTTTTGTTTCCCTCCAGTGACTTTTTGCCACCCTGTTACTTGATTCCTAAGCAAATGCCTCACCTGGCTCGCATCCAGAATCCCTGCAAAGCATGCCCCTCCCAGACCATGGGAGTCCGCCTCTACAGATGTGACTAGCCTTCTAGAACTTCTAACAGTGTGGTAGAGAGATGTGTTAGAGACAGTTGCGCAGGGGCAACTGAGGCACATGTTTGTTCAACTGAAGAAGCTTCCTTGTTCTTTGCTTGACATCTCTGCTAAGGATCTTTCTTTCATCTACTCCAGAACTGCTCTGGGATGAGAATATTTAGCTGGAAACAAAGCTGTCCAAGTTATAATCTCAGTTTAGTCACTAAAAGCTACCTGACCTTGGCATCTCTGAAGCTCAGATTCCTTATCTACAAACTGGGTGAATTTTGGTTAACTCCATTTCTCTTTCAAAATGTTAATAATCTGGGACTTCCCTGCTGTTCCAGTGGCTAAGACTCCATGCTTCCACTGCAGAGGGTATGGGTTCCATCGCTGGTCAGGGAACTAGATCCCACATACACAACTAAGAGTCCACATGCCCCAACTAAACAAGATCGAAGATCTTTGCCATGTGTGGCAACTAAGACCCAACACGGCCAAATAAGTAAATAAAATTTTTAAAAATAGCTTTAAAACAAAATAAAAAAAAGTTAACTTGTGAAACAGGACATCGATCTGTGATCTCTTGCCTTCGATTACATTCTATCCTGCTCTAATTTTAAGGAAGTGTTCAAGCCTTATCACCACCCCATAAGCCTTATCCCTGAAAGATTAACTGATGACTAATGATCCATTCTAACCATTCGTAATTCCTACTGTGGTCTTCAATACCCTTCAGAATTTACCTAAATGTGTTTCCGTTGACAATGTGATTGATGTTCAAATATACCAGGAACTTTCTTACCAGCTTTTAGAATTATTACTTTGCCAGTTTACTGTCCATGCTACCTCCATTCTACCCCTCCTTCCAATCTCCAAGTCTGGATTAATACAACTGTATTTCCTTTCAAGAGTTACTGAGCATTGCCAGGGAAATCACATAAAAATGTTAATAGGATCCATCACAAATTTATGAGATTCAACCTCGGCTGTTCAGCAATCCATTAATTTCTTTTTCCTCTGCTCCCTTTTCCACTGCCTACAAGGAGTTATTCCAAGTGTTTATCACTCACTTCAAGCACGAGACTCCTTCCTGCTGCCCTCCTCACTCTCAGTAAACAACTGTCAGAAAAGAATAAATGAGTTTAGCCAAGAACCCCCAAAACTGCCCTCTTGATTTATATTATATCCATTCTTCCTGGAATAGACAAACTACTGTGAGTGCTTATTTGCCAAAGGTATACCCCCCTCCTTAAAGTGAATTGAGCTTTCCTGGTGGCTCAGCTGATAATCTGCCTGCAATGCAGGAGACCTGGGTTTGATCCCTGGGTTGGGAAGATCCCCTGGAGAAGGGAACAGCTACCCAATATTCTGGCCTGGAGAATTCCATGAACCATATAGTCCAGGGGGTCGCAAANCTTAAAGTGAATTGAGCTTTCCTGGTGGCTCAGCTGATAATCTGCCTGCAATGCAGGAGACCTGGGTTTGATCCCTGGGTTGGGAAGATCCCCTGGAGAAGGGAACAGCTACCCAATATTCTGGCCTGGAGAATTCCATGAACCATATAGTCCAGGGGGTCGCAAAAGAGTTGGACGTGACTGAGTGACTTTCACACTTCAAGTGAATTCACATGCAGCTTTTCACTTTTCCAAAGCTGTCTATCAATCACAACTTTCATTTCTTTAATCAGTGATTCTCTTTCACTTCAGAGCCTTTTTTTCCCCACCTGCTTGGGATATGTGCTCAAAACTCTCCCAAACTTTCAATAACAAATTCTCTCCTATTGGACTATTTTGAAGTTAGAGGGGTCTGGGAAAGATCATTCCTGGCTGAACATCCCAGAGATTTTTCCATTGCATCCCAGTGATTTTTCCACAGCATGGAACCAAGATCACAACTTCTCAGAAGACGGCAAGTTGTCTCCTACATACTGTGTCTTTCATTAGGTTTGACACTGAGTTTTCCTGACTTCGTTCAGCAAGTGTTTTATTAAATCTTTCTCTTCTCAGACCCACAATGTAAGATTCTGTCTTTATTACCTTTTCTTCTCACTCTCCAAACCCAGCTTGCATTAGATCATCAGCTCTATGACTATGCCTATCATCTCTATATGAAATCTTCCACAGCTCTAACTCCAGGCTTAAACTTCTCCCTAAGCTCTGAAACCACATTTCAACACTTCATTTAACACTACCATTCTGAATCATCCACTAGCAAGTCAACATGGCAGTATCAAGATGCTTTTGCTTACAAGTAATAGGAAATTTCTACTCATTCAATCTTAAATTAAGTCGCTCAGTCGTGTCCGACTCTTTGCAACCCCAAGGACTGTAGCCCACCAGGCTCCTCCATCCATGGGATTCTCCAGGCAAGAATACTGGAGTGGGTTGCCATTTCCTTCTCCAGGGGATCTTCCCGACCCAGGGATCGAACCCAGGTCTCCTGTATTAGAGGCAGACGCTTTAACCTCTGAGCCACATTCAATCTTAGACCATAAATAAATTTACAGCCCCATGTAACGAGAGGTAGAAGAGTCTACAGACACTGTTCAGATGTACATCAAGGTTCTGAATCTCTTCTCCACATTTTTCTTGGCTCTGCCCTCCTCTGCATGCTGGCTTTATCCTCCATGGTAATGATGATGGTAAGATGGATTCAACAATGTAATATTCAAACATGATATCACCCATAAATGAAGTGTTTCTCTTAGGGCTAAGAGAAAAAAACATTATAGAAGTCCCACTGAAAGAGATCCATGCTTATTTCTAAACCAATCACTGGCAAATGGAATGAGACTATCAGACTTTGTTTAGACCAAGGTTCTCAGCCTTGGAACTACTGACATTTAGGGCCAGATCATCCTTTCTTATAGGGAGCTATTCTATGCATTATTAATGTCCAGCAGCATCGTGGCCTCTACCCACTATATGCCAACAGTATTTGCCACCTATGACAACCAAAAATGTCTCCAGACATTGCCAAATGTCCCTGGGGAGGCACAATCACCACTAGCTTAGACTAGCTATAATATAGCCTTAGAACACAAGTAAAGGTCATCTTAAGAAAGGAGGTAAGAAATTAAAGGTAACTAGACAACCAACAGTGGCCACTGCAACGTCCAAAGCCAAGCTTGTTTTCTACTTCCCATGTTCAAAATATATTTCTCCTCCTGAATTTCTGATATTGATATCGCTGTCTAGATACTCAGTGACCCAAACTTAAGAACCCCAGTGTCGTCTTTATACCTTCCTTATTTCCCATGTCCAGTGGTCAACAGTTCCTGTCAACACTGATGCCGAAGCTCCTTGTGTCTCTTCTCTCCACTCTCACTGTCCCTAAGTATCTCACCGGTTGCCTCCTTACTATGCTTCCTGCCTCCTAGGCTTTCCTACAGTTTTAACAGTTACCATCTAAGGATAAGTCTGGCCAAATCACCCCACAACTTAAAAATATTTGATGATACTTCCTCATTACCCAAAAAAGCATATTGAGAATTTTTAGCCTATTATATACAAAGGCTGCAATGATATATCCTTTGCTTATTACTGCAGGCTGAACTCCAGCCCCTCCACTTACCTTATTCTTTACCACTCAAGATTACTATTTTTTCAAAGCAGACATCTAACATATCAGTGATGTGTGTGCATCACTTTTTCTGCCTGGAACGACCTCTTCACTCTCACTTCCTAATCCTGTTTCAAGTCCTGCATACTTCTTATGCACTATTTCTTTTTTTGGTGACTTACATTCTCCCCATGGGAAATTAATTACTCTAGCAGCTGTATCCACACAGTATCTATTAAATATATAATTGTGATTGAGCACTTAATGCAACATGTTACAGTTTTATTCATCTGGCAGTTAGATCAGGGCTACTAAAGATAAGGTATTTATCTCTATTTATAACAACAATTTCTGGTCCAGTGCTTAGAACATAACAAAACAGCCCTAAATGCAGAGCTTCTGAAATAAAAGAACAGAACTGAACTGATTTCAATATATTTCAATGCCCAAAACTATTATAAGTCTCAGGGACTAAGTCTAACCAGTTAGTTAAAAGTATTTAATCTCTGGACTTCCCTGGAGGTCCAGTGGTTAAGAATCTGCCTGCCAATGCAGGGGATACGGGTTTGATCCCTGGTCTGGAGAATTCCACATGCCTCAGGACAGCTAAGCCCACGTACCACAACTACTGAAGCCCACGGGCCCTAGAGCACGTGCTCCGCAACTAGAGAAGCCACTGCAACGAGGAGCAACTAGAAAGAGCCCACACACAGCAATGGAGACTCAGCATAGCCACAAAAAAAATAATTTTTTTTTAAAGTATTTCATCTCTAATGAAAGTGAAAGTGAAGGCGCTCAGTCATGTCCTACTCTTTGTGACCTTGTGGACTGTAGCTTACCAGGCTCCTCCGTCCATGGGATTCTCCAGGCAAGAATACTGGAGTGGGTTGCCATTTCCTTCTCCAGGGGATCTTCCCGACCCGGAGATCGAACCCAGGTCTCCCGCGTTGCAGGCAGANCAGTCATGTCCTACTCTTTGTGACCTTGTGGACTGTAGCTTACCAGGCTCCTCCGTCCATGGGATTCTCCAGGCAAGAATACTGGAGTGGGTTGCCATTTCCTTCTCCAGGGGATCTTCCCGACCCGGAGATCGAACCCAGGTCTCCCGCGTTGCAGGCAGACGCTTTAACCTCTGAGCCACCGGGGAATAGTAAGTCAAACCCAAATCCCTTCTCACACTTCACCCTCAACGATGAACAGGGTTTGGGTGGGCTCTCTGAGAACAGGAGCTCGAGTACAAGTGTCCTTGGACCCCAAGAGATGCTGAACTAGAGAAATCAAGCAAGAGTCACATCTCCAAAGGGATAAGAAGAAAGGGGTTGTTTTGGTTGCTGTTGTTGGTTTCAGTTCACACCAAAGTAGAAGCTGAGTACAAAGGAAAGGAATCAAGGTAAACAGAGACCATCTGGGGAGACTAACAGGGCATCATGCTATTGGTCTGTTATATTTCTTAGTACACGAGATGCCTGATTAGAAGATAAATAACAGTAGAATTTATAAAGGCCTATAAATGGGAAAAGCAATATGGCAATATGTGTTGAGTCATAAAGATGTGAGTTCTCTTTGTCACAGAGGTTCTGCTTTGGGAATCTTTGCTGGGCAAATAATCAAAAACCCAGAAGGAAGTCTGTAGGCACCTTTGTGTCTCTATAGCCCTCTTTATAAACAGGAAAAAATAGAACTGATCTACAAATCCACTGTAAAAGACTAATTACATCTTTTTACATTCATTCAATGAGATTGGCTCTGGAAACTATGCAGAATCTATGTGAAAACATGAGGCCCTTATGATACCTGATACTTACATTTCAATCTTGATTATATTAGCTAAAAAAATCATATGTGGAAAAGTTCTAGCTAAATATATCCAAAAAAGATAATGGCTATACCAAAGTGTTAATAATTTCTACATTTGGGATTTTCATTGTCTTGTAAACTTTCCATATTGTGGTTATGTTACTTTCAAAAGTTTAATTTCAAGTCGGCAAGAGAACCACAAATAAATCGCATCCATTTATGTACGTCTTTAAGCACAGGCAGCAGAAAGCACCTGCCTTCAGAAAGGCCAGCGTTTGGGTGGAATGCCATTGAGAAAGATGAACACATCCTGTTGGAGTCCTGGGCCCAGTTTGATCTCACTTCTTGGAAAGTCCCAGGAGCTTGGAATTCAACTCCAAACCGCAGTCATAAGATTCATCAGCAGTGTCCCAAAGAATATGAATTAGCTGACAAAAGTTTGAGGTGTCACTCAAAAAAATCTAAACTTAGCTGTTCTGGCGGCATGATAGACGTCCCAGCCTGGACACTTACCTTGCCTGGACAGGGTAAAGATGCACCTGTGATTATTTGCCAAACCCTGCTCACTTCTCTTCTTTACAGAGAACCTTAACCACATTAGCCTGTGGGCCATGGTGCCAGAGACCAGAATTCTCAACTACTGTAGTTCTAAGGGCTTCTTTTTGTGCATACATAAAAATCTACTTTTGTTCTTAAATCTATTTAAAGAGATATAAATAGTGCCCTAGTAACACACTGCTAAATCTTATATCCCAAGTGAGATTTGTATAAAAATGCTATATTGTAGGCCTATTCTCTCTATGCCTTAGATTTCTATTTAACCCTGTTAGCCAGGATAGCCAAAGATCCTGCTCTCATCCATAAGAGCATAAAACTGCTACAGACACCAAGAGAGAAACAAGAGCTAATAAGATGGCCTGAGCTATGGTATGATCCTATTGCTTTTAACTAACAGTCTGGTGATCACAAACACTTCTTTAATAAGGCATTGCCCTTAAACGTCCCTTGTGTTTTCACTTCCTGCTTAATTGGCTGGGATAGAGTGAGAATCACTGCTAAATGATTGCTCCGTGGTAGAAGCAACTGAATATTAGTGACAGGCACATAGAGTATAAATTCTGAAAAACGGTAAGGCACATTCTCCCACTGCCAGAACTAAAGGCAGTTTGCAGGCTGAAGGGACTTTACTTCTCTTCCCCTCTGCCCTCATTCTATTTACAAAGGGAAGATCAGATTTCTCAGAAATTCCTGTTTGCATCTGGGTACCCTAAAATGGAATTTACTGCCTCATAAAACAAAAGTACCACATTTCTACAGGAAAAAAAAATCACAGATAACTGTATGTCATATTTATATTTTTGGATAGGATCTGAATTTTTCTCGTAAGGTTTTCTTTTTTAACATGTATACATGCCACTTGATTTTCTCCGGGCTTCCCAGGTGACGCTAGTGGTAAAGAATCCATCTATCGATGCAGGAGACATAAGAGACTTGGGTTTGATTCCTGGATCAGGAAGATTCCTTGATAGAGAACATGGCAACCCACTCCAGTATTCTTGCCAGGAGAAGCCCACGGACAGAGGAGCCTGAAGGCTACAGTCCATTACAAACATGGCCTCAACTATATACATACATGCCTGCCCTCTGCAATGTGATGTGGCCTCCTGACAGGAGGCAGCATCTATTTCCCCCACCCCCAATCTAGACTGGCCTTGATTCTTGCCTTGGCCAATAGAATATGGTAAAGGAAAGGGTGTGCCAGTTCCAAGAGAAGACTCTGAGAGCATTTGTACACTTCCCCTCAGTCTCCTGGGATCCCTTACATCTCTTGGATGAACCCTAAGCTAGCATCCTGGATGATGGAAGACCACAAGGAGCAGAGCAAGGCACCCCAGCTGAAATCATCTGAGAGTAGCCAGGCCCTAGCTGACTAAGCAGTTTATCAAAGACACATCAGTGAAGCCAGCCAACACCAGAAGAACTACCGGGAGAACTGAGTTCAGCCAAAACTGTTGGCTCCTAAGACCGTGAACTTTATTTTTTAAACATTTTACATTGGAGTACAGCTGATAAACAATGTTGTGATAGTTTCAGGTGCAAAATTTAGCATACCTAAGTGTTTTAAGAAATGAGGGCTTTAGTCACACACTCTCAAACTGAAAGCAGTCAATATGTTTTAATTAAAGAAGCAGACACTCTGGAATCGGAAGGACTTGAAGACATGAATTAGCCTATTTTCTCATAGAAAAGATAAAAGGAGATGTAATTTATAAAATATGTGGCACTTAGCAGGTTATATAAAATCCTAAAAGGATTTGTTTCTATATTATATGACAATTGTAGGAATTCATATAATCTTAAATAGTTGACTGAGGGAAATTTTCCGTTCCATTTTCAGGTGGACAGAAAAGGAACTCAGTCATCCATATACATGTATCCATTCCCCGACCCACCAAACTCCACTCCCATCCAGGCTGCCACACAACTTTGAGCAGAATTCCCTGTACTATACAGTAGGACCTTGTTGGTTATCCATTTTAAATATAGCAGTGTATACATGTCCATCCCAAACTCCCTAACTATCCCTTCCCCCTATCCTTCCCCTTGACAACTGTAAGCTCATTCTCTGAACTTTAGTAAATGATTATTGTTTAAAACCATTAAGTTTGGGGATAACTTATTACACAGCAAAAGCTAACTAATACAGCCACCAATATACAGTCCTTAACAATCAAGCCTCTTCTTTACTACTTTTCTTTTCATATCAGAGGCTAAAATTTTCTCATCAATTAGACTACCCTTTCACCTAGCACATAAGTTCTTATAATTCAATGCAAAAATTCTCCTCACCCCCAAAGTATGGGGACAGGGTGTTCTTAGCCACAATGACATCACAGGAAGTATTATGTAAAATTTCCCTCAATCAAATATTTAAGATTATACAAATTCCTACAATTGCCATATAATACAGAAACAAATCCTATAACCTGCCATGTGCCACCTATTTTACAAATTGCATCTCCTTTCATCTTCTCTGTGAGAAAATAGGCTAATTCATGTCTTCAAGTCCTTCTGATTCCAAAGTCTATGCTTTTTTCATTAAACCATACTGGTTATTTTCACTTTGAGAGTATGAGACTAATGCCCTAATTTCTTACAAGACTTAGATATACTAAATTTTGCATCAACTTATAGAACTCAAACCAAAATCCTTCACTTTGCTTACTCATCCATCCAAGTGACAGATGCTGCCTAAGTCTGTGCACTCTTGAATCTACAGTCCTCAGCACCAACCTACCTATTTCCCTGCTTCTTCTCTTCTCGGAGGTCATGACAATGGACCACTTTCACCTAACTCATTTTCACCTGTGTTTTCCTGTCTCTAAAAACCAATCAGCCATCTACTCCAAAAGGTCTGACTTTTTCCAGCCTGTCTTCTAATCTATGACTGAGGTAGACAGTGGGGGAGAAAGATGGAATACAAATCAAAACATGAAAACATTCATTAAACATATAATAAGATGCCAACTTACTCTCACCTATGAGATGCATCCCAGGCTCTTGGTTATACATACTGTAAACTTTCTGGACAAGGTCTACTTCTTCCTTTATATCTTGACATGGCATATGTTCAGTAAATCAATGTTGAGAAATAATAATATTTACAAAAGTGGAAACTATGGCCCCAGTGGCTTCATGTTGCATTCAAAAGAATTATCTTTTATGGCATTTAACTTGAACTTTATGTTTTTTTCCTTACTAAGGGCTATTAGCATTAATAGGGCACCACAGAGGGGACTTTTGTTTTTCTTCTGATAGCCATCTTTCAACAAGTCTGGCTGCAAGCAAATGAGATCAGCATTTGAAGAGCCAATAATTGTGTGGCTGATTGTCTATACTTGCTAAAAATTTTTCCCATAGTTTGCCTCTATCTATGCCTCTACAGTATGCCTCTATCACTGACTCTATCTTGTAGTGAAAATTAATGCCCCGATTTAAACGAATGATGTGAAACATGATCTATTATGCCTGCTGGCACACAGTATGTTACACCTCATTACCACATTCTTAAAGAATAATTAGCATCTCTGGGGATGAATCAAATATTACACGTTCAACATTTGCAGATACATTTACTCACAGTTAGAAAATGGTGTTTCTAACCTTTCCATACACTAAGCCTCGGTCATAAGTTTTACCAGTCCTGAAAGTTGACATTTTCCTCTGGGGAACATAGATTGTTTTACTGTTGAATCGCTGGCATGCCAGTTGAGTTGAGAAACTTTCCATTCACATGCTTATATACTGGGCCTATTGTCATATTTTTGCATTTCCTCTGAAGTTATTTATACTCTTTAAACTCTTTAATTAAATTTGATAAATAAAATGGGGACTGACTCCATTTAATGGCACTCAATTTAAGTCAGTCGCTCAGTCGTGTCCGACCCTTTGCGACCCCATGGACTACAGCACACCAGGCTTCCCTGTCCATAACCAACCCCCAGAGCTCGCTCAAACTCATGCCCATAGAGTCAACGATGCCATCCAACCATCTCATCCTCTGTCGTCCCTTTGTCCTCCTGCATCAGGGACTTTTACAGTGAGTCAGTTCTTCACATCAGATGGCCAAAGTTTCAGCTTCAGAATCAGTCCTTTCAATGAATATTCAGAGCTGATTTCCTTTAGGATGGACTGGTTCGATCTCCTTGCGGTCCAAGGGAGTTTTCTCCAACACCACAGTTCAAAAGCATCAATTCTTTGGTGCTCAGCTTTCTTTTTGGTCCAACTCCCACATCCATATATGACCCCTGGAAAAACCATTGCTTTGACTAGATGGACCTTTGTCAGCAAACTAATGTCTCTGCTTTTCAATATGCGGTCTAGGTTTGTCATAGCTTTTCTTCCAAGGAGCAAACATCTTTTAATTTCATGGCTGCAGTCTCCATCTGCAGTGATTTTGGAGCCCAAGGAAAGGGTGTCACTTTTTTCATTGTTTCCACATCTATTTGCTATGAAGTGATGGGACAGGATATTTAACTGAAATATTTAGCCTCAAAATCCACAAGCGTTCATGATATATTCAGATAATTAAGACCAACTTAGGCCACTGTTTAATTTATTGGAGAAGTCACTCATATATCCACATCATTATCTATACTACAGTCAGATGCCAAAACTGAAATACAGATTTAATGTAAGCTTTAACCACTTTCAATTGTCTTTATGTATCAAGTTACAATTTAAACATGTCATTTATTAATTTCAAATAAATTTAAATCAAAAGTTAACCACATAAAATATAAGATCTCACAAAATACACTCATCAGAAATATAGAAGGTTATTCAGAGTATAAAACAGTGTACTTTAATCATTATCAGTCCTGGTTTAATATATTTTTACTTTTTCCCTTCTTGAAATTCTATTTTTTTCCATCAGATTTCCTAGGATTTTAGTTTGTTTCCTTAAAAAATATTTTCAAGTTTATCTTATTTCTTTAAAGATAGAACTGCATCTTATATTCTGACAATTCTAAAACCTTACATTTTTCTGCATCTGTTCGGGCAGCTGGTTGTTTCTGCTTGTACTTATCCTTGGTGCCTGGCTTCCACAAATGCTTGGTTAAATTTTACTATGATTTTCCCATTACACTCTTAGAACTATTTCTGGGAATTCCTGGAAGCCTAGGATCTTCATTTGTTTTTACTAAGTACACACAGGGACACGACCAGTTCAGGACCACCTTAAACCAAATCCACACCCAGCATTCTTTGAACTGCCCAGGTGAAATGTGTTTAAGTACCACATCCTTGAGAACATCAGGGTTTGGCTGTAACGTCTCAATGATTTATTTCATTAGGATTGGGGTTTTGTGCCCTCTGCTACTCAGCACTAAAGGTGGGAGGGCAAGGAGGGTAGCCTGGAGATCTCAGTTTTACACAGAGAGATTTCCTCTTAGACTCTCTACCATAGGTAGGTCCTGGGATCAATGTGACTAGGTTTTGCAACCAAGAATAATCCCTGCCCATGTCCTCAAGCTTCCCTGGTGGCTCAGTGGTAATGAATCCACCTGCAATGCAGGAGTTCTAGGTTCAATCCCTAGATCGGAAAGATTCCCTAAAGAAGGAAATGGCAACCCACTCCAATACTCTTGCCTGAAGAATTCTATGGATAGGGGAGCCTGGCAGCTACAGTCCATGGGGTCGCAAAGAGTAGGACACAACTAAAGCAACTTAGCACACACATAAGTATTTATAATCCCATTAAGAGAAAGAAAATAAGAATAACTTACTCAATTTGTAAACAAACTGATACACCCCCATTTTATGTAGAAAACCTCAAGCTTAGGACTTCACAAATTTATCATCTCACTTAATTATCTGCTTATTTCTTTATAAGTGTTAATCACTCAGTTGTGTCCGACTCTGTGACCCATAAACTATAGCCCACCAGGTTTCTCTGTCCATGGAATTCATCAGGCATCAGTACTAGAGTGGGTTGCCATTCCTTTCTCCACGAGGTCTTCCCAACCCAGGGATCAAACTCTCCTGCATTGCAACTAACAAATGTCCTCAAGTAGAAGTGGCCTCAGTGTTCCACTGACTATTCTGGGTCTCATTTTCCTCTAAACTTTTAGCCAGGTAATTCCTTTACTATTTTTTTTTTAGCATTCTGATACTTCTAAAATCGTATGTATCCATCCCAGACTTGTTAGCTGTTTTCAGTAGCAGGATTGGTCCTGAGTGTCTTAGTCCACTATGGTTCCAGAAACAGATGTTTCCCCAGGGTTAATAAGCTCCATTCAAACAAACATATGCCACATGTCTGAAGTGTTTGTTTTAACTACCTCTCTTAATTGCAAGTAACAAACATTGTTCAAGTTACTTCAAATAACTGAAGGTAGTTACAAGGATTGGCTTCCCAGGTGACTCAGTAGTAAAGAACTCTCCTGCCAATGCAGGGGATGCAGTTTTGAATCCTAGGACAGGCAGATCTGGAGAAGCATATGGCAACCCACTCTAGTACTCATGCCTGGGAAATCCCATGGACAGAGGAGCCTGGTGGGTTACAGTCTGTGAGGTTGCAAAAGAGCTGGACACGACTTAGTGACTAAGCAACAAGTTACGAGAATGTGGGTACACAGGATCCCAGGAGTAACCGGGAAGAGAAGGAGCCTTTCACAGGGTGCCAAGAAAGATGAGAAGAACTGGAAAGAGTAGGAGACTGTGGCCCTTCACTCCATCTCAGAGTTCCTTAAACCTTTTTTAGCAAGACTCAGAATAGCCTCGAGGGCTGTGAAAACACAGATTGCTGGGCCCCACCTGCAGGGTTTCTGAAACAGGGCCTGAGAATTTGCCTGTCTGGACTGCAAGGAGATCAGTCAATTCTAGAGGAAATCAACCCTGAATATTCATTGGAAGGACTGATGCTGAAGCTGAAGTCCCAATATTTGGCCACTTGATGTGAAAGGCCAACACATTAGAAAAGATCCTGATACTGGGAAAGATTGAAGGCGGGAGAAGGGGATGACAGAGGATGAGATGGTTGGATGACATCACCGACTCAATGGACATAAGTTTGAGCAAACTCTGGGAAATGGTGAAGGACAGGGAGGCCTGGTGTGCTACAGTCCATGGGGTCACAAACAGTCAGACACACCTGAGTGAGTGAACAACAACAACTAGATTCCCAGGTGATACTCATGCTGCCCATAATCTCAGAGATCAGCCTTTGAGAACCACCAACATGAAGACTGGAGTTTCACTGCTGAGATCCCAATTCTAGTTGCCCCTCTACTGCATGTGTGAACTGAGACACACTGGATTTTCCCACCTCTCTGTGCCTGCTTTCTGTCTGGGTGACTCAGATTCCTTGTCTGTAAAACAGAGAAACTGGTAGCACTTACCTCAAAGCATGTGTTGAGAAGATCAAATGAAACAAAAGACGTACAATGCATAGACCAGTGCCAGTATCTTATAATGACAAGCACTCGGTAACATCAGTTACTGGTAATAACATTATCACTCACCTATTTTAACTAAATCATATATCAGAATTTATTCTCCTTTTGCCCGTGTATAATTTTATTTTCTACCATGTTAACTGGCTTTTTCTGCCCCCAACTCCCTCCCTCTCACAAATCCCGGTGGGAGTTCATGTAAAAAAATAAATAAATACAAAAAAAAAAGTATTCAAGCATAGCTTCTTCGTGATTTTGGCACACCATGACAGTCGCAGACTAGTCACTATCCCCCTTCATGACTTTTAAATTATAAAACAATTTTAAAGCTTTTTATTTTGCAATTATTTTAGGCTTGCATCAATGTTGCAAGAATGGCACAGAGTTCCTGCACACCCTATACACTGCTTGCCTTCGTAACATCTTATATAATGACAATAACCACTCTTCAATGTTTCCTAATCTTTCATGACTTTCACATTTTTGAAGAGTCTTGGTCAGCTGTTTTATACAATGTCCCTCCATTTGGATTTATCTATTATTTTCTCATGATTAGATTGCAGTTACACACTTCTGGCAAGAATATCACTGAAACGATATTGCATCTTTCTTAACACATTGTATCAGGAGGGACATGATGTCATATATGACTGTCTATAGCTTCTCTATTGGGAGAAGGCATGGCACCCCACTCCAGTGCTCTTGCCTGAATTATTTTCTCATGATTAGATTGCAGTTACACACTTCTGGCAAGAATATCACTGAAACGATATTGCATCTTTCTTAACACATTGTATCAGGAGGGACATGATGTCATATATGACTGTCTATAGCTTCTCTATTGGGAGAAGGCATGGCACCCCACTCCAGTGCTCTTGCCTGAAAAATCCATGGACAGAGGAGCCTGGTAGGCTGCAGTCCATGGGGTCACTAAGAGTCGGACACGACTGAGCAATTTCACTTTCACTTTTCACTTTCATGCAGTGGAGAAGGAAATGGCAACCCACTCCAGTGTTACTTGCCTGGAGAATCCCAGGGACGGGGGAGCCCAGTAGGCTGCCATCTATGGGGTCGCACAGAGTCGGACACAACTGCAGCGACTTAGCAGCAGCAGCTTCTCTGTTTCCAATCTTTTGAGTTTATTAACGACTACAGTATACTCAGGGCTTCTCTGGTGGATTAGACAGTAAATTTATCTGCCTGCAATGCTGGAGTTCAGTTCACTTGAGTCGCTCAGTTGTGTCCAACTCTTTGCGACCCCATGAACTGCAGGACGCCAGGCTTCCCTGTCCATCACCAGCTCCTGAAGCTTACTCAAACTCATGTTCATCAAGTTGGTGATGCCATCCAACCATCTCATCCTCTGTCATCCCCTTATCCTCCCACCTTCAATCTTTCCCAGCATCAAGGTCTTGTCCAATGAGTCAGTTTTTTGCATCAGGTGGCCAAAGAATTGGAGTTTCAGCTTCAACATCAGTCCTTCCAATCAATATTCAGGACTGATTTCCTTTAGGATGAACTGGTTGGATCTCCTTGCAGTCCAAGGGACTCTCAAGTGTCTTCTCCAACACCTTCTTCAAAAGCATCAACTCTTCGGTATTCAGCTTTCTTTGTAGCCCAACTCTCACATCCATATATGACCACTGGAAAAACCAAAGCTGTGACTAAACAGACCTTTGTGGGCAAAGTAATGTCTCTGCTTTTTAATACGCTGTCTAGGTTGGTCATCGCTTTTCTTCCATGGAACAAGTGTCTTTTAATTTCACGGCTGCAGTCACCATCTGCAGCGATTTTGGAGCCCCCAAAAATAAAGTCTATCACTGTTTCCATTGTTTCCCTTACTATTCACCATGAAGTGATAGGACCAGATGCCATGATCTTAATTTTCTGAATGTTGAGTTTTAGGCCAACTTTTTCAATGCAATGCTCATGACCCTGGTTCAATCCCTGGGTTGGGAAGATCCCCTGGAAAAGGGAGTGGCCACCCACTCCAGTATTCTTCCCTGGAGAATCCTATGGACAGAGAAGCCTGGCTGATTTCAGTCCCTGGGGTCACAAAGAGTTGAACACGACTGAGAGACTAACACACTCTATGTACTTAATTATACACTTAATGCCGTCCATTTTTCCCAGTTTAAATTCCCAAGAGGGAACCTGACTAGTCAAATTCTCATTTGCTGCCATGTCACATCACAATCCATGAGTTCAGTGCCCTGGGACCAGGTCACCCTCCCTGGTCCTGTTAGCTATGACGCAGTAGGGTGAGAGGGTGGGTAGAACAAAATAAGGCTGCACAGGGCAGCTCTTAACAGTGACTCCCAATGGGGAAGATGCCAAAGAAAGAGCGGGAAACGAGGCAGACACCATGACTGACATGTCTAAACATAATTACAGGCTTAAAGACATTTAGTGTTGTTGCTCAATGTGTTCTCATTAAAACGAAATGCTGCGATTAAATTCCCTTATATCCCAGGACTTCTCTTTTTATACAGAACTTAATCAAATATATCTGAGTGCTCATGTCATGTGTTTCACACATGTTAAGATCACTGGAGGTTGTCAGCAATATGTATAGCAGGACCTTCCTGAGTGGGAACAGGAAGAAACTGATCCTGTCCCAGGGGAAAGGTTCTACAGTGTATCTATGTACATCACTTGCTTTGATATTACTATTGAATCCATCAGTCAGGAAGCACAGTAAAAGAGATAATTTATAGAGACTGCCTAAGAAAGTGATGTTCAAAAGAAAATCCATAATACTAACATGAAGAGCACAATAAATAAGGATGAAAAGAATGTTCCCAACTCTTTCTGGAAATGGCATCAAACAAAAATTCTATGCAAAGTGTGATAGTTGCTTTAAAAACACCATCTTGAAATATCAACCACAGACCCCTAACTTCTTATAGAAATGCCAGTTATGGATCTGCCATCTTTGAGTTTATTACACATTTGGGCTCCAAAATCACTGCAGATGGTGACTGCATCCATTAAATTAAAAGACACTTACACGTTGGAAAGAAAGTTATGACCAACCTAGACAGCATATTCAAAAGCACAGACATTACTTTGTCAACAAAGGTACGTCTAGTCATGGCTATGGTTTTTCCAGTAGTCATGTATGGATGTGAGAGTTGGACTGTAAAGAAAGCTAAGTGCCAAAGAATTGATGCTTTTGAACTGTGGTGTTGGCGAAGACTCTCAAGAGTCCCTTGATTTGCGGATATTGAAGAATCCTTGCATCCCTGGGATAAAGCCCACTTGGTCATGGTGTATGATCTTCTTAATGTGTTGTTGGATTCTGATTGCTAGAATTTTGTTGAGGATTTTTGCATCTATGTTCATCAGTGATATTGGCCTGTAATTTTCTTTTTTTGTGGCATCTTTGTCGGGTTTTGGTATTAGGGTGATGGTGGCCTCATAGAATGAGTTTGGAAGTTTACATTCCTCTGCAATTTTCTGGAAGAGTTGGAGTAGGATAGGTGTTAGCTCTTCTCAAAATTTTTGGTAGAATTCAGCTGTGAAGCCGTCTGGACCTGGGCTTTTGTTTGCTGGAAGATTTCTGATTACAGTTTCAATTTCTGTGCTTGTGATGGGTCTGTTAAGATTTTCTATTTCTTCCTGGTTCAGTTTTGGAAAGTTGTATTTTTCTAAGAATTTGTCCATTTCTTCCACGTTGTCCAATTTATTGGCATATAATTGCTGATAGTAGTCTCTTATGATTCTTTGTATTTCTGTGTTGTCTGTTGTGATCTCTCCATTTTCATTTCT
>SJYX01008244.1:307823-320462 GCA_006410675.1 Oreotragus oreotragus | reverse complement strand
AGTCCAATTGTCACATCCATACATGACCACTGGAAAAACCATAACTTTGACTAGACAGCCCTTGTTGGCAAAGTAATGTCTCTGCTTTTTATTAATGCTGTCAAGGTTGGTGATAATTTTTCTTCCAAACAGCAAGCATCTTTTAATTTCATGGCTGCAGTCACCATCTACAGTGATTTTGGAGCCCAGAAAAATAAAGTTTGCCATGAAGTGATGGGACCAGATGTCACAATCTTAGTTTTCTGAATGTTGAGTTTTAAGCCAACTTTTTCACTCTCCTTTCACTTTCATCAAGAGGCTCTTTAGTTCTTTGCTTTCTTCCATAAGGGAAGTATCATCTGCATGTCTGAGGTTACTGATATTTCTGGCAATCTTGATTCCAGCTTGTGCTTCATCCAGCCCAGCATTTCTCATGATGTACTCTGCATATAAGTTAAATAAGCAGGGTGACAATATATAGCGTTGACGTACTCCTTTTCCTATTTGAAACCAGTCTGTTGTTCCATGTCTAGTTCTAAATGTTGCTTCTTGACCTGCATACAGATTTCTCAAGAGACAGGTCAGGTGGAGTGGTATTCCCATTCTTTCAGAGTTTTCCACAGTTTGTGGTGATCCACACAGTCAAAGGCTTTGGCGTAGTCAGTAAAGCAGATGTTTTTCTGGAACTCTCGTGCTTTCTCAGTGATCCAATGGATGTTGGCAATTTGATCTCTGATTCCTCTGCCTTTTCTAAAACCAGCTTGAACATCTGGAAGTGCACGGTTCACGTATTGCTGAAGCCTGGCTTGGAGAATTTTGAGCATTACTTTGCTAGTGTGTGAGATGAGTGCAACTGTGTGGTAGTTTGAGCATTCTTTGGCATTGCCTTTCTTTGGGATTGGAATGAAAACTGACCTTTTCCAGTCCTGTGGCCACTGCTCAGTTTTCCAAATTTGCTGGTATATTGAGTGCAGCACTTTCACAGCATCATCTTTTAGGATTTGAAAGAGTGGGCCAATAATTCAAAATGACAGATGTCCCTATCAAAAAGGGAAAATTAACACAGCACACAGAGAGGCCACCCTGTGAACATGAAGACAGGGATCTGCACATCTACAAGCCAAAGAACCCCAAGGATACCAGCAAAGCACCCAAAGCCAAGAGAGACACATGAAACAGATTCTTCCCCACACCCTTCAGCAGGAAACAACCCTGCCGACATCTTAACTGTAGGTCTCTGGGCTCCACAACTGTGAGACAGCCTATTTCTGTTGTTCAAACTACCCAGTGTGTGGCAGTTTATTATGGCAGCCCTCACAAATCAACACAGTGCCCCCTTTGCCATACCTTCCTGGGCACATCTCTTTAATTTTACACATTTCTCAAAACAGACGAAAGTGGCAAAAAATAACTTGTAGAAAGCTATTCTTTTTCAGGAAATTTGCTACATAACACAAAGTCCATACAAGCCTCAGATGCCTCATATGTAAAATAAAGTTAACATCAATTTTGAGAACGCTGTATCTAGTTCCTAGTCCATGGTAATGACTCAAAAACTAAGATGGTAGCTGTGACTACTGGAAGTAAAAATGGTGCTGCTAAACCTGTGTCACTAAGACGTCTGAGCTGAAGTGTTTCCTCAGGAGTCCCTGCCAACCAGGTTATCTGCAACAGATGACTTCACCAGGCTCCAACTCTCACCAGCCTGAGTAGGTATCTTAAATTTATATCCAAGTCTGACAATGCAGGCTTCTCTGGTGGCTCAGAAGTAAAGAATCCGCCTGCCAACACAGGACACGCAGGTTTAATCCCTGGGTTGGAAAGATCCCCTGGAGAAGGAATTGGCAACCCACTCCAGTATTCTTGCCTGGGAAATCCCATGGACAGAGGAGCCTGGCAGGCTACGGTCCATAGGACTGCAAAGAGTCGGACATGATTTAGGGATTAAACAAGTCAGATGTTGCAACCAAGTATCCCANGACACGCAGGTTTAATCCCTGGGTTGGAAAGATCCCCTGGAGAAGGAATTGGCAACCCACTCCAGTATTCTTGCCTGGGAAATCCCATGGACAGAGGAGCCTGGCAGGCTACGGTCCATAGGACTGCAAAGAGTCGGACATGATTTAGGGATTAAACAAGTCAGATGTTGCAACCAAGTATCCCACGTTGCTTTATATCACCGTCAATGTGGTCACTGCCCCCAAAGCAAACCATTTTACTTCCCTCTTCCTCTCATTCCCTGTTTCCTCTCTCCTGACCCATTCATTCATATCCTATTTCCTCACATATCCTATGGCTTCCAAACCATCTTCACATAGTGAAACTCACTCAGTCATGTCCAATTCTTTGCGACCCCATGGACTGTAACCTGCCAGGCTCCTCTGTCCACAGGATTCTCCAGGCCAGAATACTGGAATGGGTAGCCATTCCCTTCTCCAGGGGATCTTCCCAATCCAGGTCTCCCACTTTGCAGGCGGATTCTTTGTGGTCTGAACCACCAGGGAAGCCCTCCCCACAGTAACTCCCCATCTAATTCCCACTCTAACTGAAATAAGGTTTTTCATCATTGATGCCTCCTCCCCCACAGACTTCCTGAGTAGAGTCCACTCATTCTCCAGCACCCAAGGTCAGGAGAGGAGGGTCATCATTTTATCCACACCCAATATGTCATTCCTCTACCTTCAGAGAAAACACTTTCCATTTTGAGGTATATGCCACCTGACACCCTCTAACCTTCTTTATCATTGTTGGTGGCCACATGAAGACTTCTGAATAATTGTTATTAAATACAGACTTGATGCCTGACTCACTGTCTTCCTTACTTTAAGCTCTGTTATTATCCAGATTATGGTAACACCCATAATATATTCCATAGACTCAAGTTCCTTGATATCAATTCCATAATCTTCATTTCTACTCAAGCTGAACTGTATGATCAATCACTCTGGCTTTCTTACCAATTAATCCCAAATTCCTTGTTATATATTGTGCTTCACAAGCAAAATCTCAACTCCTGTCAGTCAATACATCCAGATCTGACTCTATGATTCATCTCTTCAGTCTCTCTTAATTATTCATTTTTAATTGGAGGATAATTATTGTACAATATTGGGTTGGTTTCTGCCACATATCAACATGAATCAGCCAGAGGAATACATATGTCCCCTCCCTCTTGTTTAACTTTTATGTAGAGTACATTATGCGAAACGCTGGACTGGATGAAGCACAAGCTGGAATCAAGATTGCCGGGAGAAATGTCAATAACCTCAGATATGCAGATGACACCACCCTTATGGCAGAAAGCAAAGAGAAACTAAAGAGCCTCTTGATGAAAGTGAAAGAGAGAGTGAAAAAGTTGGCTTAAAGCTCAACATTCAAAAACTAAGATCATGGCATCTGGTCCCATCACTTCATAGCAAATAGATGGGGAAACAATGGAAACAGTGATAGACGTTATTTTTGGGAGCTCCAAAATCACTGCAGATGGTGCAGCCATGAAATTAAAAGATTCTTGCTCCTTGGAAGAAAAGCTATGACCAACCTAAACAGCATATTAAAAAGTAGAGACATTTCTTGGCCAACAAAGATCTGTCTAGTCAAAGATATGGTTTTCCCAGTAGTCATCTATGGATGTAAGTTGGACCATAAAGAAAGCTGAGTGTCGGAGAATTGATGCTTTTGAGCTGTGGAGAAGACCCTTGAGAGTCCCTTGGACTGCAAGGAGATCCAACCAGTCCATCCTAAAGGAAATCAGTCCTAAATATTCATTGGAAAGATTGACGCTAAAGCTCCAATACTTTGGCTACCTGATGCAAAGAACTGACTTATTAGAAAAGACCCTGATGCTGGAAAAGATTGAAGGCAAGAGAAGAGGTCGCCAGACAATGAGGTGGTTGGATGGCATCACCGACTTGATAGACGTGAGTTTGAGCAAGTTCCGGGAGCTGGTGATGGACAGGGAAGCATGACGTGCTGCTGTCTATGGGGTCGCAAAGAGTCTGACATCACTGAGCGACTGAACTGAACTGATTCTTCTCAAACATAACCTATTTCTTTAGCCACATCTGCTCAATGAAATCCAAGTTGTAGATAAAACAAAAGATGAAACTCAGCAATTATACCCAGGTTGCTGAGAGTTGCTGGAGAAAATCACCCAGGTAGGCAGCATACAAGCACTACAAATTCATCTTTTGAACCACAGCTCATCCTGGTTTGAAACTCTCAGATATGCAGATGACACCACCCTTATGGCAGAAAGTGAAGAGGAACTAAAAAGCCTCTTGATGAAAGTGAAAGAGGAGAGTGAAAAAGTTGGCTTAAAGCTCAACATTCAGAAAACGAAGATCATGGCATCTGGTCCCATCACTTCATGGGAAATAGATGGGGAAACAGTGGAAACAGTGTCAGACTTTATTTTGGGGGGCTCCAAAATCACTGCAGATGCTGACTGCAGCCATGAAATTAAAAGACGCTTACTCCTTGGAAGGAAAGTTATGACCAATCTAGATAGCATATTAAAAAGCAGAGATATTACTTTGCCGACTAAGGTCCGTCTAGTCAAGGCTATGGTTTTTCCTGTGGTCATGTATGGATGTGAGAGTTGGACTGTGAAGAAGGCTGAGCACTGAAGAATTGATGCATTTGAACTGTGGTGTTGGAGAAGACTCTTGAGAGTCCCCTGGACTGCAAGGAGATCCAACCAGTCCATTCTGAAGATCAGCCCTGGGATTTCTTTGGAAGGAATGATGCTAAAGCTGAAACTCCAGTACTTTGGCCACCTCATGCGAAGAGTTGACTCACTGGAAAAGACTCTGACGCTGGGAGGGATTGGGGGCATGAGGAGAAGGGGATGACAGAGGATGAGATGGCTGGATGGCATCACTGATTCGATGGACGTGAGTCTGGGTGAGCTCCGGGAGTTGGTGATGGACAGGGAGGCCTGGCGTGCTGCGATTCATGGGGTCACAAAGAGTCGGACACGACTGAACTGAACTGTGTCCATAGGTACCGTGTACCTCTCAAACTCCACCAGTTTTCTAAAATCTTACTTACCCTTCTGCCAGTTCCCTCCTCTCATCAAATGACCCTCCTTTTCCTCTGAGAAAAGAAAGAGTCCATCAGACAAGAAGTCATCCAACATCCTGCATCTTCACCTACCACCTTGACCATGACCGTACCTATCAGTGGTCCACTTGGCTCCTATCACACTGAGCCCAAGGTCTTCTGCTCCTTTGGAGGAGAACAACCAATCCTTCCACTTTGCATCCTATCTCCTCTTGCTTTCTCAAAGTACTGGTTTTATAAACCATCTGTTCTCTCTGGCATATTTTATCTCTTCTATTCTACTGACTCTCTTCTAGCAATATTTAAATATTCTTTCCTGTCTCCCACCTTAAAAGAACATGTTCTTTCTCAAGTCCAATAACTAATGATTATCGAGAATTTATTGTGTGAAAGGGATTGTGCTAAGTTTTGGACATCTAGTATTTCAATCTTCACATCAGCCTTACAGAGCAGATAATAACTATCCCCAGTTACTGATAGTGAAGCACAGAGAAGTTAAGAGCACACAAAAATACTTGGTGGAGCCCATTTTCCAAGCCAGGCATCAGATGCCAGAACCTATGCTATAAACCACGATGTTACGTTTCTTGACAGAAACATACTGCATTCGTTAGCTCCATTTGCTTACCCATCATTTCAGCCTCCTGGCTCCACAACTCCTACAGAACAGTCTATTTTAATGTAGCCTTTTGGTTTAGCCTTTACTTTCAGTAACCTTATAAATGGATAGAGCTGACAACTTTTCCGGCTTAAAACTAACAATTTTTCAGATTTCCAAACATTGCTCGTTCTTATTTCTCTTCCTATTTACCTGGACNTCAGCCTCCTGGCTCCACAACTCCTACAGAACAGTCTATTTTAATGTAGCCTTTTGGTTTAGCCTTTACATTCAGTAACCTTATAAATGGATAGAGCTGACAACTTTTCCGGCTTAAAACTAACAATTTTTCAGATTTCCAAACATTGCTCGTTCTTATTTCTCTTCCTATTTACCTGGACTCTCCTTTCCAGAATCTTTTATAAATTCCCCTTCTGTCTTTTAAATATTTATTTGGCTGGGTGGGGAAGTGGGGCAGGGGGAGGGAGAGTAGCATATGGGGTCTAGCTCCCTGACCAGGGATCAACTCAAAGCCCCCTGCACTGGAAACACAGGAGTATAAGCTACTGGACCACCAGGGAAGTTCCTCCCTTTTGTCTTTTAAATACTGTGTTTGCCATAGTTCTCGCCTGTCTCCCTTCTTTACTCAATCTACATGCTCTCTTTAGATGATCTCATTCATTCCAATGGCTTTAGCTGTCATCTGCATAAGTTTCAAGTGGACAGAACCATTACTTGGCACTATTCACACTAACACTAACAGCTGGAAATGCTGAGGGGTAATACCTGGAGATTGACAGGCCACCCAAACAGATCCACACAGGGAGACATTTACTTTCATAAACTCACCATCAACCAATGTCTGGCTCACAGACTTGCAAACTCAGAAACTTTTAACTTGACACTGCCAGACTATTTTAAACAATAGAGACAGATGTATAAAGCTGGTGTGCCAAATTGTGAATTGCCAATGAGGACTATAACTGTCTGGTGAATCTGATGTATATGCCAGTGTGATCAGAACATTCTCTTCCCATAAGTAAAATTCAGGAGGTTAAAAATTACTGGGAAGCTGTTTAGTGAGGGACCAAAACAAGGAGCGCTAATAGTATGATCCAAATATGTAATGACATCATTACGTATTTATAAAGATAAATAGTCTACCACCACAGCTGGAACACTGCTCACGATGGACTAGTTATTTAAGCACAGAATGAACACTCTGAACCTTAGATAAAACTTGGCAAAAAACAAAAAGTCTGGTTTTAAAATGGGCAGTGGATCTGAAGAGACATTTTTCCAAAGGCATACAGATGGATACAGATGGTCAACAGGTAAATGAAAATTACTCAACATCATTAATCATCAGGGAAATGCAAATCACACCCACAGTGAGTTATCACTTCACACCTGTCAGAACGGCTATGATCAAAAAGACAAAGAAATAAAGTGTTAGTGAGGATATGGAGAAAAGGGAACCTTTCTGCACTATTGGTGAGAATATAAATTGGTGCAATCATGATGGAAAACAATGTGGAGGTCCCTCAAAGAATTAAAAACAGTTCTACCATATGGTCCAGCAGCGCCACGGCTGGGTATTTATTGAAAGAAAACAAAAACACTAACACGGAAAGATACATGAACTGCCAAGTTCAATGCAGCCAAGATATGGAAGCAACTGAAGTGTCCATTTATGGATGAATGGAAAAAGAAAATGTGCCATGCATACACAGAGAGAGAGAGAGAGAGAGAGAGGACTATTATTCAGTCGTTAAAAAAAGGAAACCTTGCCATGTGCAACCACATGGAGGGACCTTGACAGGTTTATGCTAAGTGAAATTAGACAAAGACAAATAATGTATGTTCTCACTGATATGTGGACTCTTAAAAAAATTTTTTTAAACACTAATACAGAGAACCGATTGGTGGTTGTCAGGGGCAGAGGGTAGGCAAAATGAGAGAAGGGGGTCAAAGGTACAAACATGCAGTTATAAAATAAGTGAGTCACTGGGCTGTAATGTACAGCATGGTGACTACAGTCAAGACTGTCTGTACATGTGAAAGTTTCTAAGAGTAAATCTTAAAAGTTCTCATCACAAGAAAAGCATTTTGTAACATGTATGGTCACAGATACTGACTTATCACGGTGATCATATCAAGACACAGACAAATATCAAGCCATCATACTGTGCAACTGAAACCAATATCATGTCAATTACACAATTTTTTTTAAGAAAAATAACTTGGTTGTACAATGTCTAAGTCTGTTTCTGTGACTTTTTCATTGTTGACCTCGACACTTTTGGTTGAGACTTTATTTTGGACAAGTTAATATATAAGGAACTGATAAGCAAGACTCTCATCCTGAGAGTAACAGTGTCTCTTACAGCTAACTTTATATATCTTTTCTCTTTAATCATATGCCAATTTCATATTTTAATCTACAAAAGGCAATATTTCCCTTTTCTCCATGTTTTAAAGGCCGAGTCCACTCTTTTGGACTTTATTAATAACTCTGAAATCCATAGCCTTTTTCCTATGCCCAAGTCACCTCAATTTTCCTCCCTGAATTGCTACGATGGCCTCAGGTTTTCTCTCTGAGCTCTCAGGATTGCCTTGTTCCCATCTGTCCAAAAGATAAGGATTTAAAATGAAAACCCAAACATGTCACTTCCAGGTTCCTGAAAGCTTTCAGGAGGAAATCCAAACTCCTTAATATGTTTGTCAATCTGTTTTTACTCATGCACTTTCTCCAGGTAACAGTTCTAGAAAACCTTTGCTAACCATCACCCTCTTGAATGCAGTATCAGGGACACTGCTCTCAGCTCACACAATTCCCTATGCTTATTTTTCCACTATAAAATGTTTCACAGTTTATAACATTGTTATTTCTCTAGCCCTTCTCCCTAAAGACTATTAACGTCTTGTAAGTTATGCCTCATCATCTTTGAATCAAAGGCACCTAGCATGGTCCTTGACAAATAGTAACTTTATTACCTCTAATTATAGGCAAGCAGAGTCATAAAGCTCACTAAGAATGGTTATTGTTTGACCAAAAACAAGCTATACAAAAACCAAATTCTGATTTAATATCAATCAATTAAAGGGCTGTTTCTCAACTTAATATGAAAAAACAACACCTTTCATCCTTCAGGGGGCTTCCCTGGTGGCTCAGAGGATAAAGCGCCTGCCTTCAATGCGGGAGACCCGGGTTCGATCCCTGGGTCAGGAAGATCCCCTGGAGAAGGAAATGGTAACCCACTCCAGTATTCTTGCCTGGAAAATCCCATGGACAGAGAAGCCTGGTAGGCTACAGTCCATGGGGTCGCAAAGAGTCGGACACAACTGAGCGACTTCACTTCACTTCACTTCATGCTTCAGGAGTCAAAGACGATGTTTTAAAATAGAAACATCTCCAACACATTTAACACATTTGATATATCAAGATTCAGTCCCTATACTTCGAGACAAGGTTTTCACTGTGCAAACTATTTCTGTATCCTCAGAAAACAACCAGTGATATGGGATCTAGACACTCAGGTTAAAATAGTCTATCATCCTAGGAAACAAAGTTATCATTGTCTAACCAAAATCTCTCACTCTTAAATTTTATTTCATTTCCTTTAGGTTTCTGTTGGACTTAAATCCTTTTCCTCATGAAAACCCTTCTTCCTGTGGGATCTGCCAAAGGCAAAGGGAGACTCATAGTTTCTTGGCTCCTTTTTTTTTTTAAATATGTTGAAACTGAAAACATTCAATTTGAAGTTTAGTTCATGTAAATTTGTATAGGTTTTCAAGGTCTCAATGTGCAATATTTTCCTTGTAAAAATCTTTCTATTCTTTCATTCAGAAAAAAATTCTAAAAGAATATTTTCATTACAAAAGTCTTAGAGTGTTCTTTTTTTAACACTGTGTAGGTCCTGCAGAACCATACAAAGTCATTGAAAGTTCAAAACTTTTATTACTATGAAACGCAAGTGAAGAGCTATGTAATGCTGCTAATTCTCCCAATGAATCGAGTCCTTGCCACTTTGAGTCTCTTTGCAGTCCATTATCATTCATTAAATTATGATCACTAAAACCATCAACTTGGGTAATAATCCAGCAATGCACTGGTTTTTATAGGTAAAGAAACAAAAGTCTGGCAAGGTTAAATGATCTGCTTAAATGACAAGAATAAAGAAGAGAACGCAAATCTTCACTTCCAAATTGGAGACTCTACTACACTGCATTTGCATTTTGTAAGATGTTGGGTGAATTATTTATCAAAGCTAGTTTCAATTTTAGCTTCAAGAACAAAACAATCTTTCCAGTAGTTGGAAAAAGCAATATAATTCCAAACATTTCCAATTCCTCTACTGCCATTCTCTTTTAAATTCTCTCCAAACAGGCTTTCATTTCCAACATTTCTTGGTGAGACGTCAATAATATCCACATTGCTAAACAGATTAGCCAATCCTCAGGCCTCTCATTAACTAACCAATTAGTGCTTCTTCCTTGAAAGTTTTCCTCTCTTGACTTCTAGTTACACTCTTTTCTCTCTCTCTCTCCAGCTTCTTAGGCTGCTTCATTCTTTTATCCTCGTCTCTAACTGCTCAACGTTGGAGGATGCCAGACTGGGTCCTCAGACCTTCACTGATTCTTCATCTAATAGGTCCTTCAGTGGTCCCACCTAGCCTCACCCTGATTATCATCGTATACACACCTTCTGATCTCAAATTTATGTTTCTGACCCAGACCTCTCCCCTGAACTCTAATCTTATATATCCAACTGCCTTTGTACCATCTCCACTTAGTAATATGTTGAAACTGAAAACATTCAATTTGAAGTTTAGTTCATGTAAATTTGTATAGGTTTTCAAGGTCTCAATGTGCAATATTTTCCTTGTAAAAATCTTTCTATTCTTTCATTCAGAAAAAAATTCTAAAAGAATATTTTCATTACAAAAGTCTTAGAGTGTTCTTTTTTTAACACTGTGTAGGTCCTGCAGAACCATACAAAGTCATTGAAAGTTCAAAACTTTTATTACTATGAAACGCAAGTGAAGAGCTATGTAATGCTGCTAATTCTCCCAATGAATCGAGTCCTTGCCACTTTGAGTCTCTTTGCAGTCCATTATCATTCATTAAATTATGATCACTAAAACCATCAACTTGGGTAATAATCCAGCAATGCACTGGTTTTTATAGGTAAAGAAACAAAAGTCTGGCAAGGTTAAATGATCTGCTTAAATGACAAGAATAAAGAAGAGAACGCAAATCTTCACTTCCAAATTGGAGACTCTACTACACTGCATTTGCATTTTGTAAGATGTTGGGTGAATTATTTATCAAAGCTAGTTTCAATTTTAGCTTCAAGAACAAAACAATCTTTCCAGTAGTTGGAAAAAGCAATATAATTCCAAACATTTCCAATTCCTCTACTGCCATTCTCTTTTAAATTCTCTCCAAACAGGCTTTCATTTCCAACATTTCTTGGTGAGACGTCAATAATATCCACATTGCTAAACAGATTAGCCAATCCTCAGGCCTCTCATTAACTAACCAATTAGTGCTTCTTCCTTGAAAGTTTTCCTCTCTTGACTTCTAGTTACACTCTTTTCTCTCTCTCTCTCCAGCTTCTTAGGCTGCTTCATTCTTTTATCCTCGTCTCTAACTGCTCAACGTTGGAGGATGCCAGACTGGGTCCTCAGACCTTCACTGATTCTTCATCTAATAGGTCCTTCAGTGGTCCCACCTAGCCTCACCCTGATTATCATCGTATACACACCTTCTGATCTCAAATTTATGTTTCTGACCCAGACCTCTCCCCTGAACTCTAATCTTATATATCCAACTGCCTTTGTACCATCTCCACTTAGATAACAAAGTCATCCCAAACTTAACCGTATAGCAAAAAATAAAGACCTCAGTCTCCCCCTGTTCCTCATGGTTCCTGCTCACGGTTCTTCTTCTCCATCTCAGTAAATCACTACATTATGCTTCCACTCACTCGGGCCAAATCCTCAGAATCTGTCTTGCCTACTATCATTTTCTAATTCATCACTAAATCCTTTTGGTCTCATCTCCAAAATATATATAGAATCCAACTATCTCTCAAACTTTTCACAGCTACCAACTTCACCCAAGATACATCACCCTCTTCTGCACCTGACTTTGATGACTGGGGGCGCTGTGCCACTGGGTCCCACAAGATACCTTCTATTTAAGGCCACTCTTTCAAGACCAGGAGACATAACTGATATACTTTACATATAGAAACAAACACAAAGAGTTAGGCAAAAGCAGGAGACAAATGAATACCTTTCAAACATAAGATAAAAACCCCGGAAAAGAACTCACCAAAACACTAACAGCAATTCACCAGGTAAATAGTTAAAAGTCATAACTAAGCTTAACAATCTTGGAAGAAGAATGGATGAACTCGGTGAGCTTCAACAAAGAGAAAATATAAAAAAGAACCAGTCAAAATTGAAGAAACAATGAAATGAAAAACACACTGAAAGACTTCATCAGTAGAATGGAGGATACAGAGAACAGACCAGTGATCTGGAAGACAGAGGAGTGGGAATCTCCCAATTGCAACAGCAAAAAGAAAGAGAATAAGAGAAAGATACAGTTTAGGATACCTCTAAGACAACATCAAGCAGAGTTAACATTCACACTACAGGAGCTCCCGAAGGAGGAAGAGAAAGAAAGAATATGAAACCAATTTGAAGAAATAATAACTGAAAACTTATCTAACTTGGCAAAGGAAACAGATACCTAAGTCCAGGAAGCACCAAGAGTCCCAAACAAGATGAACCTAGAGAGACCCAGATAAAGATATATTACACTTAAAATGCCAAATGTTAAAAAAAAAAAAAAAGAGAGAGATAAACACCTAGCTACATACAAGGGAACCCTGTAAGACCATTAGTTAATTTTCAGCAGAAACTGTACAAGCCAGAAGAAACTGGCACTATATATACTTATATATGTGTATATGTATATATATA
>SJYX01008244.1:276954-295473 GCA_006410675.1 Oreotragus oreotragus | reverse complement strand
CCTGGCTCTGGGGCCCCGCCTCCTGGAGGGCAACTTCTCCCCACCGAGTCCCGGGTCAACTGAGTACCAGGGAAGCGCTCCCGGGGTCCCCTCCGCGCCCACCCGCGCGGCGCCTCCCCTCCAAAACCCCGGGGTAAACAATGGCTTGCAAGAATGTGTGGCGAGGTCCCGAACCGAGGGACACTGCGCTAACCCAGTGCACAAAGGGGATTGCCTTTTTTTTTTTTTCCTACGATGCAAAACGCTGCTTCAGACACCTCTTTCATAATACCCCCCTCCCGCCCCCAAGAAGCCAAGACCACCCCCCTTGCGCAGCCCAGCTTCCCGTCCTCAGCCCTCCACCCAGCCGGGAGGGGGAGCTGGAACGGTCCTCCCGGCTGGGCTGCAGCCACATTATCACTCTGATCTCCTCGGGTACTGTGGGGCTTTGGTGGGGAAGGAGGGAGGAGAGAGCTGGACCGGCCAGAAACGGGAGGACAGGGGAAAGGGTTGTGGAGGGAAACGAGATAGAGACAGCGGGGCCTGGGTAGTCACTGAGTGTAGGTGGAAAAGGTGGTGGCAGTCAAAGCAGTTGGGTGTGATGAGTACCGGATGGAGGCTCAGCGCACCGGATGGGAGGGCGAGAGGCAAAGGAGGAGGGAGGGGGAGAGACACCGTCTGAAGGAGAAAATTGATTTTTTGTTAAATTTCACTATCAAGATTCATGCTTGCCGAGCAACATAAATCCTCCCCTCAGCATAGTGAGGCAGAATAATATCATTTCATATTTCCTCCCATAGAACACCCGTGTGCCCAGCCTCAGCCAAAGACCCGTTACAAAGGTGTTCCCTCTGTGGCATTTTCTTGCTGATAAGTGAGGAAACCTTGCCCTGAAAAACAGTACAGCGTTTTTCCGTCTTGTCATTATTACATACATTTTGGTACCAGTAACAGATAAGAAGGTGGACAAAGAAAGTCAACCATAAGCTGAAGGTTCTTTGCCTCTTTTTAATAAAAATGTATTCACATCCTGCCAAAGGAGCTGCTATCCGGATCCTGGCATTTAAAGAGGGGCCAGCAAGCATCTTGATCCAGTTGAAATGTGTGTTAGACCACCCATCCAACACGGAGGCAGCCTCAGGAAGAGTCTGCTCCCCTGAGCCTCTTAGACTTTAATCTGCAACTGTCTTCCCTTTCAGACCCAGCGACTCTGTAACCTGAGTTTATGATACCTATAAGTCATGTCATTTAAAGGAAGCAGCCTGGCCATTTGGGCTGAGTGAGAATGTGAGAAGAAAGGAGGAAAGTATTTCCTCTCTAAGTAGTATTTAGAAAATGCTATTTGAGTAACCTACTCCTTTGTTTATCTTAAAGGGATTGCATTCTAAGTCTCAGAGACTTCACTGAGACCCGAGCTGTTCCAGGTGTCCAGGGGAGGTGGTAGAGCTTACTGATTAAGACTTCTGGGTCAGATAATCTGGGTGCAATGCCCAGCTGTGACCCTTAATTACGGTGTATCTTCAGAAGTTACTTACCTCTTCATGCCTTTGTTGATTCAGCTGTAAATGGAAATAATGATAGAAGGGACCTAACAAGGATTCAGTGATCTATCTTGGAAATTGTTTCCTGTACACTTGAAAAAATTGTTGTTTGGTGGGAATTCTCCATAAATGTCAATTAGTTTGATAGTGTTGTTTGAATCTTCTGTATTCTTACTGATTTCTGCCTTCCTAACAGAACAAGCGGAATCAAAATCTGACTTAATTGTGGATCTGTCAGTTTCTTCCGGTCCTTTTATGAGGTTTTGCTTCATGCATTTTGAAGCCTGTAATTACATGCATAAATACTTAGGATTATTATGTCAGCTTGATTAATTGATATGTTTATCATTGTGAAGTTGCATTCATTCTCCCTGGTAATATTATTTACTGTGGAATATGCTTTGTCTAATATTAATATAGCACTCTGGTTTTGATTAGTGTTTTAGCATGCTATATAACTTCCCATCCTATCACTTTTAACTTATTTGTGTATATTAAAATGTGTTTCCTGTAGTCACCTTAACATTGGGTCTTGCTTTTTTTATGCAAACAATCTCAGCCTTTGATTGAGCTCTTTTCTTTAGAGCTCATACTATTTGCATTCAGTATGGTTATGGATATGGTTGGGTTGAAATTTATCATCTTGCTAATTGTTTTTTTATATGTTCTTCTGTTCTTTGTTTCTTTTTTCCCGTTTTTCTGCCTTATTTTGGGTTGATCGAATGTTTTTTATGATTCCATTTTATCTCTATTGCTAGCTTATTAGCTATAACTATTTTATTTTCGTGGTTGCTATAGTGTTTATCCTGGAGGAGGATTTGGCCACTCCAGTATTCTTGCCTGGAGAACCCCATGGACAGAGGAGCCTGGAGGGCTACAGTCCATGGGGCGCAAAGAGTCAGACAGGACTGAGTGACTAAGCACATAGTGTTTATAACTGGGCTTCCCCGGTGACTCAGTAGTAAAGAATCTGCCTGCAAACAGGAGACATGGGTTCAATTCCTGGGTTGGAAAGATCCCTTGGAGAAAGACTTGGCACCCCACTCCAGTATTCTTGCCTGGAAATTCCCACGGACAAAGGAGCCTGGCGGTGGGAAATCCCATGGACAGAGGAGTGGAAGGGCTACAGTCCGTGGAATCGCAAAAGAGTCGGGCAGGACTGAGAAACTAAATAACAACAGTGTTTAACTATACATCACCATCTTCCTTCAAGTAATGCTATACCACGTCACATACAGTAAAGAAAGTGAAAGTGAAGTCGCTCAGTCGTGTCCGACTCTCTGCGACCCCATGGACTGTAGCCTATGAGACTCCTCCATCCATGGGATTTTCCAGGCAAAAGTACTAGAGTGGGTTGCCATTTCCTTCTGCAGGGGGTCTTCCTGACCCAGGGATCGAACCCGGGTCTCCCGCATTGTAGGCAGACGTTTTACCATCTGCGCCACCAGGGAAGTTTCATACAGTTACACACCACGTCACAGACAGTAAAAGAACCTCAGAATAATATACTCCCATTAATTTCCTCCCAATCTTTTTTGCTATTTTCATGCATTTTATTTTACAATATTTTAAACCCAACACTATATTAATGTAACTTTCAAAGCAGTCAATTATCTTTTTAAAATATTTAAATAATTTACAAATGAACATATTTACTCATGTAGTCGCCGTTTCTGGCTCTGTCCATCTTTGTGTAAATCCAGGTTTTCATCTGGTATCATTTTCCTTCCCCGTGAAGCGAGTGCTTTACTGGTTCCCGTAGTGCCGTTCTGCTGGTGATGAATTATTTCACTTTTGTGTGTTCAAAAAATTCTTCGTTTCACCTTTGTTTTTGACAGTTTGGGGGTTTTGTTTATGTCTGTGGGGTGTTTTTATTTATTAAGCTGGATAGAGGATTCTAGGTTGGCAGGTTTTCGTTTTCCTTTTGGTACCTTAAAGGTGTTACTCCCCTGCTGTCTTTCTTGCACTATTTCCAGTGAGAAATTTCTATCATATATATTTTGTCCTTTTATATGAAACAATTAACATATATGAGGCCATGAAATTGTTATCTAGTTCACTGATGGTCTCTTCAGTTTTTTAAATTACTATTTTCTTTTCTTGTTATGTTTCCATTTTTGCTAGTTTTCAGGCTATTTCTTAAAGTTCATGAATTTATTTCTCTTTACTGTTTATTCTGCCAGTTGTCTCATCCAGTGTACCTCACATCTCCGACACTGCAGTTTTTATTTCTGGAAATTCTCTTTGAATCCTATATATCAGTTCAGTTCAGTTGCTCAGTCGGAATCATATGTACATATGTATCTTCCATGTCTCATTTTAAGTGTGTGAATATTTGGAATACAGTTTTAATAACTTTTTATGTCCTTGACTGGTAATTCTAATATCTGTATCAGCTCTACATCAGTTTCAATTAATCAGTGTTTCTCCTTAGTATAGGTTGTATTTTCTTGCTTCCTTTCAGGTCTCACATTTTCTGATTGAATGTCAGACATAGGAATTTTACCTTTATACTATGAATTTATACTAGATATTTGTGTATTTTTATAAATATTCTTGAACTCTATTCTGGGACAGACTAAAGTTATTTGGAAAGAGTTTGATCCTCTTGCGACTCATTTTTAAAATTTGTCATGTCATATTTTAAAATTTGTCAAAGCGCTATTCAGTGGAGAATGAATTATTCCGCACTGCTGAGGAAAGACTCTCCTGAATGCTCCACCCAGTGCACTTTGCAGAATGAAGTTTTCTACTCTGGCAGGTAGGGACAGAGCTATCCGCATCCCTGTGTGAGCGTGGGCACTGTCAACTGTCCTCTTTCAAGTGGTTTTTTCCTCACGTGCACATTGCTGGTCAGCCCTCAGCTGAATATACAAGGAGGACTCTCCTCCCCATTCCATCTTGATTCCACCTCCGCACACCATGCCCTGGAAATTCTCTGAAGATGGTGAACTGGGACAGTTATAGGATTTGTTTCCCATCTCTCTGGGATCATTGTCCTTCTCTGCCTGAGAGGAAAATGAAAAGTATGCATATGATGCACTTAGCCCAATGCCTGGCAATGTAGCAAGTACTCAATAAAGTTTAGTAGTATTATTACCATTATATTTATTTGAAGTTACAGAATTGCAAGTTTGAAGCTATGTGTATATGCATTGGGGACACAATGCTTTGGAAGAATTGGATAACTAAGGAGGCATTTTTATTTGTTTGTAGACGATCTTTTGTAGCTTCACTAGCATCCTGAAATCGAAGTGGGTGGTAACACTTAAGAACACATTTAAGGTTTACCATGATGGGGAAAACAGGTGATAAAGAAAAGGGATATTTAGTGTAAATACACATTAACTTCCATAATCCCAGTGAGTGCATCTCTCCACTCCAGTCTCATATAACTGATGACTATGAATTACAACATGAGGGAGACATACATGGTTCTCCCACTGCTTTTCAATAAAATTTGAACTCTTTTTTCAAATGCAGATCTCTAGGGACCAAGTAGCCCTGTACAGAAATGTTATTTACACTTTAAAATAAATGACTCCCTGAAAGTAGATGTTGGCAGTCAGTCAGCTAAGAACACCAAGAATATATAATGGGAGAAAGTGATTGGGTTAGGAAGAGGACGTGGCCCAGGATAGAAGAAGGAAGGGTGGGGCAAAAAAGACGGTGATGCTTAAGTCATAGTATCGCCCAGAAATAACAATATTCATTTCTGGGAAATAACAGAGTATTTCTCAGAAATAACGATAATAATAAATGGTAAGATAGAGCCTTTTTTCACACTTGTGTTATTAAAAACACTCTGTGAGGCTGAAGGAACACTAGTCTATGAATTGAGTGACTTCAACCACTAATTGTTTTCAGTTCTGTCACTCACAAGCAGGTCATACTAAACAATTTCTAAACTTTGTTCAAGCTGTAACATTCTCTGTTGGTCTTAGCTGAAGTTCCTGGAAAGCAGAGCCTGAAGTGAAGGTCTGGGGTGTGATGCCAGGGTGCAGGCGTGAGGGGTAGAGGGAATGATGCAGAAGAGAAGGAGAGCTGGTGTAAAGGTACACCCTCAAGTTGCCCTCTGCTTTCAGCTACTGGCTACTGGGTCCTATAAGACAGACTGAAAACCCTCATGGTAGACCCTCAATGTTGTCAAAGACCAAGGGAAGTGAAAGAAGTCACAGAGGACATTAGCTAACCATTAGCAACCATCCTCACTGGTCAAAGACTGATCCCAGCAAGCCAAAAACCCCACAATCTGGGGTCCTACAAATATGTGTGCTGATCTGATTTCCTTGGCATCCTGCTCGAAGGCATCATTAGGAAAGCTCAGGACAGAGGAGAGGCACAGGAGACGCCAGAGGCAAGACGCTGTCGGGTCACACCTGCATGAAGTTGGCTGGAGCTTGTGTTATATCCTGAAGCCATGAAAAGACACTGAAGGAATTCAAACTAAAGAACAAAAAAGCAAAATATTAGTTATACTTCAGCAAAATCGGACAATGAGTGAGAAATGGAATAAGGGAAGGAAACTTAGGCTGTAGTAATAATATTAACAACATCCTTCATCCAACAAAACTGAGACTTGGCCAGTTTCTGCAATTTGCCTTAAGGTCATGGTTGGTGAGGAGTGGAACCAGGATTTGGATGCAGGCAAGCTGATTCCCAAGCTCCTGCCCTTCACTGCTTTCCACTGCTGCCCTCAGGCTCCAAATTATGAAACGGTATAACAGCAATGGATAAGACAAAGGGAAACTGTTAATGCATTAGGAATCTGAGATTAACATACACACACTGCTATGTATAAAATATATCTACTATTGTGGGAAAGATTCCCTTAGAAGAAACAGAGTAGCCCTCATAGTCGACTAAAGAGTCTGAAATGCAGTATTTAGGTGCAGCCTCAAAAATGACAGAATGGTCTCAGTTCATTTCCAAGGCAAGCCATTCAACATCACAGTAATCCAAATCTATGCCCCAATCACGGATGCCATAAAAGATGAAGTTGACTGGTTCTATGAAGACCTACAATACCTTCTAGAACTGACATCAAAAAAGGAAGAAAAAAAAAAAGATATCCTTTTCTTCATAGGGGATTGAAATGCAAAACTAAGAAGTCAAGAGATACCTGGAGTAACAGATAAGTTTGGCCTTGGAGTACAAAATGAAGCAGGGCAAAAGCTATAGGGGTTTTGTTAAGAGAACATGCTGGTCGTAGCAAACCCCTTCTTCCAACAGCTCAAAGGACAGCTCTACACATAGACATCACCGAATGGTCAGTACTGAAATCAGATTGAATATTTTCTTTAGACAAAGAGGGAGAAGCTCTATACAGTCGGCAAAAACAAACTGAGAGCTGACTGTGGCTCAGTTCATGAACTCCCTATTGCCAAATTCAGGCTTAAACTGAATAAAGTAGGAAAAACCGCTAGACCATTAAGGTATGGCCTAAATCAAATCCCTTATTATTACACAGTGGAGATGATGAATAAACTCGAGGGATTAGATCTGGTAGACACAGGGCCTGAAAAACTATGGACAGAGGCTCATAACATTGTACAGGAGACAGCAACCCAAATCACCCTAAAGAAGAAGAAATCCAAGAAGGCAAAGTGGTTGTCTGAGGAGGCTTTACAAATAGCAGAAGAAAGAAGAGAAGCAAAAGGCAAAGGACAAAGGACAAAAGGAAAGATATACCCAACTGAATAGAGTTCCAGAGAACAGCAAGGCGAGTTAAGAAGGCCTTCTTAAATGAACAATGCAAAGAAATAGAGGAAAGCAACAGAATGGGAGATACTAGAGATTTCTTCAAGAAAACTGGAGATATGAAGGAAGCATTTCATGTAAGGATGGACACAATAAAGGACAGAAATGGTAAGGACCTAATTGAAACAGAAGAGATTAAGAAGAGGTGGCAAGAATACACAGAAGACTTATACAAGAAAGTCTAAATGACCCAGATAACCACAACGGTGTGGTCACTCACCTAGAGCTGGATATCCCAGAATGTGAAGCCAAGTGGATTTCAGGAAAAATTTATACAAAAATAGCTAGTGGAAGTAATGGAATTCCAGCTGAGCTATTTCAAATTCTTAAAAATGATGCTGTTAAAGTGCCTCACTCAATATGTCAGCAAATTTGGGAAGCCCAGCAGTGGCCACAGGACTGGAAAAGGTCAGTTTTCATCCAAATCCCAAAGATAGATAATGCCAAAGAATCTTCAAACTACCAAATAATTGCACTCATTTCACATGCTTGCAAGATTATGCTCAAAATCCTTCAAGCTAAGATTCAGCTGTACATGAACCTAGAAATTCCCAGATGTACAAGCTGGGTTTCAAACAGGTAGAGGAACCAGATGTCAAATTGACAACATTCATTGGATCATGGAGAAAGCAAGGGAATTCCAAAAAAATCTGCTTAGTTGATTACACTAAAGATTTTGACTGTATAGATCATAACAAACTATGGAAAATTCTTAAAGAGTACAAGACCACCTTACCCATCTCCTGAGAAACCTGTATGCGGGTCAAGAAGCAATAGAACCAGGACAACAAACTGGTTCCAAATTGGGAACTACAAGACTACATATTGTCACCCTGCTTATTTAAATTCCATGCAGAGTGCACCATGTAAATGCCAGGCTGGATGAATCACAAGCTGGAATCAAGATTGCTGGAAGAAATATCTGCAACCTCAGATATGCAGGTGATACCACTCTAATGGCAGAAAGTGAAGAGCAGCTAAAGAGCTTCTTGATGAGGATGAAAGAGAGAGAAAAAGCTGGCTTGAAACTCAATATTCAAAAAACGAAGATCATGGCACCCAGTCCCACCACTTCCTGGAAAAAGGAAAGGGAAAAAGTGGAAGAAGTGACAGATTTCATATTCTTGAGCTCCAAAATCACTACGGACAATGATTGCAGCCATGAAATTAAAAGACGTTTGCTCCTTGGGAGGAAAGCTATGACAAAACTGGACAGCATATTAAAAAGCAGAAACATCACTTTGCTGACAAAAGTCAGTATTGTCAAAACTATGGTTTTTCCAGAAGTCATGTACAGATGTGAGAGCTGGATCATAAAGAAGGCTGAGTGTCAATGGAGAAGACTCTTGAGAGTCTCTTGGACTGCAAGAACTTCAAACCAGTCAATCCTAAAGGAAATCAACCCTGTTTATTCATTGGAAGGACTGATATGAAGTTCTAATACTTTGGCCACCTGGTGCAAAGAGCTAACTCACTGGAAAAGACTATGATGCTGGGAAAGATTGAAAGCAAAAGGAGAAGGGGGTGGCAGATGATGAGATGGTTAGACAGCGTCACCTACTCAATGAACATGAATCTGAGCAAACTCTGGGAATTAGTCGAAGAAAGGAGCATGGTGTGCTACAGTCCACGGGTCACAAAGAGTCAGACACGACTTAGTGACTGAACAACGATAACAATATATAAAATAGATAATCAACAAGGACCTACTGCATAGCACAGAGAACTCTACTCAATATTCTATAATGACCACAATGGGGAAAAAATTATGCAAAAAGTCCCCAAGAATATATATATATATATACACACACACACACACACACACATATATGTATAACTGAATCACTTTGCTGTATACTTAAAACTAACAGAACACTGTAAATCAACTAGACTCTAATATAAAATAAAAGTTTTTAAGATGCCACTGCTTTTTAATATATTGACTTTGTATACCACAACCTTGCTGAATTTAATTTGTTATCTGTTTAATATGATGTGGTTTTTCATACAGATTCTTAGGACTTTCTACACATGTGATTACATTATTTGCAAATAAAGACAGTTTTACTTATTTTAAAAGTAACAAAAATATTTGGCAATTCCCCATTGCCTTTTATGAAAGATCTGCATAGGTAATTCCAAACAAGCGCAAGCCAAAAACATTCTTTAAAGTTTCCACGCACAGAGACCAGGATGAGAGGAAAAAAGCAAGTTCCGTGGTAGCTGATACCTATCCTTTCTTGGTCAACCCTAAATACTATCCTAGATTACCTCCAAGATGTCCTAGAAGATCCTTGGAGGTAAAGGATGGGAGTTCATAAGGGAGTAGCTCCTCCTGAAAACGAAGACACAATGCAGATTTTGCAGTGAGGTGTAGATTGCAGAACATCTCCTGTTTTATGCTGCTGCTGCTGCTAAGTTGCTTCAGTCGTGTCCAACTCTGTGCAGCCCACCAGGCTCCCCGTCCCTGGGATTCTCCAGGAAAGAACACTGGAGTGGGTTGCCATTTCCTTCTCCAATGCATGAAAGTGAAGTCACTCAATCATGTCAGACTCTTTGCATCCCCATGGATTGCAGCCCACCAGGCTCCTCTGCCCATGGGATTTTCCAGGCAAGAGTACTGGAGTGGGTTGCCATTGCCTTCTCCTGTTTCATGCTAACAATCACCAAATTCGCTCTCAGAAGTCCTCTTTATGAAGATTCTTATCTTTGCTATATTTTAGGATGGAAATATGAACAGGTAATGTGTTTTAAAAAGTGGTCTAGCATATTTATAGCAAAGTCAACACTAAAATCTTCTCTCCAATTCAGTTTTTGCCCTTGGAATTCTTTTACCTATTCTGGAGAAGATCAGACTCTGCTCACTGGCTAAGAATTTTAAGAGATCACCTAATTGGAAGCATTTATNATGGATTGCAGCCCACCAGGCTCCTCTGCCCATGGGATTTTCCAGGCAAGAGTACTGGAGTGGGTTGCCATTGCCTTCTCCTGTTTCATGCTAACAATCACCAAATTCGCTCTCAGAAGTCCTCTTTATGAAGATTCTTATCTTTGCTATATTTTAGGATGGAAATATGAACAGGTAATGTGTTTTAAAAAGTGGTCTAGCATATTTATAGCAAAGTCAACACTAAAATCTTCTCTCCAATTCAGTTTTTGCCCTTGGAATTCTTTTACCTATTCTGGAGAAGATCAGACTCTGCTCACTGGCTAAGAATTTTAAGAGATCACCTAATTGGAAGCATTTATCACACTAGGCCTAATAAAGCCTAGCTCAGGAAAACATTGCCTTAAATGACTGAGTTCTCAAGACAACTGCTATAAAGTAATGTGTCTATACACCGCTTATTATAAACTGCCTCCTGCAACTCACTAGATGGTTTGACATTATCCTCAATGATCTTCCCCCAAATGTCTAGTTCTCCATGTAACGAGCCCCAGGATTATTTGATGTTTACTTTAGCACATTTCTACAGGGTAAGTAATGGGCTATTCTTTGCAATACAATGAATTAAAAGTAGAGTACTTTTGCACCGTAAGTACATTTGTACTTTGACCATAGTGGCTGTACTTGGCACCGCTATGAAACTTAAAAAAAAATAATAAAGTTAGATTATTTTTTTCTCATCTCCCTTAAGAAGGCAATAAAAGGATGGAAAGCCATTGTGTTGTAACTGGAAAATTAATCACATCAAATATTCTCATACTAATCAAGTTATAAGCCTGGAATTGGCTTATATAAAACAGATGTTTACACTCTTATTCTCCTTTGGTACAAATGTCAGGAGAAGAAAGAACGGCATAACTCTTTCATGGCGTGCTTCGCGGAATAGAACATTCTACTTTTACATTTTTAATGAAGCCACAAAGCTTGTGGCCAGCCAGGGGGACAGCCAGAAAGAAAAGGGAAAAGCGCTGGGACTGAATCTTCTGCCCTTTGTAAGCCAAAACCCCTGTTGTCTGTGACGGAATGGGAAGTACGCTGCCTAAGGAAGAGGGAACATGTGTCTGGTGATTTGTCCAAAGGGAGCCTCCCTTTTGGCCCAGCCTCTGTCCTAGTTCTCTAGGACTCAGGATTCTGGTTTGCATTTCAATGGTGAGCTCTTCATAAGGACCTCAGCTATCCACCCACCGCCTCCGCCCCTAAAATACACCAAGAGACCTACAAGGTGTCATCAGAACTTTTGAAAGCTTAACTGAACACTTAATGGAGGAGAGAGGCTTGAACCAAGAATGTCTCAGCTTCCCTTTCGGGGGAAAAAAAAAAAATGGAAGAAATTAAAATTTATTCTCAGTGACCTCTCTCCAGATGTCCTTTCAAACCTCCATCCCCTCTCACAGAAAGCTGCTGTCCCCATCAAGCCAGGGCTATACTCACACACTCAGTCTTTCCTGCTCCTTTATCTCAATTCAAACGTCAGAAAAGATTTTAGAGAGTATCTTTCTACTCCAGGGTCTTCATTTTACAGAGAGAAAACTGAGTCCCAGAGAGTGACTTGTCCAAGGTCTCATAAAATTTTGAAGTAGGGCTTGGAAGTATATTTTGGACCCATAATTATCACTTTTCTACCTCACTAGCTGTATTAGCTAATATTTATTGAGTATTTAAGTATTTTTTATGTATGAATACAGTTAACCACCTTCAGTTCTCATCCCAAAACTATGAGATGTTTAACACAATGACCCCCATTTCACAGAAGAGGAAATTAAAGATGAAATTCACACAAAGCGGTTAGATCATCTGGCCTGGCTCTCTCTCTGGTTCTCAACCTTCTCCTCACTTTTACTCTCCTCCTTTTGCCTTCAGTCCACATTTTTCCTTTTACAGTAAAATTGAAAATGTTAATAATCACACTTTGAAGTAATTACCTTATAGTATAAGTTTTCTAAAGTTTTATTAGTAATATAATAAAAATTTTTATTTGCCTTTTCAGGGAAAAAAAAGATACTACAATCTTAATTTCTTTTGCTTTGTCTATTATCCATGAAGCAGTCTTTGGATGCTTATTATTATATGTATATAATGAGCTTTTCCTGCCCCTAAGCCTAGTTCTGAGCTTTCTCCCTCATTATGTATCGATTCAAACTAATTTTATATTTTTCCCATGATTCCATGAATTCCTTGAGAATAAGGGCTTGAAGGCGGGAGGAGAAGGGGACAACAGAGGATGAGATGGTTGGATGGCATCACCGACTCAATGGACATGAGTTGGAGTAAAGTCGGAGTTGGTGATAGACAGGGAGGCCTGGCGTGCTGCAGTCCATGGGGTCGCAAAGAGTCAGACATGACTGAGCGACTGAACTGAACTGAAGGGCTATATTGGGGTCATCTTCATAAACACATTGTGCTCGACATGCAGTAGGAATTCAATAATGTTTCTTTAATGAACTGCTGAGTTCATAATGGTTAATAATAATGACAACAGTAATAACAATTGCCATCTAAGGGATATTTTAACCATGTTCTTGTCACATAAGTGAAATAAAAACATTCAATATTCACAATGATCTTATAAGATAAATATTTCTATAATCATTTCAAAGATGAACAAACTAAGAATGGAAAGCAATTTGCCCAAGATCACATTGGTAGAACATGGTCCATCTAGGGTTAAACCCAAGCCTTTTAGGGCTCTTTCCAATATATTTCATCACCATCATGCAAAATAATAGCCTGAACCTGACATTTCTAGGAAAAATAAATGTTCTGCAAAAAATTATGTATCTAAGGCCAAATTATGTATTTAAATCATCTTGCTTACATGAAGCTATCTTTATTCAACTCCAGATAGATAGTCAAAGAGTTGTAAAAGTGAGGACAATTTAGCAGGATGTAGTTTTTTGGGGAATAAAAAGCAGCTCTAAGAAAAGGGAAGCGTGTGAAGCTGTGAATATTTTATTAAGCTACTCATCTGTTTATTAGAAACATCTATCAATGCCTGTGACCAGTTTCTACAAACAACAAGAGAAAGACCAAGATTCTAACATCAATTTATTTGATTCTGAAGAATAAGAAAAGCTATTAGAGTATAGCTCAGATGGTAGACATAACCCATTTTCTGTTTTCACTTCTAGTCTAACTACAATTTATTTCTAGGGATGAAACTTTTTTCTCTCTTTGCAGACCTCCCTTCCATGTTTTCAAATAAGGATTTCCCCTAGGCTAAGGTTTTGATTATATATATAAGGAGTCCCAGAATTCAGGGAGGGAAGAGAGCTTTGAAAATCAGAAACACCTACTATTTTAGACAGCTGGGAATCTGTCCTAACTTCAGAGGAAGACATTCTAACTTCCTATCTTACATTCCAACATTCAGTAACTCTCTTGATCAGAATGTTTTCCTTACATTTCTTCTAACATAAGTTAAGCCTTTTTCTTCCTGTTCTGTTTTCAGAACTACAGCTGGTCACATCCCTCCAAATATTCTTTTTCTCTATCAATTCATGAAAAGGGAAAGGTATTGGCTTCAATAATAAGCACTTGGATCTAGGCTTTCTATCTTTATTTAAAAAAAAAAAAAACTTTCAGTTCAGTTCAGTCGCTCAGTCGTGTCTGACTCTTTGCGACCCCATGAATCACAGCACACCAGGNATATATGCAGGCAGGCTTTCCAGATAGCACTAGTGATAAAGGACCCACCTATCAATGCAGGAGACATAAGGGATGTGGATTTGATCCCTGGGTTGGAAAGATCCCCTGGAGGAGGGTATGGCAACCCACTCCAGTATTCTTGCCTGGAGAATCCCATGGACAGAGGAACCTGGAAGGTCCATGGGGTTGCAAAGAGTCAGATACTACTGAAGCAATTCTGCACACATTTTTATAGGCAGGCTAATATACACATATGTATTTCCTTGTGCAGTCAGCTGAGAGGGCCTACAGGCAATGATACTCCAATAGCAATGCGCAAACTTAGTGCCCAAATCTTGGTTCCTTTCTTTCTTTTTGGCCACAGAGCATGCATGTGGGAATCTTAGTTCCCCAATCAGGGACTGAACCCGCATCCCCTGCTTTGGAAGCAGGGAGTTTTTTAACCACTGCACCACCAAGGAAATCCACCAAATCTTGGTTTCTAATGGAAATTTCCAGTAAAAGGAACCAGGGCTCCTCAGAGAAATGGTTGATTATAAGGCTGGAACAGAAAATATACAAGATGAGCTTAGAGTATCTTATTGGGTCATCCATGAAGGAAATGCAAAACAAAATGAAAAAGGTACACACACACAATAATAGTTTATGTCAAAGGGACACAAAAGCCAACTGAAAAAACTCCTAGTGTCTAAACTGAAACAATTTGAGCAGCAAAACATAATACCAAATTACAACCCAAAGTATAAAATTATTCTTGAGTCCATAAGGATACAAATAAATAACTGGATAAAAAACAAACCAGGGGTCCTTCTACTATGCAGAAGAATTCCAAATAATATATGTAGAAACACCACCCTCAAGGAGATGGGAGATAGATACTCACCCCTTAAACAAAGTAACTTGCTCCTCAAAAATACAGTAAAGAAAGGGGGAAAATACAGAGTAGAAACCTGGTCAACATTAAGTCCACCAGGTGGTCAAGTTTAATTAACATTGACAATGATAAGTAATGTTGGTAGCATGTATTCTTAATGAGATGAGATTAGCATTTGTCATCTTCGTTCCAAGAATCCCCCAAGAATTCTCGTCATAGACTGGAGAAGTCTAATGTGCAATCTGGTATTTGGATAGGATCCTGAAGTAAACAAGAAGCATTCAGTAAAAATCTAGCAAATATGAATGAATATGGCAGAGTTTAATTAATATTTAGTTAATGCTGGTCACTGTAGATGGTGACTGCAGCCACAAAATTAAAAGATGCTTACTCCTAGGAAAAAAAACTATGACAAACATAGACAGCACATTTAAAAGCAGAGACATCACTTGGCTGACTGAGGTCCATATAGTCCAAGCTGTGGTTTTTCCAGTAGTCATGTACAGATGTGAGAGTTGGACCATAAAGAAGGCTGAGTGCCAAAGAATTGATGCTTTTGAATTGTGGTGCTTAAGAAAGACTCTTGAGAGTCCCTTGGAGTACAAGGAGATCAAACCAGCCAATCCTAAAGATAAATCAACCCTGAATATTCATTGGAAGGACTGATGTTGAAGCTTAAACTCCAATACTTTGGCCACCTGATGTGAAGAGCCAACTCTTTGGAAAAAATCTTGATGCTGGGAAATACTGAGGGCAGGAGGAGAAGGGAACGTCAGAGGATGAGATGGTTGGATGGCATCACCAACTGAATGGGCATGTGTTTGAGCAAGCTCTGGGAGATAGTGAAGGACAGGGAAATATGGTGTGTTGCCGTCCATGGGGTCGCAAAGATTTGGACACAGCTCGGCAACTGAACAATGAACAACAACAGCAGCAATGTCAGTTCACTAGCTGCAACAAATGTACCATATCAATGAAGGATATTAACAATGTGGGAAACTGGATATGCAGTATATGGAAACTTTCTGTTCTATCTTTACAAATTTTCTACAAATCTAAGACTGTTGTAAAATTGAAAAAGGTTATTTATAAAAATAAATAGAAAAAGGAGCCCTGAAGTCATTTTTTACAAGGCAGGAATATGATAGAGTAAAAAAATAGGAATAATTTGTATTAGTCCTTTGTCATCCATACAATGAAGTAAATTAAATAATTCATGGTAACTCATGAGTGTATTTTATCAACAGAATAATGTCTTAAGCTTAAAATACAGAACATCTGAAAGAAATTCTATTGGGCCTATTGAAATCAGACTAAATGCATTATACAGCATAAATAAGCATTAAAAAAAAGTACCCTGAAGCAAAAATACTGATTGCCATATGGCAGAACATTGCTGCTCAAGCTAGTGTTAGTTACTGAAACATCAAGGGTAGAAGAAATTCATGATTATTTTCTCAAAAACAAAACCTATCTACAATAAATTGCAACTACTATTTCAATCAGAACAGCTTGCTAATGAAACCAAAGTCATTAGCATGTAAATTAGACTGACTGTTAATACAGTTGGTGACAAACTATAGCCTCATACCAGCTTGCTGCCTCACAGTCATTAGTCGGTGTAAGACAACAGTATGCCTAGATTAGCATATGCCCAAACCCTTAAAAATTGCTTAAGCAAAATGTCATATTGATGATAGAGCATGTGTTTTACTTTCTTAAGGAACTTGACTTGCATAGACCGGGAAAGAACCTGAGCAGAACCAAAGCAAATTCTACTATAAATGACTCCCGTGGGAGAACTTTGCTGAATTTGATGGGCAAATTTCAGCAAAATCTTTCCACTCACATTGCAGCTAATCCCAAATCTCTTGATAGAGGATTTTCTGTACCACATTTCAAACATCTCCACAAATTTCTTTTGCTGTGGCTTATAGGCTGGCCAAGGAACTGAACATCAAGATTGCAGAGAAAAGGGTTTCTTCCCACTGGACTTGTAGTTCATGGTGTAGGGTTGATTTTTCTAAATACAAATGTACAATGAATTATTAGAAGCATGAAAACTCATTCAATCATCCCCACAGAGCAATCTTTAATGCTAAATATTTAGCTATATGCTGAAATTTTGTATAAAATTAGAACCATATTTAAGAGATGTTGGAAAAAAATTTGGGTTATGCCAACCAACTCAAACTACCACTATTACTACTATCAAATTAGATAAAGGATGATAACTGAACACCAAAATTGACAAAATGAGGTATAGACATATTGAGCAAATGCATTTGTATTATATCTCTTAACTATAGTCATCCTTAAAAAGGTTACAGTTTCCCTCTCTCTGACTCTAGTTAACAAGTGGCTCCTTTAATTCAACCATCAATTGATCAACAGTATGTTAATAATCCAAAGCTTTCTCTTCATAAAATCAGTCTAGCCAAATATCTTTACCAATACTAAGTAAAACTTGGAACTCTTCTAAGGAAAATTCAGCAGTTTTGCTTGTCTTCTACCAGCAAAAAGCTATGACGATTAGCTCATTGATTTAAGGTTACCCTAAAATTTCAGAATGCCCAGAGACTACTTTCCAGGCTGCTATTGGAAACATCTGGAGAAATTATGCACAAAATGACAACATTCTAAATGAGAAGGAAGTGTGGGGAGTCTTTGTCCTACTTTCAGTCTCTACACATGGATATATCTGATCAGCATTTATTTATTCATAGGTCATTCAGTGTCTAGTCATTGAGAACCTTTTATATGCTAGACACTAGGGAAATACCACAAAGAGATAGCAACCCTGCAGCCACATTATAATCAGCCAATATCTAGAGTTATAATGATAAGATAAATAAACAACTCTTATTAGAGACATTAACATTTTGATAGTTCAGTTCAGTCTATCAGTCATCTCCAACTTTTTGCAACCCCGTGGACTGTATCACCCCAGGCTTCCAGGTCCATCACCAACTTCGCAGCTGACTCAAACTCATGTCCATCGAGTCGATGATGCCATCCAATCATCTCATCCTCTGTCATCCCCTTCTCCTCCTGCCTTCAATCTTTCCTAGCATCAGGGTCTTTTACAATGAGTCAGTTCTTCGCATCACGTGGCCAAAGTATTGGAGTTTCAGCTTCAACATCAGTCCCTCCAATGAACACCCAGGACTGATTTCCTTTAGGATGGACTGGTTGGATCTCCTTGCAATCCAAGGAATTCTCAAGAGTCTTTTCCAACACCACAGTTCAAAAGCATCAATTCTTCTGTGCTCAGCTTTCTTTATAGTCCAACTCTCACATCCATACCTTACTACTGGAAAAACCATAGCTTTGACTAAACAGACTTTTGTTGGCTGAGTAATGTCTCTGCTTTTTAATATGCTGTCTAGGTTGGTCATAGCTTTTCTTCCAAGGAGTAACTGTCTTTTAATTTCATGGCTGCAGTCACCATCTGCAGTGATTTTGGAGCCCCCCAAAATAAAGTCTGACTTTCCATCTTTTTCCCATCTATTTCCCCATCACGAAGTGAGGGGACCTGATGCTATGATCTTAGTTTTTGGAACACTGAAATTTAAGTCTACTTTTTCACTCTTCTCTTTCACTTTCATCAAGAGGCTCTTTATTTCTTCTTCACTTTCTGCCATAAGGGTGGTGTCATCTGCATATCTGAGGTTATTGATATTTCTCCCAGCAATCTTGATTCCAGCTTGGGCTTCTTCTAGCCCAGCATTTCTCATGATGTACTGTGCACATAAGTTCAGTAAGCAGGGTGA
>SJYX01008244.1:243970-265301 GCA_006410675.1 Oreotragus oreotragus | reverse complement strand
TTTTTCTGGAAGTCTCTTGTTTTTTCGATGATCCAGCGGATGTTGGCAATTTGATCTCTGGTTCCTCTGCCTTTCCTAAAACCAGCTTGTACATCTGGAAGTTCCCGGTTCACATACTGCTGATGCCTGGGTTGGAGAATTTTGAGCATTACTTTATTAGCGTGTGAGATGAGTACAATTGTGCAGTAGTTTGAGCATTCTTTTGCATTGCCTTTCTTTGGGATTGGAATGAAAACTGACCATTTCCAGTCCTGTGGCTAAATAATATTACATTGAATGAATATATGAAGTTGATCATCCATTCTACTGTCAATGAGGCTGTAAGGTTATTTCAGGTTTTTGCTATTGTGATTAGTTTTGCCAAGAACATTCTTACACGTCTTCTGGAATATTTTTACAAAGGTTGATTTTAGGAATATAAGTAAGAATGGGATTACTAGAAAGTAGGATATGTAAATGTTTGGTCAAATATTTGAAGGAGCATCATAAGGAAGAGGACTACAATAATTAAAGCAAAATATAAGGAAAGCCAGGCTGGATGAAACACAAGCTGGAATCAAGACTGCCAGGAGAAATATCAATAACCTCAGATATGCAGATGAAACCTTCCTTATGGCAGAAAGCGAAGAGCCTCTTGATGAAGGTGAAAGAGGAGAATGTTAAAGCTGGCTTAACACTCAGCATTAAAAAAACTAAGAACATGGCATCTGGTCCTATCACTCCATGGCAAATAGATGGGAAAACAATGGAAACAATGAGAGACTTTATTTTCTTGGGCTCCAAAATCACTGCAGATGGTGACTGCAGCCATGAAATTAAAAGATGTTTGCTTCTTGGAAGAAAAGCTATGACCAACCTAGACAGCATATTAAAAAACAAAGACATGACTTTGCCAACAAAAATCCATATAGTCTAAGCTATGGCTTTTCCAGTAGTCATGTACGGATGTGAGTGTTGGACCATAAAGAAAGCTGAGCATCAAAGAATTGATCCTTTTGAACTGTGGTGTTGGAGAAGACTCTTGAGAGTCCCTTGGACTGCAAGGAGATCCAACCAGTCCATTCTAAAGGAGATCAGCCCTGGTATTTCTTTGGAAGGACTGATGTTATGCTAAGCCAAAGCTCCAATACTTTGGCCAACTGATGTGAAGAACTGACTCATTGGAAAAGACCCTAATGCTGGGAAAGATTGAAGGCAGGAGGAGAAGGGGACAGTAGAGGATGAGATGGTTGGATGGCATCCCTGACTCGACACATGAGTTTGAGCAAGCTCCAGGAGTTGGTGATGGACAGGGAAGCCTGGTGTGCTGCAGTCCATGGGGTTACAAAGAGTTGGACATGACTGAGCAACTGAACTCAGCCCTGGAGTCAGATGGCTTTCAAGGGAATCCAGGTTTTGCCATTCAAAGGTTGTGTGACCATGGACAATTCATTTTGTTAATTTCTAAGAAATTCTTGTTCAGATTTAATGTGAAAATATAAAATCTCTCTGTAAATTATAGTGATATAGAAATATGATTTTTAAAAATAGACATCAGAAATCTACCATTCACAGTTTCAGAGACTCAAAGTCTGAGATCAGCGTGCCAGCATTATCATGTGAGGGTCCTCTTCCAGGAAGCAGACTTCTCATTGTAAAATATGGCTGTAAACTATTTTTACAAATAGATGTATTATTTTGTGTGTTACTGAGAGGGTAACAGGAGACCTAGGGGTCTCCAAAGGAGGAAATAGGCTGCAAGTGTCAAGAAGTTTTTTATCTTTCTCTTAAAAGGAGGAAACAAACTACAAGTGTCAGAATTTTTTCCCTTCTCTATACAAAATTAAAAGAGGTTTCTTTTAAAATTCTGTGCCATACCTGGAGGAGCCACCACCTGAACCTGATCATGCTGGCACCCTGACCTTGGACTTCCAGCCTGTGAGAAATAAACTTATACTATTTATACAGTGAAAATAAATAAATAAATAAAATAAAATAAAATTCTGTGCCATAATGACACCTGGTTCCACCTGAATTTAACTTTTCTCAAACCTTGAGCTAACCAATGTGTTTTTCTTACGGAAATGTATTTCTTATGCTATTTTAATGAACTATGTATTTACCTTAGACTCTGTCTTTCTTCAAGTTGGTTTGCCTAAGACTCAGAACCAACAAACCAGTATGTTTTACTTATGCACATGTTCTCTTAAGCTATGTTAATGAGACTAAAAAAAATAAAATAAATAAAATAAAATAAAATTCTGTGCCATAATGACACCTGGTTCCACCTGAATTTAACTTTTCTCAAACCTTGAGCTAACCAATGTGTTTTTCTTACGGAAATGTATTTCTTATGCTATTTTAATGAACTATGTATTTACCTTAGACTCTGTCTTTCTTCAAGTTGGTTTGCCTAAGACTCAGAACCAACAAACCAGTATGTTTTACTTATGCACATGTTCTCTTAAGCTATGTTAATGAGACTATGTATTTGCTTGGAAACCTGCCTTTCTTCAAGATTCATGAGTTAGCAAAATACCGGACCCTACTGAGTGGAATACGGTTACAATAGAGTTTTAAGTACAACACCCACTCCCCGGTCCACGGTGAGAGACTCAAAACTCTGTAAGTCAAGTCAACGAGACAACACAGACTGACAAACTCTGGGGTACCACTGCAGCACACCAGGCTTCCCTGTCCATCACCAACTCTCAGAGCTTACTCATATCCATTGAGTCAGTGATGCCATCCAACCATCTCATCCTCTGTCATCCCCTTCTCCTCCTGCCTTCAATCTTTCCCAGCATGAGGGTCTTTTCCAATGAATCAGCTCCTTGCATCAGGTGGCCAAAGTATTGGCATTTCAGCATCAGCATCAGTCCTTCCAATGAATATTCAGGACTGATTTCCTTCAGAATTGACTGGCTGGATCTCCTTGCAGTCCAAGGAACTCTCAAGAGTCTTCTCTAACACCAAAGTTCAAAAGCATCTATTCTTTGGTGCTCAGCTTTCTTTATAGTTCAGCTCTCACATCCATACATGACTACCGGAAAAACCATACCTTTGACTAGACAGACCTTGCTAGCAAAGTAATGTCTCTGCTTTTTAATATGCTATCTAGGTTGGTCATAGCTTTTCTTCCAAGAAGCCAGCGTCTTTTAATTTCAGGCTGCAATCACCATCTACAGTGATTTTGGAGCCCAGAAAAGTAAAGTCAGCCACTGTTTCCCCATCTATTTGCCATGAAGTGATGGGACAAGATGCCATGATCTTACTTTTCTGAATGTTGAATTTTAAGCCAACTTTTTCACTCTCCTCTTTCACTTTCATCAAGAGGCTCTTTAGTTCTTCTCTGCTTTCTGTCATAAGGGTGGTGTCATTTGAATATCTGAGGTTATTGATATTTCTCCCAGCAATCTTGATTCCAGATTGTGCTTCATCCAGTCCAGCATTTTGCATGATGTACTCTGCATATAATTTAAATAAGCAGAGTGACAATATACAGCCTTGACGTACTCCTTTCCCAATTTAGAACCAGTCTGTTATTCCATGTCCAGTTCTAACTGCTGCTTCTTGACCTGCATTCAGATCTCTCAGGAGGCAGGTAAGGTGGTCTGGTATTCCCATCTCTTTAAGAACTTTCCATAGTGTGTTGTGATCCACACAGTCAAAAGCTTTGGCATAGTCAGTAAAGTAGAAGTAGATATTTTACTGGAACTCTCTTGCTTTTTCAATGATCCAACAGATGTTGACATTTCCTTTCTCTAATTAGCAGTCTGCTAGTAGGTATATAACTTCCTGTTAAAGACTAGCAGAGGGGAATTCTTTCTGCCTCCTTCTGATGTCTATGTCTGAAGCTTTCTCTATCTCTTTTATACTTTAATGAAACTTTGATTTTATTGAATTATTGATTGAATTCCTCTCCTCTGGAGGCCAAGAATCCTGGTGTCTTTCATGGCTCAGCATCAACCTTTCGTTATACAGAAACAAAACAAAAAAGAATTAGGACCAAAGGTGGGAGTTTTATACCAAATATAAAAAAAGGAACTTTAAGCAACTTTATCTACCCAAAGGCAGAAAAGCTTCCTGGAATGACTGATTTAAGGCTGTTTCGGGGTAAGTCTGATCTGAGTCTGGAATCTCCCTGTGGTACTCAGTCAGCAGGTAGGGGGTCGCAAGGAAACAATGACAGGTGAGACTTTAGGATTGAAAAGCTATGAAGGATTCGTGGCCAAAAAGCCAAGAACAGAAGCACAATAATGGGACACAGCCAGAGTACTCAGTTAGCTCTTTCGGGTATACTGTGTGTTGTGAATGGAGTTATGACTTCTCCCCCAGGTACCCCACCAAAAGTACATTGAAGTCCTAAACCTATTTGGAAGTAAGTTCTTTGCACATGTAACAAAATTAAGATGAGATCATTAGGGTGGGACCTTGATCCAATATGGCTGGAGGGGGAATAATAATAAGAGGGGAAGACAGTTGTGTGAAGAGAGAGATACAGACAGGCAGAGTTATGCTGCCACAAACTAAGAAATGTCTGGGGCTACGGGAAGTTGGGAGAAACAAAGGAGGATCCTTCCCTAAAGGTTTTGGAGGGAGTATAGCTTTGCCAATACCTTGATTCTAGACTTGCAACCTCCAGAATTGTGAGACAATAAATTTCTGTTGTTTTAAGCCATCAAGTTTGTGGTAATTTGTTATGGCAGCCTAGGAAACTAATAGACAATGAATCATTAAAAGCCCAGAGAGATATAATCAATTCCCTATGATGAGAAGATTATACAGCAAGGATGTTGTGAAACAGGTATCTTCATTGAATGAGAATTTGGACATGATGATCTCAAAAGATCCCTCGTGACTCTGGGATTCTACACATATCCATCCAGTAAGATTCTCATGCCAATAAATATGTAAATTGCAGTTAATGAGTTAGAAAGGTCAGACAAACTAACATGTGCATTCATTCAAACCCCATACATTTAAAATTAGATGTACTCAGCTTCCGAAAATGCCATGTGTCCACATATCTCTACCCATCAGTTCCAACATTTTCTTCTGACAAGATGTAAAAAGGGAATTCTAATAAATTAATCCTATGAAAGTCATTTGGGACTATTAGCTACAATAAAAATTAAAAAAAAAAAAAACAGCACAGATAACGACAAATTTGTTCTTCTCAAGTCTTGTGTCCTACCAAGAAATCTCCTACCTAGAGATTTTTTGAAATAAAGAAAAATAAAGAAAGACTATCAGGGTATATAACTCCACTTTCTAAATCAAGGGCCAGGAGTAAGAAGGTCCAAATTACCGAATTAGTGTTTGTACCATCATAATAAAGCAAGCTCATGATTTTCCAAAAGTTAAAAGTTACCACTGATATATTTTTCTCTAAATATTCACAATGCTTTAGGAAAGCTACTAATGGCCATGATTTACATCTCTGTTTAATCTATGTTTCTGCTCAGTATTTGCCTCATTTTACAAACATCAATATTTTCTTACATTTACACAGTATCTCCAGATTATACACTCAGAGAGGGAAATAGTCTATTTTACAGTTACACCATGCCACAAGACACTTGGAGGTTTTAGAATTAGAGCAAATGAGGGTTTAATTAAATATCACTGTGTTTAGTCTTAAAGTGTAAAATAAGGGTGCTTTATAATCACCCTCATGGGGCTGTTGGGATAATTGAATAAGACAACCAGGGCAAAGCACTTGAACGCTGACTAGCAATCAGTCAATCTCCATTAAATATCAGTTGTAGGTTTCATACAGAGGTAAGGATTGAGAGTCCATATTTGTGGTTAAAATTAAATGTGTAAAATTTTAGGATCCTTACTTTCATAGTAACATGGTGAGAAGTGGCAGAGTATAGAGTAACCTCCATAGAGCATAAGCTTTCAGTTTAGTTCAGTCGCGCAGTCGTGTCCGACTCTTTGCGACCCCATGAATGGCAGCACGCCAGGCCTCCCTGTCCATCACCATCTCCCGGAGTTCACTCAGACTCACGTCCATCGAGTCCGTGATGCCATCCAGCCATCTCATCCTCGGTCGTCCCCTTCTCCTTCTGCCCCTAATCCCTCCCAGCATCAGAGTCTTTTCCTATGAGTCAACTCTTCGCATGAGGTGGCCAAAGTACTGGAGTTTCAGCTTTAGCATCATTCCTTCCAAAGAAATCCCAGGGTTGATCTCCTTCAGAATGGACTGGTTGGATCTCCTTGCAGTCCAAGGGACTCTCAAGAGTCTTCTCCAACACCACAGTTCAAAAGCATCAATTCTTTGGTGCTCAGCCTTCTTCACAGTCCAACTCTCACATCCATACATGACCACAGAAAAAACCATAGCCTTGACCAGATGGACCTTTGTTGGCAAAATAATGTCTCTGCTTTTGAATATGCTATCTAGGTTGGTCATAACTTTTCTTCCAAGGAGTAACCGTCTTCTAATTTCATGGCTGCAATCACCATCTGCAGTGATTTTGGAGCCCAAAAAAATAAAGTCTGGCAAGCTTTGGAGCCCACTAATTGAGAATTTAGACCCTGATTCATCCTCAATAGCTGTGTGATCTCAAGTAAGTCATCTAGTATCATAACAGAGTTATTTTTAGGATCATTACCTGAGAATTAGACACCGTGAAATACCTAATGTGACACACCTGGCACACAGCAGGTATTTGACAAATAGCAGTAGTAGATTCCCTGGAGGAGGGCACGGCAACCCACTCCAGTATTCTTGCTTGGAGAATCCCATGGACAGAGGAGCCTAGCGGGCTACAGTCCATGGGGTTGCAAGAGTCAGGCAGGACTGAGCAACTAAGCACTACTACAGCACCGCCAGCAGTAGATCAAAGGGGGCTTGCAGACTATGGTGCCCCATCTCAAAGCTTCCTCTAAGTACTTTCCATTCTACTACACACAGCTTTTATTTTTTTGTAATAATTTGAATTCCTTTTCCTTCCTATGAATATTCAGTTGATTTCCTTTAGGACTGAGTGGCTTGATCTCCTTGTTGTCCAAGAGACTCTCAAGAGTCTCTTCCAGCACCACAGTTCAAAAGCATCAATTCTTCAATGCTTAGCCTTGCTTATGGTCCAACGCTTACATCTGTACATGACTTTGACAATACAGACCTTTGTTGGCAAAGTGATGCCTCAGCTTTTTAATATCCTCTCTAATTTTGTCATTCCTTCTCTTCCAAGGATCAAGCATCTTTTAAATTTCATGGCTACAGTCAGTGCCCACAGTGATTTGGGAGCCCAAGAACATAAAGTCTGTCATGGTTTCCAAATTTTCCCCATCTATTTGCCATGAAATGATGGGACCAGATACCATGATTTTAGCTTTTTGAATGTTGAGTTTCAGAGCCTTTTCATTCTCCTCTTTCACTCTCATCAAGAGGCTTTTTTTAGAATGGTACCTTATCTGAATATCTGAGGTTGCTGATATTTCTCCCAACAATCTTGATTCCAGCTTGTGATTCATCATTCTCATGATGTACTCTGCATATAAATTAAATAAGCAGGGGGAAAAATACAGGCTTGTTGTACTCCTTTTCCAATCTGGAACCAGTCCATTGTTCCATGTCCAATTCTAACTGTTGATTTTTTACCCACATACAGGTTTCTCAGGAGTCAGGTATGGTGGTCTGGTACTCCCATCTCCTTAAGAATTTTCCACAGTTTATTGTGACAGTCAAAGGCTTTGGTGTAATCAATGAACCAGAAGTAGATGTTTTTCTGGAACATTTCCCTTGCTTTCCCCATGATCCAATAAATGTTGGCAATTTGAACGCTGGTTCCTCTACCTCTTTGAAACCAGCCTGTACATCTGGAAGTTCTTGGTCATGTGTTGCTGAAGTCTAGCTTGAAGGATTTTGAGAATAACCTTGCTCGCATGTAAAATGAGTGCAATTGTACAGTAGTTTGAACATTCTTTGGCATTGCCCTTCTTTGGAATTGGAATGAAAACTGACCTTTTCCAGTCCTGAGGCCACTGCTGAATTTTCCAAATTTGTTGGCATATTGAGTGCAGCACTTTCACAGCATCATCTTTTAGGATATTAAATAGCTCAGCTGGAATTCCATCACATTCATTAGCTTTGTTCATAGTAATGCTTCCTAAGGCCCACTTGACTTCACACTCTAAGATTTCTGGCTCTAAGTCAGTGAACACACCATTGTGGTTATCTGGGTCATTAAGGAATAGTTCTAGATCATTTCTCATATTGTTTTTCTGTATATTCTTGCCACCTCTTCTTAATGTCTTCTGCTTCAGTTAGGTCCTTACCATTTGTCCTTTACTGTGCCCATCCTTACATGAAATGTTCCCTTGATAGCTATAATTTTCTTGAAGAGATCTCTAGTCTTCCCCATGTCAATATTACTAAAAATATGTAATTAATTTTAAAAATTAGATATCTTTGTAAGGAAAAGTAGCGAACACTGGAAAAGGGGGGAAGAGTAGATGGTAAATCTTGTCAGGATCATTTTGGTTGAAGGTCCACCCAGGGATATCTAGAGGATGTCATGTTTCATTTACTATTTACTAATTAAAGCTCTTAGGGTTAGTGATGTTACCAGGAAACAGATTTTTGTCCAGTAGAGATACAAACAATATTTTTTTTTTTAATGGAATAGATAATCCCAAAGATTATGATTATTGCCCTATAGGATATTTGGAGAGTATCTATTCCAGCAATCTTATCCTAATATTCTTTTATTAAATTGCCTGTAAGAATTTAAGTCCTCAAATGCTCTTTGAAAGAGTCTTGACATCTTCCCAATTCCTTCATTAATAAATGAGGTGAAGTCACTCAGTCGTGTCCGACTCGTTGCGACGCCGTGGACTGTAACCTACTAGGCTTCTCCGTCCATGGGATTCTCCAGGCAAGAATACTGGAGTGGATTGCCATTTCCTTCTCCAGGGATCTTCCCGACCCAGGGATTGAACCCGGGTCTCCCGCATTGGAGGCAGACGCTTTAGTGAATTAAATCTTTGACATGCATTCATTTTATATTTGCATGTGAGTCATGGTTTTCATTTTCTAAAAATTATATATCAGCAGCCCTGAGGAGATTATTAGGAAGGTAATTACCATAATTTTAACAGAATGAAAGATGATCTGGCAATGTGAATGATCACTTTCTAGTTCTTCTATTAAATCAGTTCAGAGTTTTTCTCCATATTTTCCTATAGCTGGGCATCACTGTGTTCAGACACGATCAAGAAGAGCTGCCACTTGCTGCAACAGATAAGTTGGCAGAAGTTCTAAGTTCTCCTACAACTGTATTTGCAATGAATTCAAAATCACTGTAATGACTGTGATCGGCGTCCCTTTCTTGCTTATTCCAATCTTTGGTAATGGTCTAAGAGATAAGGCTCATGTTACCACATGCTCACAATGTCTGGCTAGCTTTGCACATACAAAATATAGTTTCTTTCTAGTTTCCTGCCAACAGAGGAGAACAAACAAAGTTAGACTCTGAAGGAGTGGGCCCGTTGGTTTAAGCTCTTTTTCACGTTGGTAATATGTAATGCTCATCAACATAGAAACCATCTGGCAAAACTTGGAGCCAAATTTCCACTCAATTCATGACTCCTCTAAGCCATGGGAATTATCATAGGTTCACATACCCAAGATTTAGAAGAAAGAAAGATATGGACAATCTAGATTTAAATTTAAATTTGTATGAATAATTGAGTCTAATGACCACATTTCTGTGGACAAAAGTTGAAGGATTCAAAGAATTCGATAAACTTAAAATAAGAAAAATAGAAAAGATACAGTCGATTTAAATGGAGAGAATTATTCTCTTCATAGAAGGATTTTCCACTGTACAAAACCATTCACAATAAAAGCTTTTAGGGGCAAAATTCCCTAGGACTCTAAAATTCTCTTTTCTTCTTTTATTTTTTGTCTGTATCTCAATACAAATGTTTAAAGCAATGTGGCAGAGTGAGGGAGATTTTGGTACTACTGGTGGTGTGTGACCTTAGAGGAACCTATTCATCTCACTGGGATAGGATTTCCTTATCCAAGAATGAATTAGTGGGTCTAATGGAATTTTAAGACTCCATCCAACTTCATTTCGTGACTTACAGACAACTTTCAAGAGGACACATTACATAAGACATTCCTAAAGTAATATGAGGGAAGAAATCGCCAGAGAACTCTCATAGCCTCAGCTCACTTAAGGAGAGAGGACTATGTCCTGTAACGGATCTACTCACACTGCTAATTTGTTTTGTCTAAGGAAACGGAGTGGAAAAGAACACAAAACAAAGCAGGGTTTAGCGGTTCCAACCAGAGCTTTACCAGCAAGCCGTTGTCTAGGCTGGGTCAAGTCACTCTGCCACTGTAAACTGAGGGTGCAGATCGGATCTTTCTTCTAGCACTGCTTTTCATTCTCCACCCAGTTTACAGATGTTTAGTTACAAGGGCTTAGCAACAGATGTTTAGCAACAGATGTTTAGTTGCTAGGGTAGGAGACAGAACCTACATTTTTCATTTGTTACTGGAAATAGCCTTTAGGGGCATGAATCCTGGTTTTGATGCTTTCAAGTTGTGTGACTTTGGTCAAGTCACTTAAATTTGTAAAGCCTCAATTTCCTTATCTGTAAAATGGGAAAAGAGATGCTACTTACTGTATACATTTTGAAGGTTAAATGGCTCAGTTCAGTTCAGTCACTCAGTCATGTCCGACTCTTTGCAACCCCATGGACTGTAGCATGCCAGGCCTCCCCGTCCATCACCAACTCCCAGAGTTTACTCAAACTCATGTCCATTGAGTCAGTGATGCCATCCAACCATCTCATCCTCTGCCATCCCCTTCTCCTCCTGCCTTCAATCTTTCCCAGCATCAGAGTCTTTTCCACTGAATCACTTCTTCATATCAGGTGGCCAAAGTACTAGAGTTTCAGCTTCAACATCAGTCCTTCCAATGTATATTCAGGACTGATTTCCTTTAGGATGGACTAGGTGAATCTCCTTGCAGTCCAAAGGACTCTCAAGAGTCTTCTCCAACACCACAGTTCAAAAGCATCAATTCTTTGATGCTCAGCTTTCTTTGTAGTCAGTCCTACTCTCACATCCATACATGACTACTGGAAAAACCATAGCTTTGACTAGATGGACCTTTGTTGGTTAAATGGCTAAGTATATTTAAAATGTCTGATACAGTCACTACTATATAGTTTTACTCAATGAATAACAATTATTTTTACTATTGCAGCCATGATATGGTAAGACTTCACAGCTGAAGGAACATTTTTGCAAAATTATTTTTAAAAATTTATCTTCACAGCTGTGTATGCTTATTTTGATTACAAGTTACAAGTGCAACTCACTTGTAACATCATGATATCTTGTCAAGAATTGAAATTAAATTTTGGATTTCAAAATAATTCTCTCATGAGTGTATAAAGATTAACAATGTAATATTTGTAATCTTTTATTACCCTGCAAGTGGAAAATACTACATATCTGTCCAAGACTTTTTACTGTATTTTTAAAAAGTAAAAATATTGCATCAACAATGAAACAGGGTAACAATTAGGATTGTGATTAAACTATGGCTGTTGAAGGAAGTTTCCTTAGCAAACTGCCAAGTCTCTTAATCTGAAATAGCCTCTAGAATGTTTTTATAATGTTACTGAGAGAGTCATTTCCTAGGCAGGTTGATAAGAAGTCTAGGGGTCCCCAAGGAGAGAGGGGTCTGGAATTCTCAAGGAGGAAGAAAGGACAAACTTTTTATCTTCTCTACATTCCTTAGGATTATATAACAACAATGTATTTTGCCTGAGGACAGTCTCTGGATTAAACCTTCTGGCTAATTCTGTTATTTTAAAATGTAAATTATGGGAGTAGGTCTGGTGAGGTCTTTACAACCTCCAGACATTTTTTGATTCATTGGAGACCATTATATCTACTACTGCGGGCAGGATTCCCTCAGAAGAAATGGAGTAGCCATCATGGTCAACAAAAGAGTCCGAAATGCAGTACTTGGATGCAATCTCAAAAACGACAGAATGATCTCTGTTCGTTTCCAAGGCAAACCATTCAATATCACAGTTATCCAAGTCTATGCCCCAACCAGTAATGCTGAAGAAGCTGAAGTTGAACGGTTTTATGAAGACCTATAAGACCTTGTAGAACTAACACCCAAAAAAGATGTCTTTTTCATTATAGGGGACTGGAATGCTAAAGTAGGAAGTCAGGCAAATTTGGCCTTGGAATGCGGAATGAAGCAGGGCAAAGACTAATAGAGTTTTGCCAAGAAAATGCACTGGTCATAGCAAACACCCTCTTCCAGCAACACAAGAGAAGACTCTACACATGGACATCACCAGATGGTCAACACCGAAATCAGATTGATTATATTCTTTGCAGCCAAAGATGGAGAAGCTCTATACAGTCAACAAAAACAAGACCAGGAGCTGACTGTGGCTCAGATCATGAACTCCTTATTACCAAATTCAGACTTAAATTGAAGAAAGTAGGGAAAACCGCTAGACCATTCAGGTATGACCTAAATCAAATCCCTTATGATTATACAGTGGAAGTGAGAAATAGATTTAAGGGCCTAGATCTGATAGACAGAGTTCCTGATGAACTATGGAATGAGGTTCGTGACATTGTACAGGAGACAGGGATCAAGACCATCCCCATGGAAAAGAAATGCAAAAAAGCAAAATGGCTGTCTGGAGAAGCCTTACAAATAGCACTGAAAAGAAGAGAGGCGAAAAGCAAAGGAGAAAAGAAAAGATATAAGCATCTGAATGCAGAGTTCCAAAGAATAGCAAGAAGAGATAAGAAAGCCTTCTTCAGCAATCAATGCAAAGAGATAGAGGAAAACAACAGAATGGGAAAGACTAGAGATCTCTTCAAGAGAATTGGAGATACCAAGGGAACATTTCATGCAAAGATGGGCTCGATAAAGGATAGAAATGGTATGGACCTAACAGAAGCAGAAGATATTAAGAAGAGGTGGCAAGAATACACAGAAGAACTGTACAGAAAAGATCTTCACGACCCAGATAATCATGAGGATGTGATCACTAATCTAGAGCCAGACATCTTGGAATGTGAAGTCAAGTGGGCCTTAGAAAGCATCACTAAGAACAAAGCTAGTGGAGGTGATGGAATTCCCGTTGAGCTGTTTCAAATCCTGGAAGATGATGCTGTGAAAGTGCTGCACTCAATATGCCAGCAAATTTGGAAAACTCAGCAGTGGCCACAGGACTGGAAAAGGTCAGTTTTCATTCCAATTCCAAAGAAAGGCAATGCCAAAGAATGCTCAAACTACCGCACAATTGCACTCATCTCACACGCTAGTAAAGTAATGCTCAAAATTCTCCAAGCCAGGCTTCAGCAATATGTGAACCGTGAACTCCCTGATGTTCAAGCTGGTTTTAGAACAGGCAGAGGAACCAGAGATCAAATTGCCAACATCCGCTGGATCATGGAAAAAGCAAGAGAGTTCCAGAAAAACATCTATTTCTGCTTTATTGACTATGCCAAAGCCTTTGACTGTGTGGATCACAATAAACTGTGGAAAATTCTGAAAGAGATGGGAATACCAGACCACCTAACCTGCCTCTTGAGAAATCTGTATGCAGGTCAGGAAGCAACAGTTAGAACTGGACATGGAACAACAGACTGGTTCCAAATAGGAAAAGGAGTACGTCAAGGCTGTATATTGTCTCCCTGCTTATTTAACTTATATGCAGAGTACATCATGAGAAACGCTGGACTGGAAGAAACACAAGCTGGAATCAAGATTGCCGGGAGAAATATCAATAACCTCAGATATGCTGATGACACCACCCTTATGGCAGAAAGTGAGGAGGAGCTAAAAAGCCTCTTGATGAAAGTGAAGGAGGAGAGCGAAAAAGTTGGCTTAAAGCTCAACATTCAGAAAACGAAGATCATGGCATCCGGTCCCATCACTTCATGGGAAATAGATGGGGAAACAGTGGAAACAGTGTCAGACTTTATTTTTTTGGGCTCCAAAATCACTGCAGATGGTGACTGCAGCCATGAAATTAAAAGACGCTTACTCCTTGGAAGAAAAGTTATGACCAACCTGGATAGTATATTCAAAAGCAGAGACATTACTTTGCCGACTAAGGTCCGCCTAGTCAAGGCTATGGTTTTTCCTGTGGTCATGTATGGATGTGAAAGTTGGACTGTGAAGAAAGCTGAGCGCCGAAGAATCGATGCTTTTGAACTGTGGTGTTGGAGAAGACTCTTGAGAGTCCCTTGGACTGCAAGGAGATCCAACCAGTCCATTCTGAAGGAGATCAACCCTGGGATTTCTTTGGAAGGAATGATGCTAAAGCTGAAACTCCAGTACTTTGGCCACCTCATGCGAAGAGTTGACTCATTGGAAAAGACTCTGATGCTGGGAGGGATTGGGGGCAGGAGGAGAAGGGGACGACCGAGGATGAGATGGCTGGATGGCATCACGGACTCGATGGATGTGAGTCTGAGTGAACTCCGGGAGATGGTGATGGACAGGGAGGCCTGGCGTGCTGCGATTCATGGGGTCGCAAAGAGTCAGACATGACTGAGCGACTGAACTGAACTGAACTGAACTGGAGAGTATATAACTTCATTGCTAACTCTAACAAGCAGGTACTCTTTCTGCCCCCTTCTGATGCCTATGTCAGGAGCTTTCTCTATCTCCTTTATACTTTAATAAAACTTTATTATACCAAAGCTCTGAGCGATCAAGCCTCGTCTCTGGCCCCGGATTGAATTCTTCTCCTCCGGGGGCCAAGAATCCCGGCATCGTAATTCAACAACAGCCTTTCATTACTATTAATTCAAATGGTATGATACTGTTCATATGGATAGTATGAACTTTTAGAAGTCAATTTGGTTTCAATTCTTTAAATTTAAGCATAATGCCCAAGATCTCAAAAAATATGAAATTCACCTTATTTAAGTAACAGACTTTACAGGTTCATTTATAAGAGTTTGTTGTGAGCATCATCTAAAGTAATAAATAATGCTAAGCTTAACACTGGTAACATTTCAGTTTTACCTAACTAAATAGTGATTTTCATTTAATAACATTCCACTCTCCAATAATCACTTGTCATTTATTATAGAACTTATTACTGTTTTCAGGGGAAAAAACCCTCTTCAATGCATTGAGTCCAAAGGACACTTAGATTTTGAGGATAAAATAAATTTTTTAAGTCATAAAAAGAAAGGTGAAGATAGTAATACCACAGTTCATTGAATATCTACCTCTTTTCTTTTTTGGCCGCACCGCATGTAGAACTTTCCCGACCAGGGGTTGAACCCACGCCGCCTGCAACAGAAATAAGATTCCCCCATGGAATGTTAACCAATCGATCACCAGGGAAGCCAAATATCTGCCTTTTACTAAACATTCAGTATAGGTCTGAGATTATTAAGTACATGAGCATTTAATTTAATATTTATATAATTTAACTACCACAGAAATTAGCATTATTTTCCCCATTTATCAGCTAAGGAAACAAGGTCAAGGAAGTTTATTAACTGCCCACAGTTACAGAGCTTTCAAATGACAGGACTGCAAGTATTTCTGACCTAAAATCTGTGCTTTCTCAACCACATTACATATCTTATTAACCGATTACCCTAAACTCTCAAGCCTCTCATCTTCATTTTCACCCTACCTTCCTCCCTATAAAACCTCTTTCTACTGACTCCCAGGAAAGGAGGAGAAACAAGAGTGAGACTTGGGTTGCTGCAGTTCATTCATTCAACTGTACCAGGATATGAAATGTGGTTTTTCCCATCATCCCAAACCTGCATTTAAGTCTTAAATCCGGATGAGGGTAAATGGCACTTCATATTTCCTTATTTCAAGTTCATAGAACTTCAAGCATTTAGGGTCAGCCCTACCACCACCAAAAGCCATCATAATTTTAAAAATTCATCTATTTATTACATTTTGTGTGTGTGCAGAGCTTTCTGTCAATGGAGTATCACGGAGGCCTCAAAGGGAGAGAAGGTGGATTAGGACATGCATAGCCCTACAAGCAGATCTAGGCTTGATTTTAGATTGGGGTAAAGTGTAAGTGGCTCAAATGGTAAACGATCTGCCTACAATGTGGGAGACCTGAGTTTGATCCCTGAGTTGGGAATATCCCCTGGAGAAGGAAATGGCAACCCACTCCAGTATTCTTACCTGGAGAATCCCACGAACAGAGGAGCCTGGCGGGCTAGAGTCCATGGCGTTGCAGAGCTGGACACGACTGAGTGACTTGCACTTTCACCAAGGTTGGAGAGCAGAATATAACTGGCCTTGACCTGTGCAAGATCTTGGAAGTGAGACTGCAGATGGGGAGCCTGACGGGAGGTGATATAGAGATGATGAATATGGGGTGGTGGGGTGGTGGTTTAGATCTGAATATGGGCCAGAACAAGGAGTGGTCCTTGTCAGCTGAGACTGAGTTGGAGAAAGAAGGGTAGAACTCACACCTCTGGTGTGGGGAGAGAAGAGGAAAAGACCAGCATGTGAAGGGGGCAGTGGGGAGTGGTGCTCAGGTTTTGTTCTATCCCTGGGGCAGGGACCAAGGAGGATGGACCATCATTCCTACTCATCCCTGGCTCCTTGCCTCCTGAAACTCTGAGTCTAGGCTGAAGTCACAAAAAAACAAGGAGAGAAGAAAGGGCCCCAACAGGAGGCAAAGTTCACAGAATGGGGTCTTGCCAAGTCCTGTAAGAAGAAAGAAAGATGAGGTCATCACCCATGGTTTTTAGGTCGTGTGTCTGCCAGAGTGGGGCTATGCCTCCATTTTCCAGTGGGGAAGTTTTCCTTCCCGGAGGCAAGGGAAGGAAGCCTTGAGAAAAGTCCTGAAGGACAGCAGGGTAGCTGCAGAAAGGGACATCATGTCCTAGCTGGGTCCACACTGGGCTGCAGAGCCCACGGGCCCACATTCATCTCAGCACAGGAGCCAGGCTTGGTGAGACCATCCTCAGGGTGGAGATGGCGCATTCTCAGAGGAGTGGCCTGTAGCACGTTAGCCTCCACATTCTCCTCCCCAGTCCGGGGATGCAGGAAGGGTCACTTAACATCAGTTCTCATGTTAAGAGATCCCAGAAGGCTACATCAGCGAGGTCTGATGGGACCGTTGTAACATGCTGAAGAGGACGATGGGGTGAGCCCTACCCAATCCCCCCTCCCGAGGGCCCTTAGAGGATATGCACAATCACCCCCTTTCATTCCCTGCCCCCAGAAGAAAGTGCCCATAGACTAGCAGTCGGGCAGGAGCCCTGGGAGCAGCCCGCGCAGCCCAACCTGGAGGAGAGCTCAGCACTCTTCCTCCTGGCAGCAACAAAGGGGCCAAAAAGAAGCTAAGCTGTGACCCCTAAAAGCCGCCAATTGCCCCTGTGAAGAGACCACCACACCAACAGCGGCTTCCAACATCAGACAGAAACAGGCTAGGTCAGGAGGAGCCGAAGACTGCGCTATGCCTTTCCATTACATGTGACCTTCTGATAGGCAGTATGAGCATCACCAGGGACTTCCTAGCAATGCAGAGTCTCAGGCCCCACCTGAGACTCTGATTCAACTTCCTGAATCAGAATCTGCTTCTTTATCAAGGGCAGAAGGAGATGAACCTACACATGAAAGCCTGAGTGACAGCGTGGTCAGTCACGAATCTGTCACCCATCAGGGGAGTGGAGCCTCCGCGCCCTTCCTGCTGAGTTTCTGCAACAGGCACTGCAAACCGGCGGGAGTCCAGGGCCTGATGAGAGTCAAGAAGAAAGTTCCAAAGGAAAGAGAAAAGAAGAAAGAATATGTAAGACAGCCCACATATGCTCAGTTATCAGATCAGCAGATAGACAGTGTTAGAGAAAGGGGAGGAGAAAAGCTCTAGATAAAATTTAAGAATGAAGGTTACAAATGAACCATTGTAGGTGCTCAAATAAGACAGACCCAGTGATCACACTGACAAGATCAAAATGAAATTTGCCAAGATGTTTTTAAGGGCGGTGCAGCAGAGATCATTTAAAATCAATGATAAGAAAAAATTACAATTATTACATGTTTCTATGTTCAGTAAGTTGAGAGCCCTCAGAAAGGTACATCAACAGTCATTCATTTATCCACCAAACATGGGTTAAAAATCAAATTGCTGGGCGCTGTGCTGGGCGCAGACAAATAAGATGTGAACCCAAGAAACTTAAAGACTATTACGTGACAAAGTCACTCTTTCAGAAAACAGTTACTGTTATCCCTTGGATCCAGGCACTGTCGTGAGCACCAAGCATGCAAAAGCAGACAAAAAACAAACAGAATCCCTACTCATGGCGCTTACATTCTAGTGGAGGAGATGGATGATGATACATGAGATTAAGTAAAATGTTAAGGAGGACTAAGGACTTCCCAGGTGGCAGAGTGGTAAAGAATCCACCTGCCAATGCAGGAGATGCAAGAGACAGAGGTTCGATCCCTGGGTTGGGAAGATCCCCTGGAGGAGGGCTGCTGCTGCTAAGTCACATCAGTCGTGTCCGACTCTGTGTGACCCCATAGACGGCAGCCCACCAGGCACCCCCATCCCCAGGACTCTCCAGGCAAGAACACTGGAGTGAGTTGCCATTTCCTTCTCCAATGCATGAAAGAGAAAAGTGAAAGTGAAGTCGCTCAGTCTGTCCGACCGTTAGCGACCCCATGGACTGCAGCCCACCAGGCTACCCCGTGGGCAGAGCATCCCATTCCAGTATTCTTGCCTGGGAAATTACATGCACAGAGGAACCTGGCAGGCTACAATCCATGGAGTCACAAAGAGTTGGACCTGACTAAGCATGCACGCACCATAGCGGAACTAATGAAATAAAGCAGGGAAGTGGGAATGGGGGTGTAGGGAGAGCGCTGCAATTTTAAACAGGGTGGCCAGGAAAGAAGTCTTCCCAGGTGGCACTAGTGGTAAAGGACCCAACTGCCAACGTAGGAGATATAAGAGATGGGGTTTCTATCCCTGAGTCGGGATGATCCCCTGGAGAAAGGCATGGCAGCCCACTCCAGTATTCTTGCCTGGAGAATCCCATGGACAGAGGGCCCTGGCGGGATACTGTCCACAGGATTGCACAGAGTCGGACACGCTGAAGCATGCACACAGCATGCCTCCAGGAAAGAAACACGAATTGTGAGCAATCCTGAAGAGTGAGGGAGCCCCCCTCGTGGGTGTCTGGAGGGAGAGCACTGCAGGCGGACAGGGCAGTAATGAAAAGCTTTTTCTGTGCTGAGACCCCGGGGGAGGCCCCCTTGACAGGGCTGCAGCAGGACAGCTGCTGACAGTCAGCCGACGTGTGTTTGCAGTGGTAACACCAGCCGGGTAGCACGGGTCCTGAGGGCCGCCATGAGGACTTGGGCTTCTCCTCTGAGTGAAAGGGAGTCATAGAAGCATTCTGAGCAGCAGCGTGATGGGAATTCGACTTCTGTTCTAGTAGGATGTCAGGCTGCAGTGAACAATGGAAGTGATGAAAGGTTATCAGATTCTGGATATGATTTTTGGGTAAAGTTACCATTTGCTATTAGATTCAGGCAAAAGAGATAGAAGTCAAGGATATAACAAATACAAATAATAAAATACTGTGTTTTGTTAATCACATCCTGTAAAGCAAGTCTCATGTAAGTCCAGAGAGCTCTAATCTTGATCTCAGCACATCAGGCCCACCCTTAGCAGGTCTTCATGTTTGACCTACCTGTGTAAAGCTGCACAGAGCTGAGCAGGGAATGCCATACAGCTTTTCCATATTGCTAACTAAGAAATTTAGAAAATGAAATCACAGAATTCCTAGTAGTCATCTAGTTGTCATCTGCTTTCTTGGACCAAGTTAAACCACATGTTTGAGTGGTTTTTACATCTTTCCCTAGAGTTCTGAGGTTGTAAGCTCTGGACCCCTTATAATCCACCCATGGGAGTTTACTGAAGGCAAAGGAAGGTACTAATAATGAGATTTCTCTTATGGGATCCTTCTACATGAGAAATCACAAACGGTGATCTCTGAATGTCTCTTGAGAAATCTAAAATTAATCTCTCAAGATAGTTGAACAAAAAATGATGAAAATGTGCTTCGGAGGAAAAATTCACTCCAGAGTAAGCTAAATCCAAATTATAAATTTCTAAATACCCAATCATCAGTCTCAGTTATTTTCAGACACGCCATCTATTCTAAGTTATTTTCAGACAATGTTTGTCCTGACTTCCTTCTAAAAAGACTCTATAAACGAGGATCACAAAATCAAAAGGAATTTACATTTTAAACATCTAACCCTGGGTTGGGAAGATTCCCTGGAAGAAGGCATGGCAACCCACTCCAGTATTCTTGCCTGGAGAATCCCCTTGGACAGAGCCTGGCGGGCTGCAGTCCATAGGGTCGCAGTCTGACATGACTGACCAGCTAAGTACAACCACAAGGTGGAGATCTAAAGCAATGATTAGTTTTCACAGCAGGCTCCAGTTTAGAATCCAGAATTTCTCTTTTAAGATTCGAGTGGTGCATGTTCTCAGATTCTGCCAGAAACTGACTTATTATTTTAAGCTAGAGGAAAACAGCGCTTATGTATCAGGATTCTTTTGTATAGATTGAAAATACACCTGACATGCAAAGTATTTCAGGAAATTCTAAGCAATACAATATTAGGTGGCAACGTGGAGATACTGTTTAGAAATGTCAAGTTTAGGTCTAAAGAAGAGAGAACACCATTGTTTCATCAGTTGATCATGAGCACATTTAACAAAGGGCTAATGTGACTATATCAGTACAGATATTGTATGGCTGATAATGAATAATTAAATCCCTTTACCTTGACAGATAGTCCTGGACTAATAATTCTGAAAATTCTAAACCAAGAGTATGAATGAAAGATCCCTCTAGTTTTGTTTATTTGCATATGGTAGTGGGACCAGCTCACCAAGTGAAGCACTAGTAAGAGCAGAAAACCCTCACCTCCTTTTTAGATAAGTGGGTTTTGTCAGTTTCCAAAATTACACACTAAATGTACTTGCTTGATTCACAAATTATCTTCCCAGTTTACTCATCTAGAAGTTTCATTATTTTAAAAATAATCTAAATTCCCTTTGGTTTTTTGGTAGTGTGAACTATTATTCTTCCCTATAAAAACAAACCAAAACAAACTGAAAGCAAAAATCTAAGCTAGATAATAAATGGAAAATGTGGTACAATCTTTTATCCCTTTCTGTTTCTTCTACTTTCATATGCCTTAACTTAGTGATTATCTACAGAACAGATTCCCAGGAGGTGCAGTGGTAAAGAATCCACCTGCCAATGCAGGAGACGCACGAAATGTGGGTTTGATCCCTGGGTCGGGAAGAT
>SJYX01008244.1:165394-243519 GCA_006410675.1 Oreotragus oreotragus | reverse complement strand
CTTCCCAGGTGGCACTAGTGGTAAAGGACCCAACTGCCAACGTAGGAAATATAAGAGATGGGGGTTCTATCCCTGAGTCGGGATGATCCCCTGGAGAAAGGCATGGCAGCCCACTCCAGTATTCTTGCCTGGAGAATCCCATGGACAGAGGGCCCTGGCGGGATACTGTCCACAGGATTGCACAGAGTCGGACACGCTGAAGCATGCACACAGCATGCCTCCAGGAAAGAAACACGAATTGTGAGCAATCCTGAAGAGTGAGGGAGCCCCCCTCGTGGGTGTCTGGAGGGAGAGCACTGCAGGCGGACAGGGCAGTAATGAAAAGCTTTTTCTGTGCTGAGACCCCGGGGGAGGCCCCCTTGACAGGGCTGCAGCAGGACAGCTGCTGACAGTCAGCCGACGTGTGTTTGCAGTGGTAACACCAGCCGGGTAGCACGGGTCCTGAGGGCCGCCATGAGGACTTGGGCTTCTCCTCTGAGTGAAAGGGAGTCACAGAAGCATTCTGAGCAGCAGCGTGATGGGAATTCGACTTCTGTTCTAGTAGGATGTCAGGCTGCAGTGAACAATGGAAGTGATGAAAGGTTATCAGATTCTGGATATGATTTTTGGGTAAAGTTACCATTTGCTATTAGATTCAGGCAAAAGAGATAGAAGTCAAGGATATAACAAATACAAATAATAAAATACTGTGTTTTGTTAATCACATCCTGTAAAGCAAGTCTCATGTAAGTCCAGAGAGCTCTAATCTTGATCTCAGCACATCAGGCCCACCCTTAGCAGGTCTTCATGTTTGACCTACCTGTGTAAAGCTGCACAGAGCTGAGCAGGGAATGCCATACAGCTTTTCCATATTGCTAACTAAGAAATTTAGAAAATGAAATCACAGAATTCCTAGTAGTCATCTAGTTGTCACCTGCTTTCTTGGACCAAGTTAAACCACATGTTTGAGTGGTTTTTACATCTTTCCCTAGAGTTCTGAGGTTGTAAGCTCTGGACCCCTTATAATCCACCCATGGGAGTTTACTGAAGGCAAAGGAAGGTACTAATAATGAGATTTCTCTTATGGGATCCTTCTACATGAGAAATCACAAACGGTGATCTCTGAATGTCTCTTGAGAAATCTAAAATTAATTTCTCAAGATAGTTGAACAAAAAATGATGAAAATGTGCTTCGGAGGAAAAATTCACTCCAGAGTAAGCTAAATCCAGATTATAAATTTCTAAATACCCAATCATCAGTCTCAGTTATTTTCAGACACGCCATCTATTCTAAGTTATTTTCAGACAATGTTTGTCCTGACTTCCTTCTAAAAAGACTCTATAAACGAGGATCACAAAATCAAAAGGAATTTACATTTTAAACATCTAACCCTGGGTTGGGAAGATTCCCTGGAAGAAGGCATGGCAACCCACTCCAGTATTCTTGCCTGGAGAATCCCCTTGGACAGAGCCTGGCGGGCTGCAGTCCATAGGGTCGCAGTCTGACATGACTGACCAGCTAAGTACAACCACAAGGTGGAGATCTAAAGCAATGATTAGTTTTCACAGCAGGCTCCAGTTTAGAATCCAGAATTTCTCTTTTAAGATTCGAGTGGTGCATGTTCTCAGATTCTGCCAGAAACTGACTTATTATTTTAAGCTAGAGGAAAACAGCGCTTATGTATCAGGATTCTTTTGTATAGATTGGAAATACACCTGACATGCAAAGTATTTCAGGAAATTCTAAGCAATACAATATTAGGTGGCAACGTGGAGATACTGTTTAGAAATGTCAAGTTTAGATCTAAAGAAGAGAGAACACCATTGTCTTATCAGTTGATCATGAGCACATTTAACAAAGGGCTAATGTGACTATATCAGTACAGATATTGTATGGCTGATAATGAATAATTAAATCCCTTTACCTTGACAGATAGTCCTGGACTAATAATTCTGAAAATTCTAAACCAAGAGTATGAATGAAAGATCCCTCTAGTTTTGTTTATTTGCATATGGTAGTGGGACCAGCTCACCAAGCGAAGCACTAGTGAGAGCAGAAAACCCTCACCTCCTTTTTAGATAAGTGGGTTTTGTCAGTTTCCAAAATTACACACTAAATGTACTTGCTTGATTCACAAATTATCTTCCCAGTTTACTCATCTAGAAGTTTCATTATTTTAAAAATAATCTAAATTCCCTTTGGTTTTTTGGTAGTGTGAACTATTATTCTTCCCTATAAAAACAAACCAAAACAAACTGAAAGCAAAAATCTAAGCTAGATAATAAATGGAAAATGTGGTACAATCTTTTATCCCTCTCTGTTTCTTCTACTTTCATATGCCTTAACTTAGTGATTATCTACAGAACAGATTCCCAGGAGGTGCGGTGGTAAAGAATCCACCTGCCAATGCAGGAGACGCATGAAATGTGGGTTTGATCCCTGGGTCGGGAAGATTCCCTGGAGTAGGAATGGCAACTCATTCCAGTATTCTTGCCTGGAAAATTCCATGGACAGAGGAGCCTGGTGGGCTACTGTCCATGGGGTTGCAAAAAGCTGGGCACAACGGAGGAAAGCTTAGTGAGAGAACGCCACAGAAGTAAATGAACGAGTCTCAAAAGTAGCTGAAATTCTCGAAATTTCTTCAAGGTCTTCTGCAACTTTTTATCATAATGAAAGAATCCATTTGTGGAAATTGTTTTTCTTCCTAGTTTACTCAGGTTTTATTATAGGTTTTCATCATCAATACTTAGAAAATTAATAAGAAAGGCAACCACAATCCCAAGGATTGTTGTTTGCAGCTACCTGGTGAGAATTTCCCCCTCATTCCTGAAGGCTGACTTATCTCTTTATCTCAGTCACCTGCCTATGCTATAACTAGTAGCACAGAGTCCAGAGTTGTTTATTTAGATAAGCATCAAAGTTTGGGATGCTGATCTGTACTTAAAAGACCTTTGATCCTGTTCACCTTGATTTGGAAATCAAATTGGAACTCTAACAAGAAGTATTTGTCTCTTCCGCTACTTTCTGGTCTCAGCTGGTCCGGAAATACCAAGAGCCGGCTTCATAGTAGTATTTAGAACTTCCGCTTCCTGTTCTGGAGGAAAGCAGAAGTGGAGAAACATGAAAACATTAACCAAAAAAAACACTTGACCTTTTGCGATCCACCACAACATCCAAGTAAAATGTTGTTCAAATGTTGTCTCTTTACTTAACCCAGTGTAAACTTATAAGACATCATTTCACCCAAACAAAATCTGTAGAAGACTTTCAGTTTTGGCTTCATCCCTAGAGAACCTAAAAGAGTGAGACATATTCTTCAGGAGTGGTGTCTGGAAAGGGAGTGTGATATGTGGGGCTATAACATGGTCAGTTACAAGCATAGTGAGCTATAGGGGCTGCTCAGCTCTCAATTCCTCCAGGCAGTGGTTCTCAACCTTTGTGTGCAACAGAATCGCATGGAGGGCTAGTCAAAATGCAGACTATTGTGTTCATCCCGTTTTCACTCCAGTTCTTGGATGGACAATTTGCACTTCTAACAAGTCACCATGTGACCCTGATTCATCTGACCTGAGGATCCCACTTGGGGAACCACAGCTCTGAGTGAGTTTACTTGTGAAAATGGAGAAAACTTAAAGTTTAGCAAATGCTGAGACCTCATTTGAAAGAGGAACTGAGGCAAAACAGGAGCACCGAGTTTAGAACCAGTCACAGTTGGATTTGAATTAGGAATCTGTCCAAAACTGTAAGTCTAGGCAAATTGCTTAATCTTCCCGACCCACACTTTCCTTATCTGTAAAATGAGGGTTAATAATTGCATCTGTTTCTGAGGACCAAACAAGATACTGTATGTAAGGTGTCTGGCACATAAAACTCTGTAAATGGCTGCTTTTATTTTAAAAATTACAGACACTATTAGTAAGAACAAACCAACCAAATAGTTCACTTGTAGGCAATAATCTCTGAGATCTAAACACAGGAGAAACTTTGGCTAGGATCCCATATGTGTTTTGGATTCAGATTAAATAAAAAGTGACTGATATAATCTAAAGAGCAATCTTTCTCCCTTAAAATAAAATCTCTGATAGGATCCCTGGTTCTTTCTTGAAACCCATCCTTAATTCCCATTTCTTTATTGCCATTTTAAAGCTCATTCTAACATTTACTTTTTCTATTCGTCTATTGCTGCTGTATTTCTCTCTCTTGCTGTTTACACCTCTTTGCACCACTCAAAAGACTTTTTTTTTTTAATATGGAAAAAGTCTAGGAGCCTTAAACTCTTGAATAGTGGAGTTAACCCTCTCCAGTTACAAAGTCAGAGTTTTAACAAATTGAAGAAAATGAAGAAAACTAACAACATGTGTGAATAAACTCACTCTAGTGACATTAAAATTAATTTATACCACCTAGTTTCCATGTTTATGATGCATCTGTGCATTTCCACCAAAATATTAGTATATTACATCCCCAAACAAAGGAGAACTTGAGGAAAATGACCAGTTCTCCACCTCTTCCAATGATTAAAAATGGGCTCAATCCAAAGCATGAGAGATGGTTCTTAGATAAAAGGAATATCTCACTCATCTATTGGGCAAAATATTAATTGTGAACTTACTATAGTCTCTCTCTATGGGGATACACTGGCTATGAGCAAAACAGACACAAGTCCTCATCCCATGGAGCTCATGGTCTAGATGAGAAAACAAGCACTTATCAAATAAGTACACAATACATTAACAAAGAGAAACTGACAGCTGCAATGGACCAAAACATGGGTTAGAACACCACAGTGACAGTGGGGTTGGGGCGGCACAGAGGAAAGCCTGCAGAAGCTATTACAATGCTTGTAAGGTCAAATGAATTTTTTCCTACAGGAGGTGAGGGCAAGAAAGACCAGAGAGGCTGGAGGTGAGAGGGAGAAAGACAGGCTAAGTAAGGATCACGGAGGTTGTTGTAGGACAAGGTCTTTACCTAGGAACAGCAGGAAGCCACAAAATGATTTTAAGCAGGGAATTAGCCTGCTCGAATTAGCATATTTAAAAGATCACTTGGGCTTCAGTGTGCCAAACGGATTACCAGGTATGAGAGGATGGGGCTTAGAAAGGAGAACAGAGGGCAAAGGGGTAGTTGTGGCAAGAGCCGGTGATGATTAGGGCACTACTGTTAGAGTCCACTGGTCCATTGGACTTTATGGTAGTATTCACTATAATCTTCTTTAGTGGAAATTTGTGCAAAGAAGAAAAAAATGTCATTTCTCCAGGGGGTCCCAGTATTGATGTGCCTAAAAGCCACATGACCATTCAATATCTAGCCCTTCTAATACTCTAACATGATTTAGATGAACTTCTAATTCCTACTGTTACATAACCAGACTTATGAATGATATTTCATCTTATTTCAAGACTAATGAATAGACTGCCCATAAGGCCCATCACCTTGGTGCCTGATCTCAGCATTTGCATTTTATCACTTGTGTGGTAAAGGCTTATCACTTTTCAGGAACTACTTGAGTACACAGCTCCTGGAGGACAATTTTAATTCATTTTCTGGTTAACCCACCAGTGAGGAGCAGGTAGCAACTAGCTGAGTATAAGCCTCTGGAAAAATAGGACTGAGGGTCTGCTTTAGTAGCCTTGAGGTGGTGGAAGAGGAAGAGTGTTGAAGAAGGTTGAGAAAAAGGGGATGGGGCTCTCAGGACAAACTTTGCTTCTTTCCTCAGGTTTGTCTGGGACCAGCCTTATAAATGAGGAGCTGCAGGAGGTTGCCACAGGCAGTAGGCCATCATCATAAATTGGTTTCCCATAATATGCTCCCTTTGTAGAGTATCAGCCAACAGTGAAGATGAACCCCAGTAATACATTTCTAATCAGAGCCTTCATTATTGGAAATGATCCCAGCAAAGGTGGAGGGGTATGTCCATGAACATAGTCTCCCTGTCCACCACAGCTCAGGAAGCCACTACTTCTGGTCTCCATTTCCATCCATTTCTATGCTGAAGACATTCCCATCAGTACATCCTTCCTCTCTGGTGAGAGTGCCATGGAGGGCTCAGAAACTGACCACTCCCATGGGACCAGATGTTTATTTCCTTTCTCTTCAAGTAAGTCTGAATCCTGACTCACTAGACTTACATATAGAAGACTACTGCTTTCTCTCCCTCTAATATAGCTGTCTACCTATCTAGGAACCTTTCCCATCCCCTATACATCAGTCAGTTCAGTCGCTCAGTCATGTCCGACTCTTTGCGACCCCATGAATCGCAGCATGCCAGGCCTCCCTGTCCATCACCATCTCCAGGAGTTCACTCAGACTCACGTCCATCGAGTCTGTGATGCCATCCAGCCATCTCATCCTCGGTCGTCCCCTTCTCCTCCTGCCCCCAATCCCTCCCAGCATCAGAGTCTTTTCCAATGAGTCAACTCTTCGCATGAGGTGGCCAAAGTACTGGAGTTTCAGCTTTAGCATCATTCCTTCCAAAGAAATCCCAGGGTTGATCTCCTTCAGAATGGACTGGTTGGATCTCCTTGCAGTCCAAGGGACTCTCAAGAGTCTTCTCCAACACCACAGTTCAAAAGCATCGATTCTTCGGCGCTCAGCTTTCTTCACAGTCCAACTTTCACATCCATACATGACCACAGGAAAAACCATAGCCTTGACTAGGCGGACCTTAGTCGGCAAAGTAATGTCTCTGCTTTTGAATATACTATCCAGGTTGGTCATAACTTTTCTTCCAAGGAGTAAGCGTCTTTTAATTTCATGGCTGCAGTCACCATCTGCAGTGATTTTGGAGCCCAAAAAAATAAAGTCTGACACTGTTTCCACTGTTTCCCCATCTATTTCCCATGAAGTGATGGGACCGGATGCCATGATCTTCGTTTTCTGAATGTTGAGCTTTAAGCCAACTTTTTCGCTCTCCTCCTTCACTTTCATCAAGAGGCTTTTTAGCTCCTCCTCACTTTCTGCCATAAGGGTGGTGTCATCAGCATATCTGAGGTTATTGATATTTCTCCCGGCAATCTTGATTCCAGCTTGTGTTTCTTCCAGTCCAGCGTTTCTCATGATGTACTCTGCATATAAGTTAAATAAGCAGGGAGACAATATACAGCCTTGACGTACTCCTTTTCCTATTTGGAACCAGTCTGTTGTTCCATGTCCAGTTCTAACTGTTGCTTCCTGACCTGCATACAGATTTCTCAAGAGGCAGGTTAGGTGGTCTGGTATTCCCATCTCTTTCAGAATTTTCCACAGTTTATTGTGATCCACACAGTCAAAGGCTTTGGCATAGTCAATAAAGCAGAAATAGATGTTTTTCTGGAACTCTCTTGCTTTTTCCATGATCCAGCGGATGTTGGCAATTTGATCTCTGGTTCCTCTGCCTGTTCTAAAACCAGCTTGAACATCAGGGAGTTCACGGTTCACATATTGCTGAAGCCTGGCTTGGAGAATTTTGAGCATTACTTTACTAGCGTGTGAGATGAGTGCAATTGTGCGGTAGTTTGAGCATTCTTTGGCATTGCCTTTCTTTGGAATTGGAATGAAAACTGACCTTTTCCAGTCCTGTGGCCACTGCTGAGTTTTCCAAATTTGCTGGCATATTGAGTGCAGCACTTTCACAGCATCATCTTCCAGGATTTGAAACAGCTCAACGGGAATTCCATCACCTCCACTAGCTTTGTTCTTAGTGATGCTTTCTAAGGCCCACTTGACTTCACATTCCAAGATGTCTGGCTCTAGATTAGTGATCACATCCTCATGATTATCTGGGTCGTGAAGATCTTTTCTGTACAGTTCTTCTGTGTATTCTTGCCACCTCTTCTTAATATCTTCTGCTTCTGTTAGGTCCATACCATTTCTATCCTTTATCGAGCCCATCTTTGCATGAAATGTTCCCTTGGTATCTCCAATTCTCTTGAAGAGATCTCTAGTCTTTCCCATTCTGTTGTTTTCCTCTATCTCTTTGCATTGATTGCTGAAGAAGGCTTTCTTATCTCTTCTTGCTATTCTTTGGAACTCTGCATTCAGATGCTTATATCTTTTCTTTTCTCCTTTGCTTTTCGCCTCTCTTCTTTTCAGTGCTATTTGTAAGGCTTCTCCAGAAAGCCATTTTGCTTTTTTGCATTTCTTTTCCATGGGGATGGTCTTGATCCCTGTCTCCTGTATAATGTCACGAACCTCATTCCATAGTTCATCAGGAACTCTGTCTATCAGATCTAGGCCCTTAAATCTATTTCTCACTTCCACTGTATAATCATAAGGGATTTGATTTAGATCATACCTGAATGGTCTAGTGGTTTTCCCTACTTTCTTCAATTTAAGCCTGAATTTGGAAATAAGGAGTTCATGATCTGAGCCACAGTCAGCTCCTGGTCTTGTTTTTGTTGACTGTATAGAGCTTCTCCATCTTTGGCTGCAAAGAATATAATCAATCTTATTTCGGTATTGACCATCTGGTGATGCCAGTTGCTCTGTAAGATTCTTCCCAGAGTTGAAATCTTCTAAGGAAGTATCTATAGAAAGGGTAGAGAGAATGGATAAAGAAGACATGGTATATACCATGTGGTTTACATATATGTGGTGCATAGATATATGTATATAATAGACTACTCAGTTCAGTTCAGTCGCTCAGTCGTGTCCGACTCTTTGCAACCCCATGAATCGCAGAACGCCAGGCCTCCCTGTCCATTACCTACTACTCAGCTGTAAAAAAATAATGAAATAATGCCATTTGCAGCAATATGGATGAGCATAGAGATTTATCATATTAAGTGAAGTTAGCCAGAAAGAGAAAGACAAATATATGGTACCATTTATATATGGAGTCTAAAATATGATACAAATGAACTTATTTACAAAGCAGAAACAGACTCACAGACTTAGAAAACATATTTATGATTAACAAAGGGGAAACAGGGTTGGGGAGCGATCAACTATGAGTTTGGGATTAGCAGATACAAACAAGATCAAGCTAGTTTATCCTAAGCGGAATCAACCCTGAATATTCATTAGAAGGACTGATGCTGAAGCTGAAGCTCTAATACTTTGGCCACCTGATGGAAAGAGCTGACTCATTGGAAAAGCTTCTGATGCTAGGAAAGATTGAAGGCAAAAGGAGAAGAGGGTGACAGGACGATTTGTTGGATGGTATCACAGGTTCAGTGGACATGAACTTGGACAAACTCTGGGAGATGGTGAGGGACAGGGAAGCCTGGAGTGCTGCAGTCCACGGAGTCACAAAGAGTTGAACATGACTTGGCAACTGAACAACAACAACTATATATATATGTATCTGAATCACTTTGTCATACACTAGAAACTAACACAACACTGAAAAAAAAGAAAGTGTGGAGAGGTGGCAACTTGAATCACATTTATCTAGAGTGATTTTGTAAAATGCACATCCTGAACCCTGGCTCAAACGCACTGGATCAAAATCTACACTGTAATAGACACTCCAAGTGATTTCTAAGCACCCTGAAGTTTAGGAACCACTGCTATATGGCAACTGTGTTACCACCCTATATGGATGCTCACTGAGTCTCTAGTTAATAGGGGCGGAAGGAGTAGATTGTACATAACTTTCAGCCTTCCTCACCCATGCAGCATCCTAGAGAGCTCCATTCATGAGGTTAATCAAGTAGGTTGATCAGGAATCTCACCTCTGACAAAAAGGTTGCGATCTTTCCTCTGAAATTCTTTTTAGAGTGAAGTTTGAGTACAGGCAAGATGGATATCATCTCATTTCCATGTGGGATGGAAAGTGAAAGTGAAAGACACTCAGTCATGTCCCACTCTTTGTGACTGTATGGACTGTGCAGTCCATGGAATTCTCCAGGACAGAAAACTGGAGTGGGTAGCCGTTCCTTTCTCCAGGGGATCTTCCCAACCAAGGGATAGAACTGGGGTGTCCTGCATTGCAGGTGGATTCCTTACCAGCTAAGCTACTAAGGAAGCCTGTATGGGATGGAACCATCCCTCTAATGGACATTTGGGAATATAGGCAGCAAGGTCACACTGTTGACCTATGGATGCTATGGGTATTTTGTGGTCTGGGGTCAGAGATGCAAAATCTCTCGACTTTGGGGGCCTCCCACATAACCAAGAATTGTGCTGCTCAAACACCAATAATATTACAGGTGAAGAATCCTTCAGTTTTGATACCTCTATAATGCACATGGATCCAATATTTAAATTTATTATAGAATCTTCTCTTTGTCCTGTGCATTGAATATAATATAGGGTTTCTATGTTGCTGAAGAGAGTGTACATAAAGTCCTCAGCACAGTGCTTGTGTTTATTCTAGGTAGCTCTAGGAGTTTCAGATTTACTTTGATAAATGCAAGTGAGTGATTGAGGATTAATTAATAAGATTCTCTTTCCCTAGGGCTTTCCAATTGTAACACAATCCAGAGTGGAAGAGATGGAAAAAGGTTGATATAACCTATTGTTAACTAATAAGGTCTGGGTGAAACCTCTGAAATTACTCAGGCAAGTCCAGCATCTGTTTGACCACAATTCTCTATCATCTTCCCATCATTTTTAGTAATAACATTGAAGTAGTCAATGGATTATGTGGAATTTTGCCAAAGGCTAGGAAGAGAGGTGCTTGCCATTTAAACACTGTGCATCAGTATTTGAAGTGAAGTGAAAGTCAGTCAGTCGTGTCCGACTCTTTGTGACCCCACGGTCTATATAGTCCATGGAATTCTCCAGGCCAGAACACTCAAGTGGGGAGCCTTTTCATTTTCCAGTGGATCTTCCTGGCCCAGGAATCAAACCAGGGTCTCCTGCATTGCAGGCAGATTCTTTACCAACTGAGCTATCAGGGAAGAAATGTTTGGCTTTAGCTTTTATTGCCGTTAACAGTAGTTTCCAAGATAGATTGAGTTTTCTATAAAAATAAATCCCAGTACTAAGAATCGTAATTTTTACCAGATTAGGAAAAAAGATTCTTGCACACATATAAAAAAAAGAATGCAGTTGAAATGGCATTCTTGCCAGAAGCTATATACCATTCTGCAATTTATTTCATTTTTGGTGGAAGGAAGGACTTCAAAGCCTTAAGTATACACATATGCTACAAGCATGTCTAAAATTCAAGTGTAGGAACCTCTGAACCAACTTCCACATGAATTAGCAAGCCTATAATTTATTACCAGATAATATAAAAATAAGGATATGTAGAGACTGAGAGATGGCATAAGTAATACATGCAAAGAATAGTGAGGTTTGGAATATAAAACTTTCTAAAATTCAAATGTGATTGCCATTAGGACACAAATTCCTTTAACACGTCTTGCAAGTATCTTCATGATCTGAACTTTTCAAAACTAACAAACCAATATATATTTTATACTCATTTCAAAAGCAAAGAAGAGTATATGGAAAATAAAAAAGAGAAAGCACTGCTCTGCGAGAAAGAAAACCCGATTTTACCACTGATTTTGTACAGGTTACAAAATCCCTTTTTGTCATCTGTGAAATTGTGAGAAAAACTACACAGTAGCTGAAATCTATAATGAGGTTAACAGTTTATTAATGCACTTGAATTTCTACTTCATTGTCAGAACTGCTAAGCATGTCAACAGGGCTTATGACTGGTCTGCTTCCTATCTTATTCTTTCCTTATGAATTGTGTCCTGGATTAACATAATTTTAAGAAGCAGTCTCTAAGAATAGTTTGAACATCGTTTTTTTTTTTTTTTAACTTTATAATACTGTATTCATCACTATCTTTTTAAAGTGGAAAAAGGACTTTTTGGTAGCAGAAAGCAAGCATTAAAATGAACAATCTCTTTTATTTTATTGGAATGTAAAAGCTTTTAACACTCTATCCTGGTGGGTCAGATGGTAAAGAATTTGCCTGCAGTACAGGAGACCTGGGTTTGATCCTTGGGTTGGGAAGATCTCCTAGAGAAGGGAATGGCTGCCCATTCAAGTATTCTTGTCTGAAGAATTCCATAGACAGAGGAGACTGGTGGGCTACAGTCCATGGGGTCACAAGGAAATAACTGAGTGACTAACACTTTCACTTTTCAAAAGTTTTTAAAACTCTGTTTGGTACTTTACCCTTCTGTTTCTTTGAACATTCATTTGAGAAAAATCCTTTCAATTGGGTTACAAAGAGGTTGTTTTGATAATATATCCCATTGAAGCAATTGAAGTTTGTGCTGATTCAAAATGTAAGGAAACCTTTCTTATAGCAGTTCATCAGAGGATATTTTTAGTATCTTTCACAGTGATATTAAGATTTTTTTAAATACATAAGTGCTCCTAAAGGCTTTTTCAAAATAAGCATGTTTCCAGAACAGGCTGTTAAAAAAAATTCAATAAAAGCAAAGATGGCAGCAGCTACTCCAAAAAGGGGGAAAAAAACCCCTCATGATTGATCTATTTTAGGAAGCTCATGCCACGTAAATAAAATTCTAAAATATTAGGTTTCATTCCTATTATACACATTAGTAGACAGTAAAATACTTACACAAATATAAAGTGAATGGCCCAGAATAATCACTATTTTGTCATTAATTACTCTAGGGGCTTCCCAGGCGGTGCTAGTGGTAAAGAACCTGCCTGAAAATGCAGAAGACATAAGTGATGTGGGTTCAATCCCTGGGTTGGGAAGATCCCCTGGAGGAGGGAATGGCAACCCACTCCAGTATTCCTGCCTGCAGAATCCCATGGACAGAGGAGCCTGGTGGGCTACAGTCCATAGCGTCGCAGAGTCAGACAGGACTGAAGCGACTTGGCAGGCACATATGGACTCTAAATTTTACTCAAAACAAGCCAGCCCCAGAAATAAGTTGGATCCAAAAAGGATGTGCTCTTGTTGTTGTTGCTGTTCAATCACTTATTGTGTCCAACTCTTCGCAACCCCATAGACCGCAGCACGCCAGGCTCTCCTGTCCTTCACCATCTCCTGGAGCTAGCTCAAGCTCATGTCTCTAGAGTTGGTGATGCTATCCAACCATCTCATCTTTTGTCGTCCCCTTCTCCTCCTGCCTTTAATCTTTCCCAACATCAGGGTCTTTTCTGAGTCAGCTCTTCACATCAGGTGGCCAAAGTATTGGAGCTTCAGCTTCAGCATCTGAATCCTGCCAGAAAACAGCTTCTTGGGAGTCGGCTCCTGGCCTCCTGCCTGAAGCCTCCCCAGCCTGCCTCCTTTCCTGTCCATCAACCTCCAACACTGCTGTTCTCACAAGAGCCTCAGGGTGCTACTCATCCCTTGTGGGGGCATCCAGGAGGCATCCAAAATTCTAAGACTGGAACAGTGACATACCAGTTAACTGTACACACCATTAAGGCACTGATGATGCAATTTTCTGTTATGTAGCAGAGCTGTGTTCTGGTGAAAGGAGAGAGGCCAATTTCAAGTGTACTAATTGGATTTGTAGCCTTTTGGGAAAAGAGCATCAGTCAGAGTCTCACCATCATTCAAACAGGTGCTGCAGAACCTGAGAGAAGTTTGTATCACGTAAGAGTAACAGAGAACAGATCACATGGTTAAACCACTTCTTTCAAGAGGGAGGGGACATAAGCATACCTATGGTTGATTCATGTTGATGTTTGACAGAAACCAACACAGTATTGTAAAACAATTATCCTTCAATTAAACATAAATAAATTTAATTTTAAAAAATGACCTCTCTGCTCCCATTGGGCTGAGGATATGTCCATCTGACCTACTGGGCATGGGGACAACAGGAGAGGCCTGAAGTCCACCTGGATTTATATTAGAGGACAGGAAAGCAAAATAGATGAGTAAGGGATCAGAGATGAAAGATCCAGGACAGCCTGTGTGAACTGAGGACATGAGAGAGATTTTAGCAGGAGACAGACTTGGGAGAGAAATTTGAAGAGATTCTCTATGATGAACCTGCCCAGGAAATTTTCCTTGGGACATTGCGATAAACATTTAGTTTCCCTTTAACTGGGACTTCCCTGGTGGCTCAGACAGTAAAGAGTCTGCCTGCAGTGCAGGAGACCCAGGTTTGATCCCTGTGTCAGGGAGATCCCCTGGAGAAGGGAACGATAGCCCACTCCAGTATTTTTGCCTGAAGAATTCCATGGACTGAGGAACCTGGCGGGCTACAGTCCGTAGGGTCGCAAAGAGTCGGACACGACTGAGTGACTAATATTTAACACTCACTCACTTCTCTTTTAATTAAGTTTCATAGCTTGATTGGTGACATAGCTTGAATATGACATGATCTGCAAGGGACCTACTGGTCCCTCGGGGGTAAATGGAACTCACAACCTTTCTACAATGCAAATTGGATCATGTCCCTCCACTCCTGAAAGTCCTCCAAGTTTCTTCTCACTCTGCTTGCTTAGCATGGTCTGGCCCTGACTTTGGTTCAGCCACATTTCCTGTCCTTACCACAATGCTATACTCCAGCCATAAATAAAACAAATAGTTCCCCACATGCACTGTGATCTCACACTTGCGGCTGCTCCCTTGGCTTGAAATGCTTCCCTACCCCATTCTTGCATTCATTCACTTATATAATAAATATTTCCTGAGCACCTATTATGTGTAAGCACCGGGGTGATCAAAATGGTGAATAATAATTACAAGAACAATTACAAAATAGTGAACAAAACATATAAAAAGCCCTACATATGTTACATATTATCTTGGCTAATTCTTTATGCCCTTTAAACACACTCTAAACTCAGCGCAACACTATGTGTGGATCTCATTTGAATCTGGTCTCAAGAATGCCATCTTTGCTTTGTTTTGCTTATAATGTATTAAAAAAAAATAGTTCATCCCCTTCTTCCACCCCCTTCTCCCTGGTAGGCACTAATCTGTTCTCTTTGTGTATGAGCTTGGTATTACTTTGTTATTGCTATTGTCGTTATTGTTTTTAGGTGCCACATGGAAGAGAGATTATATGGTATTTGTCTTCCTCTGTTTCTGACTTATTTCATTTAGCTTAATGCCCTTAAGTCCCATTTATATTGTCGGAAATGGCAAGATTTCCTTTTTTATGGCTGAATAATATTTCATTGTGTGTATATGTGTGTGTGTATCATATTTTCTATATTGATTCATTTGTTGATGGACACTTAGACTGACTCCATATTTTGGCTATTGTAAACAATGTTGCAGTGAACATGGGGTGCATATATTTTTTTCAAGTGAGTGTTTTTGTTTTCTTTATTTTTTATTTTACTTTACAATACTGCATTGGTTTGGCCATACATCAGCATGAATCCACCACGGGTGTACATGAGTTCCCAATCCTGAACCCCCCTCCCACCTCCCTCCCCATACTATCTCTCTGGGTCAGCCTAGTGCACCAGCCCCAAGCATCCTGTATCCTGCATTGAACCTAGACTGGCGATTTGTTTCTTACATGATATTATACATGTTTCAATGCCATTCTCCCAAATCATCCCACCCTCTCTCTCCCTCTCCCACAGAGTCCAAAAGTCTGTTCTATACATCTGTGTCTCTTTTGCTGTCTCACATACAGGTTTTCTTCAGGCAAGTGCAAAGTAGAGGAATTGCTGGATCATATGGTAATTCTATTTTTAATTTTTTGAGGAAACTCTGTTTTTTCATGGTGGATACACCAATTTACATTCTCACTGAGCATGCACAACGGTTTCCTTCTTTCCACATTCTCATCAACTCTTGGTATTGTTTGTCTTATTGATAGCAGTCCTTCTGACATGAGTGAAGTAATATCTCACAATGGTTTTGATTTTCATTTCCCTGGTTATTAATGAAGTTGAGCATGTTCTTCTGTACTTAGAGCATGCTATTTGCATGTCTTCTTTGGAAAAAAAATGTCTATTCAGATCATTTGTAATCAGATTGCTTGTTTTTCAGCTATTGAGTTATATGAATTCTTTCTGTATTTTGAACATTTGCCCCTTATCAGATATATGGTTTACAAATATTTTCTCCCATTCAGTAAGTTTCCTTTCAATTTTGTTGATTCCTTTACTGTGGAGAAGCTTCTTAGTCCCATCTGTTTAATTTTGCTTTAGTTGCCTATGCTTTTGATGTCAGATCCATCACTGAGCATGATGTTAGCTGTGGGCTTGTCATTATCATCTTTATCATGCTGTAGTACATTGCCTCTATACGTGTTTTGTTTGGAATCTTTACATTAAGTGGATGTTGAATCTCATCAAAAGGGTTTTCTGCATCTGTTGAGATGGTTTTGATTTTTATTCCTCATTTTGTTATTGTGGTATATGACATAGACTGATTTATGGATATTGAACCATCCTTGCTTCCCTGGAATAAATATCACTTGATCACAATGTATGATCCTTGTAATGTGTTGTTGAATTCAGCTTGTTAATGTTTTCCTGAGAATTTTTGCATCTATGTTCATCAAGGATATTGATCTGTAATTTTTTTTCTTGTGGTGTCCTTCTCTGGATTTATATCAGGGTAATGAACAGGGAGGCCTGGCGTGCTGTGATTCATGGGGTCGCAAAGAGTCGGACACGACTGAGCGACTGAACTGAACTGAATGCTGACCTCCTAAAATGTGTTTGGAAGAATCCTCCCCGCCACCTTCCATGTTTTGAGTTTGAAAACGATTGGCATTGATTCTTATTTAAAAGTCCACTATAAGTCACCATTGAAGTCATCTGGTCCTGAACTTTCATCTGCTGAAAGGTTTTTTTTTTAATTACTGATTCAATTGCCTTGCTAGTAATCAACCTCAAGATTTTCTTTTTCATTATGATTCAGTCTTGATAGTTTGCATGCTTCCAAAAATTTATCCATTTCTTATAGACTATTAAATTTATTGACATTTAACTGTCAATAGTAATCTCTTATGATCCTTTGTGTTTCTGTGGTATTGTTGTAACACCTTTTTTGTTTTTATTTTATTTGAATCCTCTCTCTCTCNAAATTGTGTCATACTGGTTTGCTTTTTATTTCCTGTTTAACAGCATATCTTGGAGTTCATTCCTTATCAGTACCTAAAGACATTATGCCTTTCCTGCTTTGAATGGGTTCTGTCCTCTCTCTCTCTCTCTTTTTTTTTTTTTTTTTGGTGATTCTAGCTAAATGTGTTTATAAATTTTGTTTATCTTTTCAAAGAACCAGTTCTTAGTTTCATCAAGTATGTCATCTTAAAAAACTCATGAGACAAACTAGGAAATCTGAAACTGACTGGGTATTTGAAAATATAATTATTATTAACTTTAGGTGCGATAATAGTATTGTTTCTCAACCTTCAGAAAACCAAGATCATGGCATCTGGTCCCATTACTTCATGACAAATAGATGGGGAAACAATGGAAACAGTGACAGACTTTATTTTGGGGGGATCCAAAATCACTCCAGATGGTGATTGCAGTCATGAAGTGAAAAGATGTTTGCCCCTTGGAAGAAAAGTCATGACCAACCTAGACAGCATATTAAAAAGCAGAGGCATTACTTTGCCAACAAAGGTCCGTCTAGTCAAAACTATGGTTTTTCCAGTAGTCAAGTATGGATGTGAGAGTTGGACTATAAAGAAGGCTGAGCACCAAAGAACTGATGATTTTGAACTGTGGTGTTGGAGGACATTCTTGAGAGTCCCTTGGATGGCAAGGAGATCCACCAGTCCATCCTAAAGGAAATCAGTCCTGAGTATTCATTGGAAGGACTGATGCTGAAGCTGAAACTCCAATACTTTAGCCACCTGCTGCGAAGAGCTGACTCATTGGAAAAGACCCTGATGCTGGGAAAGACTGAAGGCACGAGAAGGGGATGACAGAGGATGAAATGGTAGGATGGCATCACCAACTCAATGGACATGAGTTTGAGTAAGCTCCGGGAGTTGGTGATGGACAGGGAGGCCTAGTGTGCTGCAGTCCATGAGGTCGCAAAAAGTCAGACACGACTGAATGACTGAACTGAACTAAACTGAATAGTATTGTTTTTTGTTTTTAATAAAACAAGTATCCCTATCTTTTAAAGATACATCATAAAACAATTACAAATAAAATAATATGAGATCTGAAATTGGATTCAAACTAGTCCAGTAATGGATTGGAAGGTGTGATGAGAATATGGATGGAACAAAACTGACCACTCGTGTTGTTACTCAGTCATGTCCAACTCTTTGCGACCTCATGGACTCTAGCATGCCAGGCTTCCCTGTCCTTCACCATCTCCTGAAGCAGTTGTAGATAATGGTTAAATTATCTCCCTACATTTGTATATGTTTGAAAATTTTCATAATACAAATATTTTTTAAAAGAAAGACAAAAAATAAGGGTATACTGGGCTCCCTGCCTTCCAACAAGCCTGTCCTGGACTCCCAATTCCAGCTCCACTTCTGAAACCCAAGGACCCCTTTTGCTCTCCTAGCCCCATAGCTCACCTCATCATTACACCATTTTATGACTGTCTGACTGTCTGCCCCACCCCATGAGACAGTCAGCCACTTGAGGGCAAGGACTGTCTATGTCTTTCTAATCATTCTTTCAGCAGCTTCAAGTACAGTACCTGACAGAAAAACAGACACTAGACACCTATGCAAATGAAAACTCAAAGCCTACAGGAATCAGATTTCAATGCACATGGCATTGGTTTCAAGGAAACAGCAACTTGATAGCTGTCTTTGTCCTAACTGGCAGATATGATTCCATTGACTCAACACCTGTTTATTGAACCTCACATTGTATGAGAGACATGGTTCTGGAGACGATATACTCTCTATTATTGATTATTTTCCTTTGGGGTCTCCAAGAGAGACTGGGGAAAGATGCAGAGGTGCCCATGTATTTGCACACAGGTGCACACACACACACACTCCCACACACAGATGTAGTTATTTGCTCATTGTTGGTCTTTTCAAGCTTTAGTTGAAACAAAAAAACAAAAAAAGTTAGTATTCCTATAGCAATATCTAACATTTCTGTTTGCTTATTTTAGGCACCACACTGATAAATAATATAGGATTGTTTGTTATAGAGAAGAGTTTCTAGTTCTCTTTAATAAAGATTAAGTTTGCTAAGGATAAAAACAACTTAGGTTTCCCCCCAGAGTTGATTTCCTTTCTAAAATAATTAAAAGACTATATATATATACAGAGGAGAAGGCAATGGCACCCCACTCCAGTACTCTTGCCTGGAAAATCCCATGGATGGAGGATCCTGGTAGGCTGCAGTCCATGGGGTCGCTAAGAGTCGGACATGGCTGAGCGTTTTCACTTTCATGCATTGGAGAAGGAAATGGCAACCCACTCCAGCGTTCTTGCTTGGAGAATCCCAGGGATGGGGGAGCCTGGTGGGCTGCTGTTTGTGGGATTGGACAGAGTCAGACACAACTGAAGCGACTTAGCAGCAGCAGCAGCAATATATATATATGTAGTTACTCACTCAGTCGTGTCCAATTCTTTGCAGCTCCATGGACTGTAGCCTGCTAGGCTCCTCTGTCCATGGGATTCTCCAGGCAAGACTACTGGAATGGGGAGCCATTTCTATGTTATTTATTCTACTAATAACATGAAACTTGCTAAGTCCTAACAGTTTTCAACAAGTGGTAGATGATATGAGTGGCTTCCTTGGCAGCTCAGTGATAAAGAGTCCACCTGCCAAGCAGGAGTCTTGGGTTGAATCGCTGGGACAGGAAGATCTCCTGGAGGAGGAAATGCCACCCCACTCCAGTATTCTTGCCTGGAAAATCCCATGGATGGAGGAGACTGGTGGGCTGCAGTCCATGTGGTCACAAAAGAGTAGGTCAAAACTTAGTGACTAAACAACAGGTGATATGAGTCTCTATTCAATCTCTTCCAATCCTATATTAAAAACAAATAAAATAATAAAATCAACTTTATAAGGTAAGATGGATAATTCACTCTAATTTTGAGATATTCCTCTCTTCTTGGGAGATTACTTGCTTCTATTTGAGTAAAATCACATCATCTGCCAAGAAAATTTCACAACATATAAAGCATACTTCTCAAGAAATACATACTTAACTTTACTTATTATTTTACTTTAAGTGCTTGAAGTGTGTCAATATTGCTGAACTTATGAAAATCTTCAGTGATGGTGGCTCAGTCTGACAGCTAGAGATATTTTTCCACACATTTAATTCTGTCAACTCTAAAATAAAATATATTTGCAAGAGCTATTAATGAACCATGGAATATAACAAAACAGAAGCCAGGATTACTGTTGTAAATTTTCCAATAACCTGTACTAAGTAGAGCCAACTTACTATGATTTTCACTATCATAGGATCACATAAACCGTGCACTCTGGAGAAGCTGAATGCATTCTTATCGAATGAGTAAGTGAATTAATACCATCATTTGGACTAATGATGCAGAGTCAATTATTAAAAGCCTGTGTTATAGAAGAATATACATACATAGGGTTATTATTCTAAGAACATACCAAAATTGTATCTTGACAAAAGACCTTAGAGAACCTCCTTTGATAACGAGAGCCAAGATTGTTGGGACCAGCCCAACAACGAACCGACCTGAGGGAGTGGTGCCGCAGAAGAATAAAGAAAAATAAGACTCAGAAATAAGGTAGGGATCAGGGGGTTGATGACGCTTGCAGGCAAAAGCCCAGATCTTAATCCTGCCATGCTTTTTATTGCTAACATGTACTTCCTTGTACCTGCTCTAGAAATATCTGTTTTTTACAATCTCAGATTGGGGATAAAGATATACAATGCACAGTCCTCAGTGTCAAACCTTCAGGCTTTTCATAACTCTGTTTAGCCTTTCAGCTAGTAACGACCTTTCTCGGCAACTCCCTTAAGGCTCTGGTTACGAGAACAGTCATTAATGGTTTTCCATCAGTCACATCATTACTTCAGCATCTTGTTTTCAAGAAGTTTTCAATGATGTACTTTTTACTGCAACCAGTCCTTCGCCTGGGGGTGATGAGGTCATTCTTATTTTTCAAAGAAGCCCTGTTAATTATAGTACAGGCCTGTGCGTAGCATATTCCCTACATATCCCATTTTTTAATTTTTTGAACCTTATTTTTGGTGATTATTGTTGATCATAGAAGTCAAAGCGATAGTCGCTAATTGCTATTNTTCTTATTTTTCAAAGAAGCCCTGTTAATTATAGTACAGGCCTGTGCGTAGCATATTCCCTACATATCCCATTTTTTAATTTTTTGAACCTTATTTTTGGTGATTATTGTTGATCATAGAAGTCAAAGCGATAGTCGCTAATTGCTATTGTTGTCTGCCGCCTTTCTTGGTGATTCACCACCAGACTATGTAGAATCAGAAAAAAAAGATACATAAAGATTAACATAAAACCAGCCATTGATTCTCCGATAGTTTTCAAGTTAGGAATGGGATTTAATTGAGAAATACCATCTGCTGCTGCTTCTAGCAGATTAGATCTGCTGGGGAAAAGGTGTAGTTTCTGAGAGAAAGTGTCCATAATCTCTTGTTGTAAGTTACTAATATCCAGAGACAGATTACCTTGATTTAAGACGTGTTGTTTAACTTTGTCCCAAGGAAATGAAGATTCATTATATTTGTGAGGAGTGACACAAAAAGAAGTAACGTTCCAATCACACTTAAGACGAATCTGTTTTTGCAAGACTGTTTACTTGATTACCTAGTAGTACAACAACCTGTTGTAAATCAACCATTTGTGCAGCTAATTTTCCATCTATTTGTCTTTGGGTGGACCAAAGAACATCAGAATCTTTATGCCATTCTTGCACAAAGCGCACAGTCTGTACACTCTGATGTAATGCCAGTCCTGCTCTGTTAATTATAGTACTGGCCTGTGCATAGCATATCCAAATACATATGATACCTTTAAATATTCTAGCATGATATTTCAGTATGGTAATTTCAGTATCAGTTTCCATTATCTATTAATATGAAGACATATTTTATTAAACCAAGAGAAACACTCGCCAGTTCTCCAATATGGAGGGCCAACCAGATGCTGATGCCAGAAACTTGGCTTGTACTACATCTTGGACGCTCCCCTTTTCCTAAGCCCATCTACCTGGTTATCAGAGTGTATTGTGCCTATGATCTAACCACATTTTCTTCCTGTCTGCTTGGAGAGCTCCTACTTTTCCTTCACAATTCTGTGTAGTCTAACTTGACTCTCCCGGACTGACTTAGGCCTTCCTAATAGCTAATATACTTTAGTCGTATTTCTATTACAGCATATTTATGTGTTATAATATTACCATTATTTGAATTCCTCCTTTCAGGAATGGGATAAATCAGAACCAGTTCTGGCAAGATAAAACTGATGAGGTTAAACCCAAGCCAACATTCACAAGAGGGAACCATAAATCAGGAATCAGAGATCAGAAACATGCCCTAGAATCAAGGGGTCAGATTAAAATGGTACCTGAAGATGAAGCTGATCTGTGTAAAATGGAGGAAAGGACAGAAATGGGTGTAGGTTAGCAAAAGAAAGAGGATCCAGAATGATTGCCACAAACACTGGTGGTCAGAGGCTCACATTTTACTGGATAGAATTCTGATGCATGGGGAATATTAAGCTATTTAACACAGCTAAGTGAAAGCAATGAGTCAGAAAAGTTCTGTTTATACTATTGGGAGGGCAGAGGTCTGATCACCTCTCTTAAGAGGAAACTAAGGCCTTGGTTAAGCTAGAATTTCAGAGCTAAGTAAGGATGTGGAGAAAGTAAACTGTTTGTTGTGAGCGGAGGGTAATTTAATCTATAGCTTGGGACCCAGAAACAGTACCCAGAAACAGATAAGGGGAGAGGGAATAAATTGGAAGATTGGGATTGACACATATGCACATATATAAAATAGAAACTAAAAAGAACCTACTGTATAGCACAGAGAACTCTGCTCAATGCTCTGTAATGGCTTATATGGGAAAAGAACCTAAAAAAATGAAAAAGAGAAGAGTGGATATATGTATAACTGATCCAATTTGCTGTACACCAGAAACTAACACAACACTGTAAATCAACTGTACTCCAGAAAAAAAAAAAAAAAATTGTTTAAAGGCTCGATTCAGAAACAATCAATTGTGATTTTTCATCTGGCTGTGTAATAATTCTCTCTGTTCACAGGCATAGTAAAAATTGACTAACCATCATGCCCTTCTGCCAGAGGAGAANAAAAAAAAAAAAAAACTTGTTTAAAGGCTCGATTCAGAAACAATCAATTGTGATTTTTCATCTGGCTGTGTAATAATTCTCTCTGTTCACAGGCATAGTAAAAATTGACTAACCATCATGCCCTTCTGCCAGAGGAGAAAGCGCTCCAGTGGTTTTCCGGTGCACAGCTAAATAAATGCTGTTTGGTTCTTGTCAAAGGCTTGTTAGGATGTTATGTAACAGAGGAAGAAGCCTAGAGGGATGGCAAGGCCACTGGATGCTCAGCAGCACGTATAATCTTCCCACTCAGCGCCTTGCCAATGTGGGTGTGTGCACACGGTCCTTCCCGGAGCTGTTCCACTGGCTCCTGGAGCTGCCACCCCTGTCCTTGGCTGTGTGGCTGGGAATTTCTCTGCTAGATGCTCCTCACCCCTCAGGGGAGTCATCTGAGGAAGTTCAATCAGGGTCAAGGAGGCTTGTTTTCTCTTCCTCGTCAATGGATTGACTCTATAAACTAATCTGTTCTGTAAACAGAAGGAAACCCTCATTGTCTTTTCACACTTGAGTTTCCCTAACGCAGACACTAACTCAGGAGTCATGAGTAAGTCACAAAGTTATTTCACGTACATTTTGTTTGTTTTTTCCTGGAATGATGATGAGATCAAGGCCTGTATTTAGGAAAGAATTTGTGAGAACCTCTGGAAGTATAAGGTGTTTATTAGGATAGATGGTGGGGATTTGAAGTTGCTTTATTCCTTTTCAATTCTGCTCTTCTCTAAGGATTTTAACCATGTTGCCTGAAACGTCATCAAACAAATGCTTTCGTGATAGACCTTTCCAAACAGCAAAATATTAGAAAGTTCCACCCTAGTCTGTGTCTTGATATTCAGTTCCTCCAGTTTTCAAGATTATATAAAATGAGGCATCCTAAAGTTGCAAGAAACCTTTGTCTGTTTCTTCAGACAATTGAAAGGATACCGTGTATTACATGCCAAAATATTAGATCTCCAAGGAGCTAAGATCAAAAAAAATAGTATCTAGAGAAAAACTAGTCAAAAATTTTTTCCATAGAATTTTAAAATTATAGGGTGAATACTGTTAGAAATGAATGAAATAGTCAACACATTCCTGTCACTTTACAGATGAGGAAGCCAAGGCCATGCAGATGACATGATGTATTCATAGTGAAAAAATTCATAGGTAGAAAACCAGGATAAGAATATAGGTCTTCCATTCCTCAAAATCCAAGGCTATGCTCCAGAAAATGTCCATTGCACATCCTCCATTCCCAAATTGCACATTTAGAAATATATGTTTCATATTAAAATTCCAAGTCAGTATGCAGATTAAAGGATATTTGGCCACATATTTTCTTAAACATTTCCAAACATGCTTTTGTTTCAACCTTGCATTTGGTCTTTATTCTCAACTTAAAAGTTTAGCTTTAAAAGCAAGCCTTTGGAATATTTTAAAAGATGGAGATTTCCTTTGCTTCTGAGACCTTAGAGCTTCCTTAGATCTTATTTTGTCTTAGCTAGTTGGATTTTTCACTTTTAAATATCTCTATTTTCATTTAACTAAATGTGTTTATCATTTATCTCTTTGCACTTGAAATCCTAGTCTTGTTCAGCCATAAAAGCCTAAATACAATTTAACACCTAACAAGAAAATAAATATAATTGAAAAACTATGACAGTTTTGCTAAATTGAGCAGTGGGAGCATTCTCGGTTGCTTCAGTCGTGTTTACCTCTTTGCAACCCCATGGACTGTAGCCCACCAGGCTCCTCTGTCCATATTCTCCAGGCGAGAATACTGGAGTGGGTTGCCGTGCCCTCCTCCAGGGGATCTTCTTGACCCAGGGATCTGCATTGCAGAGGGACTCTTTACCACTCTGCCACCGGGGAAGCCCAAATTGAGCAGCACTTCTTAGAAAATCATCAGGAATATGAATTCTCTGATTATGAACTAAACACTTGGTGGTCGTGTTTAGTCGCTAAGTCACGTCCAACTCTTTTTGTGAAAACCCACCAGGCTCCCCTCTCCATGGGATTCTCCAGGCAAGAATACTGGAGTGGGTTGCCATTTCCTCCTCCAGGGGATCTTCCCAACCCAGGGATCAAACCTGCATCTCCTATATCACAGGTAGATTCTTTACCACTGAGCCACCAGATAAGCCCCTAGACACTTGTTAGAACCGAATAATAACTACTACCTTCTCTAAACTCCACTATTTAGATATCTAATTGTAATGGCATTTTACCAAGGAAAGGTATGTTCATTCTTCTGGAGATCTGAAGATAGCAATTATGTATTAATTAAATTAGAAAAATGAAAGATCATTATAGTGAAGATTTTCTTTCTCCAGGCTGACTGCAGTTTCAAAGAATAAATATTAGGTGAGAATTATTAGGAATTTTAATTCAGATCTATTTAATATTCTTGAGAAGTTCATCAAAAATAATTGCTGACATCTCATCATCCAACAAGTTCAAAGCACTTCCTACTCGGTATAAAAGAGACCTCATGGTCTGTATAATCATGCTGTCTGACGAAGACTTTAACAGAAAGTGCTTTTCTTTCCAAGGAATTAAAAGGAGTGGAAAAAAACCAAGTCGTTAAGTGACAATATAATCACTGTAGTAAGAATGTTAAATGTGGCTACAAACAAAATTGATATACTTTATATCCAAAGAGGTATCATTCGAATTGCTATAATATTGTTATTTATCAATTTATAATTGATAAATATTTTACAATAAAACTATGTATTCTACCAAAACACTTCCCTTAGGTAACAGAAAAGTGGGCAAATTTAAACACAGTGACTCATGACCACCTGCTACTTCTGAAAATCCAGTGATATGCATACCTATTATTCAGAGGTTAGTAATGCCCTCTAGAGCTCTCTCTTTATTCTCCTCCTTTGTCAGCCAACTCACTTTATGGCTATTAAGTCCATAAAGCTTCTGAATCCTCTACAGGTCATCTCATAACAAAAGTTGACCACCTGACATCCAGTCCCTACCTGACAATCCATCCGTATTTTGTGAAAATATGTTAATCCCTCCCTAAGACCATGATAACCTGAGTCAACAGTGAGCACATTAGTGAAATACAATTGCTGGTTTAACAGAGTAATTCCAGTTAGCCACTGAGCATGAGGCATCTTCTACTTCTCCCATTGTCTAGAGATTCATTCAGTTTGTCAGTAAGCTGAGTGGACATAATAGAGGAGGCAATGAAATCATGAGCTGATCTGTCCATCTAAAATGTCTACCATTATTTTAAAAAACATTTAATATCAATTCAGTTTTTGAATTAATAATCCATATCTAGACAGAGACTTTGAACTATAACAAGTAACAATATTTGAACTAAGGAAAGTTACTAAAATGCTTTATGTCAAATATTGAGTTGGCCAAAAAAGTTCATTCGAGGTCTTCCATAACATCGTATGGAAAACCAGAATAAAATTTTTTGGCCAACACAATATTTTTGTTGACCTTTGGGATAGTCTATAGAGTTCTTGAAAGAAAATGAAACACCTCTAAAAGCATAAAACAAATTTATACCACTTACAGAAAAGTAAAAAAAAAATTTTTGTTTTCAAAACAAAATAAGCAAAGATTAGGACAGCTGACCTATTAATAGATGAAACTCTACAAAGACTGGTTCCAAATAGGAAAAGGAGTATGTCAAGGCTGTATATTGTCACCCTGCTTATTTAACTTATATGCAGAGTACATCATGACAAACGCTGGGCTGGAAGAAGCACAAGCTGGAATCAAGATTGCTGGGAGAAATATCAATAACCTCAGATATGCAGATAACATCACCCTTATGGCAGAAAGTGAAGAAGAACTAAAGACCCTCTTGATGAAAGTGAAAGAAGAGAGTGAAAAAGTTGGCTTAACACTCAACATTCAGAAAACAAAGATCATGGCATCTGGTCCCATCACTTCGTGGGAAATAGATGGGGAAACAGTGGAAACGGTGGCAGACTCTTATTTTCTGGGCTCCAAAATCACTGCAGATGGTGACTGCAGCCATGAAATTAGAAGACGCTTACTCCTTGGAAGGAAAGTTATGACCAACCTAGATAGCATATTCAAAAGCACGGACATTACTTTGCCAACAAAGGTCCATCTAGTCAAGGCTATGGTTTTTCCACTGGTCATGTATGGATATGAGAGTTGGACTATGAAGAAAGCTGAGCACCGAAGAATTGACGCTTTTGAACTGTGGTGTTGGAGAAGATTCTTGAGAGTCCCTTGGACTGCAAAGAGATCCAACCAGTCCATTCTAAAGGAGATCAGTCCTGGGTGTTCACTGGAAGGACTGATGCTAAAGCTGAAACTTCAATACTTTGGGCAGCTGATGTAAAGAGTTTACTCATTGGAAAAGACCATGATGCTGGGAGGGATTGGGGGCAGGAGGAGAAGGGGACGACAGAGGATGAGATGGCTAGATGGCATCACTGACTCGATGGACATGAGTCTGAGTGAACTCCGGGAGTTGGTGATGGACAGGGAGGCCTGGCATGCTGCAATACATGGGGTCGCAAAGAGTCGGACACGACTGAGCGACTGAACTGAACTGAACTGACTGACTACAAAGTATCTTGCCTTGAACCCCTCACTTGACAGAGGAAAAAAAATCTAAAAACCAGATAAGTTTACTGACTTAGAGGTAAGTACATGTCAGTGGCTATGAGTGAATAAACAAGAAACAGACAAAAGGTCACACGAATCTCTCTTCTCTGCTCTTTGTATGTAGGATAGAGGTAACTCTCATTCTCCTAGATCCCCTTTTAGGACTCCCCTCAACCCCATGATGTGCCTTTTTTCCAAGTGCTTAGGCTGTGTCCTGTTCCTAAAAACTCCGGTTTTCCAGTACTTAGCAGCAGCAGCAGCAGCATTGTTTGGAAAATAATGTCTTAAGACATTATATGGTCTTAAACCAAAATGTGCTCCATGGCATATGATTAGATGCTGCCTAACAAAAGAGGTCTCTGATAAAATGAGGTTTGGAAATTCTAGGTTAAACAAAGGTTTCTTTTCTTTTCTGTATACTTTTTCTTGGTCTTCAATATCTTCAGATATTCATATTCCAACTTTAGTATATTTTTTGTTGTTTTAAAACAAAGTATATGTCACAGGCACTATAATAAATTAAAACACAATTTGGGAAACACTGTTACATAAGCTAATTCCTAATGTTTATCTAAGATGGCTCCTTTCCAGAAAGATACTTTTTTTACAATTCTGAATGATCATTTTGGAATCTGTCAAACACACAGTAGAAAATTAAACTGACCCCTTATTCATACTAGCCAAAGATAAGAAGAGTCTAGAGTATTTGCATTTTAAAATTGGCTTTTGGAAGATTAAAAGGCTTTAAGATGTGAAGAAATTACAATTTAAGATGGTATTTCATGTACTGTGAATAAGATGCTTAAATTACTTCACTTATTGTATCTTCCCTGTAAAGTTGATCCTAATCTAATAGAAGTGCCATTTATTGAGCACTGCGTGCCGGGCCATGCTAAGCATTTTGCATTATTCACAACAGCCCTTTAAAGAAGACCCTTTTTATNGCTGGGCTGGAAGAAGCACAAGCTGGAATCAAGATTGCTGGGAGAAATATCAATAACCTCAGATATGCAGATAACATCACCCTTATGGCAGAAAGTGAAGAAGAACTAAAGACCCTCTTGATGAAAGTGAAAGAAGAGAGTGAAAAAGTTGGCTTAACACTCAACATTCAGAAAACAAAGATCATGGCATCTGGTCCCATCACTTCGTGGGAAATAGATGGGGAAACAGTGGAAACGGTGGCAGACTCTTATTTTCTGGGCTCCAAAATCACTGCAGATGGTGACTGCAGCCATGAAATTAGAAGACATTTACTCCTTGGAAGGAAAGTTATGACCAACCTAGATAGCATATTCAAAAGCACGGACATTACTTTGCCAACAAAGGTCCATCTAGTCAAGGCTATGGTTTTTCCACTGGTCATGTATGGATATGAGAGTTGGACTATGAAGAAAGCTGAGCACCGAAGAATTGACGCTTTTGAACTGTGGTGTTGGAGAAGATTCTTGAGAGTCCCTTGGACTGCAAAGAGATCCAACCAGTCCATTCTAAAGGAGATCAGTCCTGGGTGTTCACTGGAAGGACTGATGCTAAAGCTGAAACTTCAATACTTTGGGCAGCTGATGTAAAGAGTTTACTCATTGGAAAAGACCATGATGCTGGGAGGGATTGGGGGCAGGAGGAGAAGGGGACGACAGAGGATGAGATGGCTAGATGGCATCACTGACTCGATGGACATGAGTCTGAGTGAACTCCGGGAGTTGGTGATGGACAGGGAGGCCTGGCATGCTGCAATACATGGGGTCGCAAAGAGTCGGACACGACTGAGCGACTGAACTGAACTGAACTGACTGACTACAAAGTATCTTGCCTTGAACCCCTCACTTGACAGAGGAAAAAAAATCTAAAAACCAGATAAGTTTACTGACTTAGAGGTAAGTACATGTCAGTGGCTATGAGTGAATAAACAAGAAACAGACAAAAGGTCACACGAATCTCTCTTCTCTGCTCTTTGTATGTAGGATAGAGGTAACTCTCATCCTCCTAGATCCCCTTTTAGGACTCCCCTCAACCCCATGATGTGCCTTTTTTCCAAGTGCTTAGGCTGTGTCCTGTTCCTAAAAACTCCGGTTTTCCAGTACTTAGCAGCAGCAGCAGCAGCATTGTTTGGAAAATAATGTCTTAAGACATTATATGGTCTTAAACCAAAATGTGCTCCATGGCATATGATTAGATGCTGCCTAACAAAAGAGGTCTCTGATAAAATGAGGTTTGGAAATTCTAGGTTAAACAAAGGTTTCTTTTCTTTTCTGTATACTTTTTCTTGGTCTTCAATATCTTCAGATATTCATATTCCAACTTTAGTATATTTTTTGTTGTTTTAAAACAAAGTATATGTCACAGGCACTATAATAAATTAAAACACAATTTGGGAAACACTGTTACATAAGCTAATTCCTAATGTTTATCTAAGATGGCTCCTTTCCAGAAAGATACTTTTTTTACAATTCTGAATGATCATTTTGGAATCTGTCAAACACACAGTAGAAAATTAAACTGACCCCTTATTCATACTAGCCAAAGATAAGAAGAGTCTAGAGTATTTGCATTTTAAAATTGGCTTTTGGAAGATTAAAAGGCTTTAAGATGTGAAGAAATTACAATTTAAGATGGTATTTCATGTACTGTGAATAAGATGCTTAAATTACTTCACTTATTGTATCTTCCCTGTAAAGTTGATCCTAATCTAATAGAAGTGCCATTTATTGAGCACTGCGTGCCGGGCCATGCTAAGCATTTTGCATTATTCACAACAGCCCTTTAAAGAAGACCCTTTTTATCATTCAAACTGGTCTACTTCCCAGCCCTGTGCTATCAACCTCACTATGACCTACTGTCACCAGTCCATCCAATTACCAAAGTTCCAGTAATTCAAACATGAACTCTGCTTTTTCCTTCATACCACAGCTCCAGAAAGTGTCGGGATTTAAGCCAGGGTTCTGTCCATATTTCAGAATCATTTCCCTCTCCTTGTATAGGAAATGTTGAACTTCTTTACAGCAAACACTTTGACTTCCTCTGTGAGTAACAATGGACTTCCCTGGTGGCTCAGTGGTTAAGAATTCGCTGGCCAATGCAGGAGACTCGGTTTCAATCTGTGGATCGGGAAGATGACCTGAAGAAGGAAATGACAACCCACTCCAGTGTTCTTGCCTGGAAAATTACATGAACAGAGGAGTCTGGCGGGCTACAGTCCATGGGGTCGCAAACAGACACAAATGAACATGTACACACACGGATAACAATGTAATAAATTAGACAGGTGCAAGGCATACAATTGTATTGATGCCGCCTTCAAAGGGGGCTTGGTGGTGACCCTGGTTAGTTCACAGTAGTTATGGTTTCTTTTTTGAGTTGAGCGCTACTCAAAGTGTAGTCCTGCCACTTTCAAACTCTTTGTTATGGATCTATGATAAAGGGCTTATTCCAGAAAACAAATCAGCTACCTCATTAAGCATACAATTTAGTTCAACTGACATTTGCTTTCAAGGCAAAGGGAGGGAAGCAGTGTGCAGTTCTGTGCTCTGGTGCAAACTCCTGTGCTGTGCTGTGCTGAACTTAGTTGCTCAGTGGTATCTGAATCTTTGCAACCCCATGAACTGTAGCCCTCTACGCTCCTCTGTCCATGGGATTCCCCAGGTAAGCATACTGGAGTGGGTCGCCATGCCCTCCTCCATCCCAATCCAGGGATCAAATCCAGGTCTCCTAAATTGTAGGCAGATTCTTTATCATCTGAGCCACCAGGGAAGTCCATGAATACTGGAGTGGGTAGCCTATCCCTGTGTTGGAGAAGACTCTTGAGAGTCCTTGGACAACAAGGAGAGCCAACCAATCCATCCTAAAGGAAATCAGTCCTGAATATTCATTGAAAGGACTGACGATGAAGCTGAAACTTCCATACTTTGACCACCTGATGCAGAACTGACTTATTGGAAAAGACCCTGATGCTGGGAAAGATTGAGAAGGGGACAACAGAGGATGAGATGGTTGGATGGCATCACCAACTCAATGGACATGAGTTTGAGTAGGCCCCGGGAGTTGGTGATGGACAGGGAAGCCTGGCATGCTGCAGTCCATGGGGTCACAAAAAGTCAGACACGACTGAGTGACTGAACTGAACTGAGCCTATCCCTTCTCCAGGGGGTCTTCCCAACCCAGGAATCAAACTGGGGTATTCTGTATTGCAGGTGTATTCTTTACCAGCTGAGCTACCAGGGAAGCGCACAAACTCCCTACCTCACCTCGGATGGATACAGACAGGCTAAGACAAACGTTGCTCTGACTGACTTGGTTTGGCATTATTTTCTTTCGATCCTAAGGTCTAGGTGGCAGAGTAAAAGGAGTATGGACTTTGGAAGCATGCAATCTGGATTACCACTGACAATTCTGTTGCTTACTTGCAGTGTAGTGTTGGGAAATTCATATAAACTCTTTGAGTCTCAGTTTTCTTGTCTAAAAAATGGAGGGCTTCATTATTTCTTCCCAGGTTGGTTGCAAAGAGGAAATCAGACAACGTTTTTAAAGTTCCTAACCATATGTGGATAATATATTTGTTAATATGATAGTAAACTTTACTCCCTTTCTGTTTCTACCACAAGGCTTCCAATACCGTAATGTGCTGGAATTCTGGTATTTTTGAAATCAGTATTTTTCATTGAGATAGGCTTTTCACTGTAGTTTTGGACTATAGTAAAGCAGAAGGAAAAGGTAAAAAAGTGTGGCAATGGTAGAAAAAATAGATCCTTAAAATACATAATTACTAAAGTTTATACAAAATAAAAAATCATTCATCTTACTTTCTTGACATCTTCTAGGGAAAGAAGTTAAGGATTAGGAAGAAGCATCAACCTGCCTTTGATGATTTCTGAAATTATCTTGTGAATATATATATACATACTATTATTTCTTATTTCTTTGCTTCAGTTCATCCCCCAATAGTATTCTATTAAATCTATTTAGAAAGATATGGGTCTATGAGTTGTCAAAGTTAATCAGAATTCATAATACTTTAAAAATAGTATTTAAATAGACCTTAAAAAATAAGTGTTCAAGTACATTTGGGTAGCAGAGTTCTTGCTGGATTCTGCTGGTGGCCTCTTTTTATAACTGGTTTATTATTGATCCAGGCTTAGTTCATACAACTGTTATTGTTGATAAACATGAGGAGAATCTTTGGAAAAGCATAGTAATCGTTCACATTTAAATAGCAATGGTAGGATGTTGCTAAATCTACCTGAAGAAGTTTTCAGATGACCTAGAGTATGACTTTATGACATAGGCAATTAATATTTTGCTTTACTACAGCAATTCCTTGCTAGAAATTGTGTTTAAGTTTCAGGATTTCATATTAGGACAGCACTTGCAATATATTCTCAAAATTTACTATTGCAGAAAAAAAGCAAGGAGGAACTAAAGAGCCTCTTGATGAAGGTGAAAGAGGAGAGTGAAAAAGCTGGCTTAAGACTCAACATTAAAAAAAAAAAAGATCATGGCATCCAGTCCCATTACTTTGTAGCAGATAGATAAGAAAACAATGGAAACAGTGAAAGACTTTATTTTCTTGGGCTGCAAAATCACTGCAGATGGTGACTGCAGCCATGAAATTAAAAAACGCTTGCTTCTTGGAAGAAAAGCTATGACAAACCCAGACAATTGGATTTACATTTTATTAAAAAGCAGAGACATTACTTTGNCAATGGAAACAGTGAAAGACTTTATTTTCTTGGGCTGCAAAATCACTGCAGATGGTGACTGCAGCCATGAAATTAAAAAACGCTTGCTTCTTGGAAGAAAAGCTATGACAAACCCAGACAATTGGATTTACATTTTATTAAAAAGCAGAGACATTACTTTGCCTACAAATTTCCATCTAGTCAATGTTATGGTCGAGATGGTTGGATGGCATCACCAACTCAATGGACATGAGTTTGGGCAAACTCTGGGAAATAGTGAAGGACAGGGAAACCTGGCATGTTGCAGTCCATGGGGTGGCAAATCGTCGGACAGGACTGAGCCACTGAACAACAACGACACATTTATTATAGAATAAATTGCTTACACTGTAAAACTTTGAAATATTAAAAGTCTTAACACCACCACCACCAATACACAGTTTATTTTTAGGTACATAGTTTAAAATGAAAAGCTCAGTCTAAATAAAGAATAAAAGAGAAAGTCAGAATAAGAATTTTTATCATTTTATTCAATAAATGCCTATGATTTTATGACTTTAATTTTTTTAAAAAATTCAGTCTAATTGTTAATGCATCTATTCGGCACAGAAAGGATAGACAAATCCAATAAGAACACACATTTCTCAAGGTACTTATGCTAATTCCACCTAACATGTCTCTAGAAATACTTTCTCAAACAGTAGAGCTAGGAATAATGAATTAATTTACTTTACACAAAATATCTTTTGCTTAACACTCAGGATAGCCTGAGTGAGTTAATTGTTGTAGTACATATTCCTCATCCATTAAAAGAAAAGGCAAAAGAGACTTGTGTGCTCTCCATTCCTCTGTTTTGAGATTTCTCTGCAGAGGATTTAAACTCTCTAGTGCTCACATTACACATATAAGGCACAGTGGAGAACTAAGCAATTGTCCAGCTGTGTTCATATTTTACTGAATTTGCCTCAATTATAACTGAAACTTCAGTAAAACAGTATCTGTTCAGAATTACTTAAGTGTTGCCTCAACTTCTTCCACTAACTTTGTCTATACGTAGTTCCATAACCTTTAAAATGGGATCACTTGAATTGTCTTGCACTGTTAGTGGGAATGGAAATTAGTACAGCCACTATGGAAAACAGTATAGAGGCTCTTTAAAAAACTAAAACTAGAGTTGTCATTCGATTCAGCAATCCCACTGCTGGGCATACACCCAGACAAAAGTATAATTCGAAAAGACACATGCAACCCTATGTTCACCAGTTCATTTGCTCAGTCGTGTCGGACTCTTAGTGACCCTGTGGACTGCAGCACGCCAGGCTTCCCTGTCCATCAGCAACACCTGGGGTTTACACAAACTCATGTCCATTGAGTCGGAGATGCCATCCAACCATCTCATCCTCTGTCGTCCCCTTCTCCTCCTGCCTTCAATCTTTCCCAGCATCAGGGTCTTTTCCAGTGAGTCAGTTCTTCTCATCAGATGGCCAAAGTATTGGAATTTCAGCTTCAGCATCAGTCCTTTCAATGAATATTCAGAACTAATTTCATTTAGGATTGACTGAGTGGATCTCCTTGCAGTCCAAGAGACTCTCAAGAGTCTTCTCTAACACCACAATTCAAAAGCATCAATTCTTTGGTGCTCAGCTTTCTTTGCAGTCTAACTCATACATCCATACAAGACTACTGGAAAAACCATAGCTTTGATGGTTTTCCATCAGTGTCTTTGCTTTTTAGTATGCTATCTGGGTTTGTCATAGCTTTTCTTCTAAGGAGCAAGCATCTTTTAATTTCATGACTGCAGTCACCATCTACAGTGATTTTGGAGCCCAAGAAAATAAAGTCTCTCACTGCCATTTGCAACATCATGGATGCATCTAGAGATTACCATAATAAGTGAAGTAAGTCAGAAAGAGAAAGACAGATACCATTTGATATCATTTATGTGGAATCTAAAATATGACACAAATGAACATACCTACAAAACAAAAACAGACTCACAAATATAGAGAAGAGACGTGGTTGCTAAGGGGGAGATGGACTGGGGAGGGAAGGACTGGGAGCTTGGTAATAGCAGGTGCAAACTATTATACATAGGATGGATAAACAACAAGACCCTACTATACAGCACAGGGAACTGTATTCAATATTCTGTGATAATATTGGAATCATGGAAACCATAATGGAAATCATGGAAACCATAATGGAAAAGTATATATATATATAAATATATACATTTATAACTGAGTCGCTTTGCTGTACACCACAAATTAAACAACATAAATCAACTAATACTTCAATATTTTTTTAAGCAGATGAAATTTAAAAAATGAGATCCCTTGAAATTTCATTTTAAAATAATCTTAGAAAAGATGCTAATGCTGAATACTTCTTTCCAGTCTCTGATGAAGGAAAGCAGTAACCTTCATCCCTGAAGAGTTGTGACAATGTAAACACAAAATATTTGTCTAGCATGTGATCAGACAAATAAGTACAAATAAGTTATTGCTATATTGTTATAAATATACCAATAGAAACATAAGGGAGAAAACCTGTCATAAGCGTATGGCCATGTTTTCACAGGGGTGGAGGGGCACAGAGAGGATGTGCCTCTCTTCATTTGTCTCAGCAAATGTTTGCTTTGGTCTATTTCTGCTTCCTCTCCCACTTCCTACTAAACAAGTCACACCAGAATCAATCATGTCAATATTTAAGGGACTCATTTAGCAACTGCATTGTCTGTACTTCCTGTGATCACTGAACATTGTGTAGCTGTTTTCTACTTTCAAAATAAGTTCTAATCATAGTTACCCCATCCTTATGACGTTTTCCCACATTCAGCCTCCACATTTTCAAATCAAACAACTTTTAATAATGCATCATCAATTCTAGAATTCTGCTCCATGTTTCATACTGAATGCTTCAAAGAAGCTGGAGGAAAGGTATAAAATTAATTCATTAATCCAACCTACTGACCTTCTGAATCGAGAGGTCTCCAGCCATAAACCCTAGGCATCTGCATTTTTTCCCTGTACTTTTGATAATTTCTTCTCTTATTTGGATCCCTTGTTCATGAGGTATTGAATATTCTAGGCTGATTCTGCGTGTGTGTACGTGTAGTCACTCAGTTGTGTCTGATGCTTTGTGACCCTATGGACTGTAACACACCAGGCTCCTCTATCTATGGAACATTCCAGGCAAGAATACTGGAGTGGGTTGCCATATCCTCCTCCAGGTGATCTTCCTAACCCAGGAACTGAACCCACGTCTCCTGCGTTCCCTGCACTGCAAGCAGATTCTCTGCCACTGGGGAAGCCAGATTGACTCTGATCTCCTTATAATGTCTTTCCTATTGCCTCTTTCCACTTTGCTGCCTTTTTACTCTCCTTTCTAGGATATACCTCAGTTTTATCTTCCAGCCTTTCCACTGATTTATTTTGCCATCCTTTAAAAAATTGTATTTCTTTTATTTTTTTTTTATTATTACTTTTTTACTTTACAATATTGTATTGGTTTTGCCACATATCAATATGAATCCAAGAGTGTACATGTGTTCCAAATCCTGAACCCCCCTCCCACCTCCCCCACACACACCATCCCTCTGGGACATCCCAGTGCACCAGCCCCAAGCATTCTGCACCCTGCATCGAACCTAGACTGGCGATTTGTTTCCTATATGATATTATACATGTTTCAAAGGTAATACACCAATTAACAAATTGAAAAATAAAAGCCATATGATTATCTCAATAGATGCAGAGAAAGCCTTTGACAAAATTCAATATTCATTTATGATAAAAACTCTCCAGAAAGCAGGAATAGAAGGAATATACCTCAACATAATAAAAACTATATATGTATTTCTTTTAATTTTTCTTTTTCCATTGTGCCCTGTTCTCTTTTTTCATATATGTAAGAGCTAAACAAAGCAGAAGTGACAAAGAGCTGAACATATTTAGGAGACTGTCATCCATTCTGTTCAGAAAAGCCGGAGTAGAGGGATAGGCTAGTGAAGATGAATATGGAGAGTACAATAAAGCCTCTAACTCTCCCTCTTCACCCGCCCCCAAACCTGTTTCAAGCCCATTGCCACATGAGTTTGCAATTCCTTTCGTTAAGCAGACAGGATTCTGTTTCCTGAACCCTGATTTGGAGTAGTCTTATGACCTCCATTGGTCCAAAAAAATTAGCAGATGTGACAGTGTGTTGCTTCTGAGCCTAGGCCTCAAAAACCCTTGTATGTTTCTGATTCTGGTTTCTTTGTACCTCTGTCATTCCCATAAACCATGCCCAGGCTACCCTGCTAGAAGATGAGGGACACACAGGCTGAGTCAAGCTGTCCCAGTTTTTCAACTAAGCCTGTCCTAGACCAGTCAAGGCCAGCCAGCCACCAGAAACAAGAGCAATTTCAGCCAAGATCAAGACAGCCAACACAGCATACCAGCCCAGACAAGAGAGCATTACTGTTTCCTAAGTATGTTTCTGAGATTTTGCGGTTGTTTGTTATACAGCATTGTCCTGGCAATACACAACTGATACAGAAAGATAGTTGTTAGTCAGGTATGGAGGATCTTGTCTGTTACTCTGAGGAATTGGAGCTTATGAAATGGAAAACCTGCAGGGTATTCAAAGGAGAGAAACATGACTTAGTTTGCATTTTGGAAAAGTAACTCTAGCTACAATGTGCAGGCTGAGTTGAGAGTGGAATCTCCACTCGGCAAATGCCTCAATGATGTAACAGGCTGAGTTGAGAGTGGAATTTCAAGATGGCAAATGCCTCAATGATGTAACATCAGTGGGAATAGTAAGAAGAAGACAAATACCAGAGACATGGAAGAAGTAGATGATTTAGCATAAGGTAAGTGACTGGTTGAAGAAAGAGAGGGAAAGGAAATTCTGGTGTGTTTCCTGGGTTTTGGTGCCATGAAATGAACTCATACTGAGTTCTGGGACGAAATAGAGTAAGTTTATTTTTACTGTATTAAATTACTAGGTATATTAAATTTGAGTCCTAAGGGACATTCAGGTAGATGTTTGGCAGTCAGTGTTATGTCTAGGTCTGGAGGTTGGGACTGAGTTCTGGAGTTTTGATAACAACACTAATTTAGGAAGCCATAATATATGGGTAGCTAAATAGAGCCATGAGGTTGGATGAAATTGCCCAAGGATAAGGTGTATATTAAGAAGAGCACCAAGGACGGGCAGGGCACCGGGGTGAACAATGTTTAAAGCACTTGTTAAAGCTGAAGAGCCAGCAGAAAGGGAGAGGACAGAAATACAAGGAAATCAGGCATCTCAAAGCCAGAGGAACATTTTAAAAGGAGAAGGAATCACAGTATCTAACTGGTATAAGTTCTCTCTCTCATTAAGAATATGTCTATCAAAATTTTAGAATCAGAAAGGTATTTAAAGATTAAGACTTCAACATCACAGTGACATCTACAAAGTTATTTTTCCAATTAAATGAGTAGTTTTACAGGAGTTGGGCCTACCAATCTAACTGCAAAATGAAAAATTAAAATATTTCTGAAAATATTTAAAAGGTCTATCTTAATAACTGTAGAATCACTTTAAGTCTCATGCAATTTAAAGAAGAAAAGAAGGAGAATTATTCTTAACATCATCATAAGCTCTACTTATTCTAATTTCAGGTGGACTCACTAGAGAATACTAGAACAGATGTTCAGGGAACACAAAGGTCATCTCTCTCTAGTGCAGGGCACTCTGGTTCTCTGATTATTTATAACTTGTCATTCATATCAGCTGATTTAAAAACAAGCCAAGAAGTATTTAGGCCAAATGTTCAGGGACATCAAGAAGCCTGTAATTTTTAAAAAAATTTTCTGATATAGTACTTCCATTTTAATCTTGCCCTTCTACAGACTAAACATAGATAAATTAATCTACGATGTTAGGGTTGCTTTGTTTTATTTACTATACATTACTGAAAAGCTTATTTCATGAGCCTCCCCTTGCTGCTGCTGCTGCTAAGTCGCTTCAGTCGTTTCCAACTCTGTGCGACCCCGTAGACGGCAGCCCACCAGGTTCCCTCATCCCTGGGATTCTCTAGGCACGAACACTGTAGTGGGTTGCCATTTCCTTCTCCAATGCATGAAAGTGAAAAGTCAATGTGACGTCACTTAGTCGTGTCTGACTCTTCGCGACCCCATGGACTGCAGCCTACCAGGCTCCTCCATCCTTAGGATTTTCCAGGCAAGAGTACTGGAGTGGGGTGCCATTGCCTTGTCCAGAGCCTCCCCTTATAAAGGTGAATTAACACTCCCGGAATATAAGGAACTTGATTCTAGTATTTAGAAGTCATTCAAACTGGGACTTCTTGAACGATGCCATCTAAGTAGTACTGTGGTCACTGCAAGCTAGTTTGTACAGTTTTTCCAACACAGTAAATACGAAGGGACAGCAGAATCTACAAGAGAGTCTCCAAGGTTCGTTTTAGGTCTCCTATCTGCAGGCAGCTTCTTGAAAAAGGAGAATACAGCAGCTGCTCTAACCACCGGAGGGGGCCATTTCATCAATTTCAAGCCTGACTATACTGAAGCAATACTTTTCTTGTGACAGCAAGCTTTTCAACTGATGGTGAGTTTGTTTGCCAGTTGCAAAAGGGAAGAGCCAGGACCCTTTGTCGGTTGCAGGCTGGGTTGAGAGAGTGCCTCAAGCCTGTAATCCCCTCTGTGAGGACTGGGAGAATACTGGGTGCAATGCAGGCACCCTGAACAGCTCCCCAAAACTCACACAGCTGTTCCCGTCCCATCCAAGAGAAAATAAGCACTCTCATGGACTCGCTTTTCTGTGGACAGTCTAACACTTTGCTAAGCTGCCATACTAAATATGTTGTTCTTTAAAGGGAAGCTCTCAAAATTTGGGGGTAGGTGGGCTGCGATTCTGAGTTTAGCCACACTCAGTTTAGTCCAGTTGCCAGTTGTGTCTGACTCTTTGTGACCCCATGGACTGCAGCACGCCAGGCTTCCCTGTCCATCACCAACTCCCAGAGCATACTCAAACTCCTGTCCATTGAGTCGGAGATGCCATCCCACCATCTGGTCTTCTGTCGTCCCCTTCTCCTCCTGCCTTCAATCTTTCCCAGCATCAGAGTCTTTTCCAATGAATCAGTTTTTCACATCAGATGGCCAAACTCTCAGAGCTTCAGCTTCAGCATCAGTCCTTCCAATGATTATTCAGGACTGATTTCCACTGAGATTGATTGATTTGATCTCCTTGCCATTCAAGGGACTTTCAAGAGTCTTCTCCAACACCACAGTTTGAAAGCATCAATTCTTTGGCGCTCAGCTTTCTTTATGATCCAAGTCTCACACCCATACATGACTACTAACATTATTTCACCAGTATACATCCTTCAAGATGCTGGTGTTTAAAAACAGGAGCTTTTTAGTAAAAAGAAAAAAAAAGCAAGGTCTGTGCCTATTCCACTGACCAAGAACAAAAGTCCAACTCAAACTAGCTTAGTGAAGACAGATAGGAATTCCTTGCATCACCTAACAGAAAGGCCCAGCAGCATGCTTCCTTCAGGAATGGCTGCCTTCAGAATTTCATGTCTTGAGGTTGCTGCTGCTCCCTTATCCACCTCTTGAACTGCTTTCCTATGTGTTGACCTCAGTCAGGTAGGGACTCTTCTTATCAGAGCAAGTGCCTCTGGGCAGTCTCAGGTTTAAATGGCTCTTATACCTAATGACCCCACCAGAAGGCGAGCAGCTCATCTCTAAAAACTCCAGCAAAAGCCTGAAATATACCTCAGGATATGTGCCCACCTGTGGACTCAGCCAGGCCATGACCACCAACACCTGCAAAGCTTATGGGCAGTGGTATGGATGCAGTGACCTAGAATGGGGAAGGGTTGGTCTCCAAACAGGAAAAAAAAAAAAAAAATTTCTGGAAGAAGAGAGAGGGGATGCTAAAAATTAAGAAATCCGTTATATCTTACAATTTGTAAATAACTTACCATCGTGCTTAAAGCATAAAGAACTTAAAGAAATGTAGCTAAAAGAAAGAGGAGAATGATAGTGAACAAGAAAATAACAATAATATTTCTGAGATGATGAAGATAAAGATCATTGTTATTTCAGTACAGAACTCATTGTTCTGTGTATAACTTACCTGGTCTATTGAGCTGCAAACTTGGACATAAAGGATGTTAGCGCTGTATGATTATCAGTGAGAAATAATGAAAAGGTGAAGAAAGCATATTCAGGGATTTGAGAAAATTGACATTGGGGCATGATAAATAATTCTGTGATCTAGGAAACAGATAGTTGGTTGTATGGTCCTGCTCCAGCCCACCAAATGTATCATTGGGCAAATTTGAGCAGAAATCTCTGTTCTCAGCAGGCCCGTAAAACATAAACTACCAACCACTGGGCCTCTGTTCAGACTGTATTCCCAGCCTGAAGTGTTATTGCCCTCCTCTGTCTCTCCACGTCAGCCCACAGTTTGAGGCCATCTCTGCTATGGATACTGTTCCAGCCCTCATCCATCTCTCATCTGTCTCATAGCATTCTGTTAGCCCTGTAAAGTTCCTGGGAAGATGAGCAAAATCTTACTTTATAGAATTTTGCATCTATAGCACAATCTGACACTTCATCATACTAATTGTGCATTGTTCCCTGCACGTCAAGGACACAGGTTGAGCTACCTCCTGCTTATCCTACTCAGCTTTAAATGTCATCTTCTCCAGTGAGCCTTCCATGACCCTAAAAGTTAGAGCAGGTATCTCCCTTACCATTTTCCAAAGCCTCTTCAGCCCTCCAGGTATGCATTTTCTTTCTGTATTAATAACTTTGAATACTACCAACTCAGCATCTTCAATGAGTCTTTGATCTGCTTAATAACTGAAAAACAACTCACAGGAAAAAAAAAAAAAAATTACAGAGCCATTTAATCCGAAATAACATTGTATTCAATAGAAGTACATGAGAATTCAGCGAAAGGAAAAACTCAGACAGGTTTCAGGGGCTGCTGTATTTTATTCATCACAGTATACTTAGCCCTGCGCTCAGCACCTAGAACAGACAGAATACCAGATTCAGTACCTAGACAAACAGAATAATTTGGAGGAACGCCTGAGGGATGAAAAGGGGCATAGAGGGACGGGGCGGGAGGAAACACTGAACTGAGTGCTAAGCAGGACCTGAATTTGAACACACAGGGCTGAGTAGGTTATTACTGTATGTAGTTTGACTCTCCTGTGTAATTATATGAATCACACGATCCTCGACTCACCGCTGAGGTAAACAAGAACCTTTAAAAAGAGGTTAGAAAAAAAAAACAAGAGGAGACTAGAGGTTTGAAACAATGAGAGTGAGGGAAGCAAGAAATGAATGAAATATACAGAGCTTTATGTTTTTTTATATTCTGAATTCTAGAATGCCTAGAAACAGTTTTATCATACCAAAGTCAGATTATCTTGCAATGGATTCTGTGTAAAAGAAGTATAGTGAAAGTCGCTCAGTTGTGTCCGACTCTTTGGGACCCCGTGAACTGTAGCCTACTACGCTCCTCTGTCCACGGGATTTTCCAGGCAAGGGTACTGGAGTGGGTTGCCATTTCCTTCTCCAAAAAGTCACTCAGTCATGTCCAACTCTTTGCGACCCCATGGACTCTACAGTCCATGAAATTCTCCAGGCCAGAACACTGGAGTGGGTAGGCTTTCCCTTCTCCAAGGGGTCTTCCCAACCCAGGGACTGAACCCAGGTCTCCCACATTGCAGATGGATTCTTTAGCAGCTAAGCCACAAGGGAAGCCCATTGTTTTTAATCAAGTCAAATGCTTTAAACTTTGATCAGGAACCAAGAAATCATATAACTTTTATCCCCGAAAGCATCTCTCTGACAAAACTAGGATGTATTTCCTTTGAAACAGAAAACAATGAGTTAGTGGCATGAAGCTTAATAAAGAGTCCTGGGTGATCTATTGTTTATCAAATCACTGGTACACGGGCTGTGATGAAATAATCAGTCCACAAGAACTTAATACACTCTGGGAGGGATCTTTGTGTGTTGTACCCAGGGAACCTAAAATGAAACTTGAAGCAACTGTGTAAAAGGAACAGGAAAACAACCCTAGCTGTTATCTCTTATTGAGTCTATTTTTTTGTAGAGAATCTTGAGAAAACAAAAGCCATCTTGTTTGAAGTGTTTCTGCCTTCTTCAAGATTGAGGGGGAGAAAAAATCCGTTTGAAGTACTTACAAATTAAACATTGCGAAGAGTATTTCTTCCTTCATATCTGAAATTAACTAATTCTATAATTGGACCATTTTGCCTTTAAAAAATTTAGTTTTAGTATTTGCTTGTGCCTGGAGCTCAACACATTGCAGAAGATACAAGAGACATACAATTGCATCAACATCACTTGGGAACTGGTTGGAAATACAGGTTCTCAGGCTCCACCTCAGTCTTAATCAATCAGGATCTGCATTTTAGCAAGAGCCCCAAATGATTTGTATGTGCTTGAGAATTTGAGAAGCAAAGTTGTTATGGCTGTGAGTTGGAATCACGTGGGCTTGCTTTTGTTTTTTTTTTTACTGTTCTTGGTGGCTGAGACTGTAAAGAATCCTCCTGCAATGCAGGAGACCCAGATTCGATCCCTGGGATGGGAAGATCCCCTGGAGGAGGGCATGACAACTCACTCCAGTATTCATGCCTGGAGAATCCCATGGAAAGAGGAACCTGGCAGGCTACAGTCCATGGGGTCACAGAGTCAGACATGACTGAGTGACTAATACTTTCACACTGCTCTTGCCTGATCTCTTTCTAGAAATTACTATTTCCTTTGCATGGGGTACATCCTGGGCATGGGAATGTTTCTGAAGATTCTCAGGTGATTCTAACGTGCAGCCTAGTTTCCAGCTCAAGCCCTGAGCCCCTGCTCTGGTGGTGTTAGTCTGTTGCGGCTTGTAGACACCTGCTAAAATGCAGATTCTGATTCTTGAGGTCTGGCATGGATCCTGACAATCTGCATTTTTAACCAGTTGCTGGGTGATATTGCAACAATTTTTTCCCCTCTTGTATCTTCCTCCATAGTACCTAGCTCCAGGCACAAGCAGATGCTAAAGAAATAATTTTTCAAGGACTCATTTTTTTTTCCCAGTAAAAGGATAATTGCATTTTATGGCTATTTTTCACATGTATTTTTAAAGCAAAGGCAGCACGAACTGAAACCCCTAAGAAATAAGAGGAAATTAATGTTAGCTTAAATATTACGGCCTGCTATGGGTTGACGTGTTTCTCCCCAAAATGACACAGGGAAATCCTTATCTCCACAACCTCAGAACTGATTTGGAAACAGATGTCATCGCAAGTTTAATTAGTTAAGTTAAAATGAGATCCAACTAGAGTAGAATCCTTAAGGGCCCACTATGGGCCCTTAATCCAATGTGTCTGCACGTGTGTGTGTGTGTGTGTGTGTGTGTGTGTAAGTGTGTGTGTGTGCAAGCACGCGCTTTGCTGCTCAGTCGTGTCCAACTCTTTGCAGCCATGGACTATAGCCTGCCAGGCTCCTCTGTCTGTGGGATTTTCCAGGCAAGACTACTAGAGCAGATTGCCATTTCCTCCTCCCCAGGATCTTCCCTCGAACCCGCCTCTCCTGCTTCTCCTACATTGGCAGTGCCACTGCACTACCTCTTTACCACTACATCACCTGGCAAGCCCAATCCAATACGACTTATGTTCTTATAAGAAGAGAAGAGACACAGTGACAGAGACACACAGGGTCACATGACAATGGAGACAGGGATTGCAGTAATGTATCTACAAGCCACGGAACATCAAGGACTGCCCACACCTACCGGAGGCTAGGAAAAGGCAAGGAAGTATTCTTCCCTAGAATCCTCAGAGGAAGCACAGCCACATCTTGATTTTAAACCTCTTCCCTTGAGAACTCAGAGAATTAACATCTTTTGTTCTAAGCCACCAGCTTGTGGTAATTTGTTATGGCAGCCCTAAGCAACTGGTGCACAGCCTGTCTTCCAAGTACTTATTGCAAAGGCCAGGATTTTTTGTTGTTCTGCCATTTTTTTTCATCCTGCCTATTTACAAAAACTAGATTGATTTGCCTATGGCAACTTCAAATTTGGCTCTTTACTTACTATTACATATAACAAGGGAAGGAATTATAAACAAGAATCAAGTGAATAGAGTTCTCCTGAAAGGGAAAAAATGAAAGAAAAGGGGGATACTTAAAACTGAAGGAAAGAAGAACATACACTTATAAAATTCACTTTAACTAATCTTAAATTGGAGGAAAAGCAAAACAATTCTCAAAAATGAAATAACCCTTTAATGGAAATACATTGCTTTGTGGTCATACCGATCTAGACTAAAAACCCAGCCACTTCAGTGGATTTGAAAGAAGTCATATAACATTCATGAATACATATAATGGGAACGCCAGTGATGCTATTCACCCATAGAAGTTGGTGTGAGAATTGTTAAGGGTTCAGCAGTCTGTCAAACCGTTCATAAGTGGTAACTATTATTATCAGAAGACTGAAGAAAGAGCCCTGAGCGTCACTTAGGAAGTTCTCCTCTAACCCTTTTCATTTGTTACAAAATTAATATGTTTAATCAGCTCAGCAAAATACCTCAAGCCCAACTCAGAACAGAAAATATGGAATTGGTTAAAATCCAACAGTAGCAACGGCAGTAAACTCTGTGAAGGAGAGAAACACCTGAACTATGGGCTGGCCTTTGTGGTCAAGTCAAGGACACAGGCGCCCAGGAAGGGTGCTGGTGGGAGAAAAGGCCCTTAAAGGGGGCGGCGGGGCCAGAAGCAGTGACCCTGAAACAAACATGCCCTCCCAATTTTCCCCTGCGTCTATCTTGAGTAAATAAAATGTTTTTCCTTTCTGTGTATTAGAAACAGGCCTGGTCTTATTTCTAAACTGTTTCTAATAAGAATGTCTGAGCAAAAACCAAAATTGATGAAAACTTTATTATGTATACATTTTTGAACAGAAGAAAAAGAAAATTTACTTTTGATCTTTATTCTTAGACTTCAAAATGAGAAAAAAGTAAGTCAAATTTATAACATTCTGAAACCAATTAAAATTCAGTACAAGTCAGTATTTTTATTTTTCAACTGTTCACTGGACAAGAAAAAAGTAGTGAAGTTTATTCTGTGTAGAGACTAAAATAAAAAAAAAATTATTTTCAATAAGGATACAATATAACCTGTCTCTCTGCAGGCTTTTTTGGTCAGAAGAACTTCTGAACTATCACCAAGCAGCCAAATAACTATATAATTTACTTTAACCTGCAGAATTATTAGAATTAAAGGAAGAATATTGTCTATTTAGTGGATTAGGGAGAAATTATTTTCTTGAGACATTTGCTAATATCTGTATATTTGTGTCCCCTCCCAAATTCATACCTCCCAATTATATCAAATATCCCAAATTATATCTCCCAATATGACAATTTTAGGAGCTACTAGAGTCTTTGGGAGATACTGAGTGGAGATTCATGAATGGGATTAGTGCCCTTATAAAAGAGACTCCAGAGTTCCCTAGTCCACTTCCACCTGTGAGGACACAGACTTTGCTGTCTATGAACTTGCAAGCAGACGACCCCACATATTGATCTTGGATTTTCCAGCCTCAAGAACTGTGAAGAATAAATATTTGTTGCATAAAGTCACCCAGATTATGATATTCTATTATAGCAGCTGGAACAGACATTAAAGCATTCTTCCAATTTTACTATAATTTACCTTTGTACAAGTCTATCTGTGAAACTCTGAAGGACAGAAATTGCTGAATTCATGGTAATATGCTCAGGACACTCTAATTGCTCAAAAAATTACATTGAATGAACTATTATAAAACTGTGGAGTGGACCTTAATATTCTCAGATGAACTGTACCAGGAGATACCTGAGACAGTGAACACTGTCAATTTTTTTGATCTCCAACCATCTAAACCTCCCTCACCTATTAGGTTCGTCAAAAAGTTCATTCAACTTTTTCTGTAAGATGGTATAGAAAACCCAGACCAACTTTTTGGCCAAACCAATATTTAAAGCTTTATACAACTCCCTTTGTATAAAGGTAGATACTCACTTCCCCAAGTTCCTGGTACCTACAATCCCCCAGTCACATTTCAAACTGGAACTTCATGACACTGACAAGCAGAGATGCTGGAGAAGTTGCTCAGTCATTCCGACTTTTTGTGATCCCTTGGACTGTAGCTTACCAGGCTCCTCTGTTTATGGAACTTTCCAGGCAAGAGTACTGGATTGGATTGCCATTTCCTTCTCCAGGGGATCTTCCCAACCCAGGGATCAAACCCAGGTCTCGTGCATTGCAGGCAGACCCTTTACCCTCTGAGCCACCAGGGGAGCCATAGAAACGTTGGAGGTTCTACCATGTTGATGGCAGATGAAGAGCCAACTGAAATCCAGTTTCCAAGAGGGGCAGTGCCAGCAGCATCATATACCACACAGAGTGCAGCATCCCCTGCTCCCAACCCCTTCCGATCCTGGTTCTCAAGCCTTTCTGGGGATGCTGTGAACCACCCAATATCTTCTAGATAAATCTCTTTTCTGCCTGAACCAAAGTTCATTTAAATACCCATAATGAAGACTCCTACTGAATTCAACTGGACTCTACCACTGATCAGCAAACTGACAGGCTCACCTAAAAACTCTGGGATTAATAAGATGATCTACTTGTAAACACGACCATTTCTGACTATATGTCTAACCCCCCTTCCTGTTCTAAAATTCTTTGATGCCAATTAGGGCAGTTTCAGTGAAGGATGTAAACATTATGTTAACCCCAGACCTGTGCTTCTCATTCATTCATCAACATGCACGTGTGTCTTCTAGATGGATAGACCAGACACCAGTTTTTCCAGAATTGCTTGGGTCTTTTAAAAACTATCGTCAGTAGGGGAGTTCTGGACCTTGGGTGATTAAATTATATTAGGGCCAATCCTGAGAATTCTACATGCCCCATTGCCCAACCCACAACTGTATCTCATATACCACTGATAGTATCACTGAGCAGAGAAAGAAAAAATGTTCTCTGGTCTCAATTATGATCTGTAGAGCTATTTGGTAAAGTGCCCTCATGGGAGTTAAGTATGCTGAGTGTGTTTCTTTATTATTCCTGACTGTCACATGAATCAGACGAAGTCATTCTTATCCGAGAAGGAAAGGCCCTGGCAATTCTGTTGCACAACTGCCGGAGTGCTTTTTAAAAGCAGTTATGTGAAAAGAAAATTCAAAGAAAGCCATATCACACAGGGCGGGTTACCTGCCATCACAAGTGATGGTTATCTTGTTTCCCTGATCTTCGTTGCCAACAAAGAGCTCATAGACTTTGACACTTATCAGAACAAGGCATTAATCTTCTTTCACTTACACATAAGCTGTCTATTCCAGAAGAGATTTGACTAGGAGCTTAGCATGGAATCCTTGCCCTTTCCTCCATTCCTATAATCTAAAAATCATTTGGTGGATCTTATAAGAGCTGCTGCTTTGCAGTTTGACACTGAGAGGATAACTTTGAAGGGTTATTAGGAGGACCCAGCTGCATTTTGGTTCTACAAGAGTTAGGAGAAAGTATGTGAAATACAAAACATCCATCTATTAAAAGTCTCATACCTAGATCCTAAAAAATTACAAATGCCCAAATTTACAAGTAGTGGCCATGTGCATGTGTGTGCTACGTCACTTCAGTCATGGCCGACTCTGTGACCCTGTGGACTGCAGCCCGCCAGGCTCCTCTGTCCATGGGATTCTCCAGGCAAAAATACTGGAGTAGGTTGCTGTGCCCTCCTGCAGGGGATCTTCCCGACTCAGGGATCAAACTCACGTTGCCTGTGTCTCCTGCACTGGCACGGGGGTTCTTTACCACTAGCGCCACCTGGAAGACCAGTGACCATGTAGTTGACATCAAACAATGCTGTGTCTGTTTCTGCAAGTCCTTCTTACAGCCAGACATAAATCTGCAGCTATGAACTAGCTTTATGACATGAAGAATAACCTTTATAGTTAGGATTTAAAGCCTTCTAATGTAATTTTGGGAAGAAGCAGCTGGCAACTCTTGCAGCTCATCCCCTCCAGAGCTTCTGGGCGGGTAGAAATAGAAGATAAGAGAAATAAAGCTTAGAGACAAAGGAGGGGTGATTAGATCCAGCTCTTCCCTGTTTCCTCTGGTAATCGGCACCTGAAACCTTTCAAAAGGTCAGTTCACTCAGGTCTGCCTGAGTGACTCTAAAAACGAATTTTTTTTAAGTAAGCAGGAATTATGCGAGTGACTTTTCTTTATTAGTGATCTCAAAACTTGGAGTACAGAAAAGGTACAATGAATAGCACTAAAAAACTGAATGGAAGAGGCGCTTCCCTGGTGGCCCAGTGGTTAGGACTCTGTGCTGTCAGTGCGGGGGCTTGGGTTCAACCTCTGGTCAGGAACTAAGATCCCATATGCGCTGTGGTGTGGCCAAGATTTTTTCTTTTTTAATTGAACAGAAGAAAATAGAAACCAAAAAAATGATCTTCTAGGAGACTTAGTCTCTAGTAGACTTATTTTCCACCAAGCAGGAACGTGTGGAATCATTTGCTACTTGAATACTTGGGTCAATAACTCTTTGACTAAATTCCCATTTATCTAGACAGAAGCTACACCAGCATTCCTATGATTCTACAGGAATAAGACATGTCACAGACATGTCACAGCCGACTGCTTTTAGGCTGCACTCTCTGCATTCTTGTGCTTGATTTCCTACTACACTGTTGATCCAACCAGACATTTCTTCAGAACAACTGTAGGCCATTGTTAAATGGCTGGCCAAGATGAGCACTTTAGTCTATGGATGTGGAGAATACCTGGTTATTTTAGCGCACCAATTTGTGATATCAGAGTCATTTCAGCAACCAGAAAGAAATGGTATCATTAGAAAATGCAGGAGGACTTACACTGAGTTGGAGGGTTTGGGGAAAGTTTTTCTTGAGGATGTGACATTTAAAGGATGTGTATCAATCAGACACGGAACTGATTAATGAAAAGCATGTGGGGGGGGGGAGTGTTGAGGAGGGTGTTATCAGAGAAAACAGCATAGAGAGGCACTAAAGCAGAGTAAGTTTGGCATGTGTGAGCCACAGAGATGTTCACAGGGCTAGAACATGTTGGCAAGAAGCAGCATGGTGGCCGGAAAAGCAAACAGGCCCAACTTGTACAGAGACTCTGCGGGAACATTAGAAAGTAAGTTACTGTGGCACTGAATGGATTTTAACTACAATAATGAAATTTATTTTTAATGAAAGATCACGCTGGAGGGCATATGGAAATAGGGTTAAAGGTAAGTAGGAAATAGTTTCAAAGGCAAGAGGACCTGGTGTTAAACCATCACGCACACAGTACAGGTGGAAAGAAAAGGATAGGTTGGAGATATGTTTTACAGTTATAATCCAGAGGATTTAGTGATAGGTTAGATATGAGAGGTGAGAGCAAAGAAAGGGGGAGTCAGGAATGCCAACAGTGTGGGTTTGCTGAACGGCAAAAAACTGGAGCAGAAGAAACTGGAGAAGGGGACAGAGTAAGACGAGACTTTCAATTCTGCAAGTGAAGTCCGCGTTGCCTGGAACACGTTCAAGCAGAAACACCAGTGGGCTGCTATGTACGTGTGTCTAGATCTGTAAACACGTCAAGCCATCTATCAGTCATGAAACTTTGGACAAGTCACCTTGTAAAGCCTGAGCCTCAGTCTCATTATTTGAAAAATGAGACCCAATACCTGCCTGCCACAAGAGGGTGGAGGGGAGACAGATGAAGCAGCATCTGTGAAGGGCCCCTCTACACTATAACTCACTGCAGATGTGCAGCGAGCTGGGCTAGTGACACATAACTCCTGCGCTGGTAAGGAAAATGTGGAATAGGGCATAGAGTAAGTTTCTGTGTTTCCATATGTCCCTGTGGGAATGGATGGAGAAAGAGGAAGGGGGAAAAATAAAGAAAGAGGAAGAAAGGACGGAAGGGGAATGGGAGGAATGAACGAAGGAAGGAAGGAAGGAAAGGAGGAAGACAAAACATACAAACAGAAACAAAACAAAATTCCTGATTTTTATGCCCATGTATTTGTTAGAGGATTAATGTTTAAAGGGTAAAACTAAACTATGACAATGAATGTAAACACAAATGTGTCACAGATTTTATTTAGCCCACCAATGAGGGAACAAGTAAGGTAAAATCAACAACAGCCAGTTCATTGGGAACTCTAAAGAACACAAACACACACACATACACACACCCGTTTCTTTAGTATATATGGGTGAGTGTGTCCAGGAAAGGATTGACTCAGCAGGCTTGGTTATTCAACGCTGCACATTCCAAGAAAGGACTGGTCCTCTGCTGACACCTGGGAGAAGATCTCTGGGTTCTTGGAATATCCTGCTTGCCAAGAGTCGTTTATTTCATGTCTGAGGCTTTGGGTCACCCTGTATCAGTCTGACCTCTGGGATGTAGTGACTGAGTAGCTAATGTCAGTCACTCACATACTACATGCCTACACAGCTGATCCCCAGTAAGAATCCTGGACTCCAAGGCTTGGCTGAGCCTCCCAGGTTGGCAGCACTCGAAGCTTGTGCCTAGTGTGTTCTCCACTCTGTCCTACCCATCTTTTCCTTTTGCTGATTCTAATCTGTAGCCATTCACTTTAACAAACTATATCCACTAATATAAGGGTTTTTTTCTGAGTCCTGTGAGTCCTTCAAGTGAATCATCAAGCCTGAGAGTGGTTGGAGGATGTCAGATTAGGACTCCTGAAATACATTATGGATTTCAAACAGGACTCCTTTACAGGGCAGGTGGAAATGGCTTGCATCGTAATTTGCATTACTATCAGTTTTCTTTAGTTTACAGAGTCGTAAAACAAGTCAAAGGCAGTGAAAGACACAGACTCTTATAGAATCAGATAACTCTAGAGCATACACTAAAAAAAGCACAGCATTCAATTGAAAAAAATACTTCATAATATTTTTGCCCATTTCAAAGCCTTTTATAATTTTTTGGCATATTCATTACACCACTTCCAAGACAGTAATCCTTAAGGAAGTTCCTGGTCCAGACAATGAAGTGTCTCTAGAGGCTTAAATGAAGAAAATAGAAAATAATTATTTTTTTAAGGTGATTCTTATTTTAACTGTATTTTTTCAAATCAATGTCATTTGATTCTCCAATTTATGAACCACAAACTTCCTAACAGAAAATTGATAATTTGTTCATTGTCTTTTATTTTTCCTCAAAAAGGAATTCACAATTCCAGGTTGTTTGAAAGAGAAACACGTTTCCAAAGAAGTAAACTAAGTCTATTTGTTCCAAACTAAAAAGGCTTAGAGACTAAAGGGACTTAAGCATGTAAGTTTACTATCTAACAACTGTTGATTCGTAGGAAACAATTTTAAAGGCTTAATCCTGTCTCTTATACACATCTAGATGTGTATAAGTGACAGTTACATCTAGATAAATCTCTTTTCTGCCTGAACCAAAGTTCACTTAAATACCCATAATGAAGACTCCTACTGAATTCAACTGGACTCTACCACTGATCAGCAAACTGACAGGCTCACCTAAAAACTCTGGGATTAATAAGATGATCTACTTGTAAACACGACCATTTCTGACTATATGTCTAACCCCCCTTCCTGTTCTAAAATTCTTTGATGCCAATTAGGGCAGTTTCAGTGAAGGATGTAAACATTATGTTAACCCCAGACCTGTGCTTCTCATTCATTCATCAACATGCACGTGTGTCTTCTAGATGGATAGACCAGACACCAGTTTTTCCAGAATTGCTTGGGTCTTTTAAAAACTATCGTCAGTAGGGGAGTTCTGGACCTTGGGTGATTAAATTATATTAGGGCCAATCCTGAGAATTCTACATGCCCCATTGCCCAACCCACAACTGTATCTCATATACCACTGATAGTATCACTGAGCAGAGAAAGAAAAAATGTTCTCTGGTCTCAATTATGATCTGTAGAGCTATTTGGTAAAGTGCCCTCATGGGAGTTAAGTATGCTGAGTGTGTTTCTTTATTATTCCTGACTGTCACATGAATCAGACGAAGTCATTCTTATCCGAGAAGGAAAGGCCCTGGCAATTCTGTTGCACAACTGCCGGAGTGCTTTTTAAAAGCAGTTATGTGAAAAGAAAATTCAAAGAAAGCCATATCACACAGGGCGGGTTACCTGCCATCACAAGTGATGGTTATCTTGTTTCCCTGATCTTCGTTGCCAACAAAGAGCTCATATACTTTGACACTTATCAGAACAAGGCATTAATCTTCTTTCACTTACACATAAGCTGTCTATTCCAGAAGAGATTTGACTAGGAGCTTAGCATGGAATCCTTGCCCTTTCCTCCATTCCTATAATCTAAAAATCATTTGGTGGATCTTATAAGAGCTGCTGCTTTGCAGTTTGACACTGAGAGGATAACTTTGAAGGGTTAATAGGAGGACCCAGCTGCATTTTGGTTCTACAAGAGTTAGGAGAAAGTATGTGAAATACAAAACATCCATCTATTAAAAGTCTCATACCTAGATCCTAAAAAATTACAAATGCCCAAATTTACAAGTAGTGGCCATGTGCATGTGTGTGCTACGTCACTTCAGTCATGGCCGACTCTGTGACCCTGTGGACTGCAGCCCGCCAGGCTCCTCTGTCCATGGGATTCTCCAGGCAAAAATACTGGAGTAGGTTGCTGTGCCCTCCTGCAGGGGATCTTCCCGACTCAGGGATCAAACTCACGTTGCCTGTGTCTCCTGCACTGGCACGGGGGTTCTTTACCACTAGCGCCACCTGGAAGACCAGTGACCATGTAGTTGACATCAAACAATGCTGTGTCTGTTTCTGCAAGTCCTTCTTACAGCCAGACATAAATCTGCAGCTATGAACTAGCTTTATGACATGAAGAATAACCTTTATAGTTAGGATTTAAAGCCTTCTAATGTAATTTTGGGAAGAAGCAGCTGGCAACTCTTGCAGCTCATCCCCTCCAGAGCTTCTGGGTGGGTAGAAATAGAAGATAAGAGAAATAAAGCTTAGAGACAAAGGAGGGGTGATTAGATCCAGCTCGTTCCTGTTTCCTCTGGTGATCGGCACCTGAAACCTTTCAAAAGGTCAGTTCACTCAGGTCTGCCTGAGTGACTCTAATAACGAATTTTTTTTAAGTAAGCAGGAATTATGCGAGTGACTTTTCTTTATTAGTGATCTCAAAACTTGGAGTACAGAAAAGGTACAATGAATAGCACTAAAAAACTGAATGGAAGAGGCGCTTCCCTGGTGGCCCAGTGGTTAGGACTCTGTGCTGTCAGTGCGGGGGCTTGGGTTCAACCTCTGGTCAGGAACTAAGATCCCATATGCGCTGTGGTGTGGCCAAGATTTTTTCTTTTTTAACTGAACAGAAGAAAATAGAAACAAAAGAAATGATCTTCTAGGAGACTTAGTCTCTAGTAGACTTATTTTCCACCAAGCAGGAACATGTGGAATCATTTGCTACTTGAATACTTGGGTCAATAACTCTTTGACTAAATTCCCATTTATCTAGACAGAAGCTACACCAGCATTCCTATGATTCTACAGGAATAAGACATGTCACAGACATGTCACAGCCGACTGCTTTTAGGCTGCACTCTCTGCATTCTTGTGCTTGATTTCCTACTACACTGTTGATCCAACCAGACATTTCTTCAGAACAACTGTAGGCCATTGTTAAATGGCTGGCCAAGATGAGCACTTTAGTCTATGGATGTGGAGAATACCTGGTTATTTTAGCGCACCAATTTGTGATATCAGAGTCATTTCAGCAACCAGAAAGAAATGGTATCATTAGAAAATGCAGGAGGACTTACACTGAGTTGGAGGGTTTGGGGAAAGTTTTTCTTGAGGATGTGACATTTAAAGGATGTGTATCAATCAGACACGGAACTGATTAATGAAAAGCATGTGGGGGGGGGGAGTGTTGAGGAGGGTGTTATCAGAGAAAACAGCATAGAGAGGCACTAAAGCAGAGTAAGTTTGGCATGTGTGAGCCACAGAGATGTTCACAGGGCTAGAACATGTTGGCAAGAAGCAGCATGGTGGCCGGAAAAGCAAACAGGCCCAACTTGTACAGAGACTCTGCGGGAACATTAGAAAGTAAGTTACTGTGGCACTGAATGGATTTTAACTACAATAATGAAATTTATTTTTAATGAAAGATCACGCTGGAGGGCATATGGAAATAGGGTTAAAGGTAAGTAGGAAATAGTTTCAAAGGCAAGAGGACCTGGTGTTAAACCATCACGCACACAGTACAGGTGGAAAGAAAAGGATAGGTTGGAGATATGTTTTACAGTTATAATCCAGAGGATTTAGTGATAGGTTAGATATGAGAGGTGAGAGCAAAGAAAGGGGGAGTCAGGAATGCCAACAGTGTGGGTTTGCTGAACGGCAAAAAACTGGAGCAGAAGAAACTGGAGAAGGGGACAGAGTAAGACGAGACTTTCAATTCTGCAAGTGAAGTCCGCGTTGCCTGGAACACGTTCAAGCAGAAACACCAGTGGGCTGCTATGTACGTGTGTCTAGATCTGTAAACACGTCAAGCCATCTATCAGTCATGAAACTTTGGACAAGTCACCTTGTAAAGCCTGAGCCTCAGTCTCATTATTTGAAAAATGAGACCCAATACCTGCCTGCCACAAGAGGGTGGAGGGGAGACAGATGAAGCAGCATCTGTGAAGGGCCCCTCTACACTATAACTCACTGCAGATGTGCAGCGAGCTGGGCTAGTGACACATAACTCCTGCGCTGGTAAGGAAAATGTGGAATAGGGCATAGAGTAAGTTTCTGTGTTTCCATATGTCCCTGTGGGAATGGATGGAGAAAGAGGAAGGGGGAAAAATAAAGAAAGAGGAAGAAAGGACGGAAGGGGAATGGGAGGAATGAACGAAGGAAGGAAGGAAGGAAAGGAGGAAGACAAAACATACAAACAGAAACAAAACAAAATTCCTGATTTTTATGCCCATGTATTTGTTAGAGGATTAATGTTTAAAGGGTAAAACTAAACTATGACAATGAATGTAAACACAAATGTGTCACAGATTTTATTTAGCCCACCAATGAGGGAACAAGTAAGGTAAAATCAACAACAGCCAGTTCATTGGGAACTCTAAAGAACACAAACACACACACATACACACACCCGTTTCTTTAGTATATATGGGTGAGTGTGTCCAGGAAAGGATTGACTCAGCAGGCTTGGTTATTCACCGCTGCACATTCCAAGAAAGGACTGGTCCTCTGCTGACACCTGGGAGAAGATCTCTGGGTTCTTGGAATATCCTGCTTGCCAAGAGTCGTTTATTTCATGTCTGAGGCTTTGGGTCACCCTGTATCAGTCTGACCTCTGGGATGTAGTGACTGAGTAGCTAATGTCAGTCACTCACATACTACATGCCTACACAGCTGATCCCCAGTAAGAATCCTGGACTCCAAGGCTTGGCTGAGCCTCCCAGGTTGGCAGCACTCGAAGCTTGTGCCTAGTGTGTTCTCCACTCTGTCCTACCCATCTTTTCCTTTTGCTGATTCTAATCTGTAGCCATTCACTTTAACAAACTATATCCACTAATATAAGGGTTTTTTTCTGAGTCCTGTGAGTCCTTCAAGTGAATCATCAAGCCTGAGAGTGGTTGGAGGATGTCAGATTAGGACTCCTGAAATACATTATGGATTTCAAACAGGACTCCTTTACAGGGCAGGTGGAAATGGCTTGCATCGTAATTTGCATTACTATCAGTTTTCTTTAGTTTACAGAGTCGTAAAACAAGTCAAAGGCAGTGAAAGACACAGACTCTTATAGAATCAGATAACTCTAGAGCATACACTAAAAAAAGCACAGCATTCAATTGAAAAAAATACTTCATAATATTTTTGCCCATTTCAAAGCCTTTTATAATTTTTTGGCATATTCATTACACCACTTCCAAGACAGTAATCCTTAAGGAAGTTCCTGGTCCAGACAATGAAGTGTCTCTAGAGGCTTAAATGAAGAAAATAGAAAATAATTATTTTTTTAAGGTGATTCTTATTTTAACTGTATTTTTTCAAATCAATGTCATTTGATTCTCCAATTTATGAACCACAAACTTCCTAACAGAAAATTGATAATTTGTTCATTGTCTTTTATTTTTCCTCAAAAAGGAATTCACAATTCCAGGTTGTTTGAAAGAGAAACACGTTTCCAAAGAAGTAAACTAAGTCTATTTGTTCCAAACTAAAAAGGCTTAGAGACTAAAGGGACTTAAGCATGTAAGTTTACTATCTAACAACTGTTGATTCATAGGAAACAATTTTAAAGGCTTAATCTGGAGAAAGTCTTGACTGGAACAAAATCATCATCAAAGGTGCTACCACATGAAGACATGTCAATAGGCTGCTTGAATTTTAAAAAGACAGAAAACAAATTTTAACAAACATGTGGTATATATATATATATATATATATATATAATGGAATATTGTTGCTGCTGCTGAGTTGCTTCAGTCGTGTCCGACTCTGTGTGACTCTATAGACGGCAGCCCACCAGGCTCCCCTGTCCCTGGGATTCTCCAGGCAAGAACACTGGAGTGGGTTGCCATTTCCTTCTCCAATGCCTGAAAGTGAAAAGTGAAAGTGAAGTGGCTCAGTCATGTCTGACTCTTCGCGACCCCATGGACTGCAGCCTACCAGCCTCCCCCATCCATGGGATTTTCCAGGCAAGAGAACTGGAGTGGGGTGCCATTGCCTTCTCCAGAGCCTCCCCTTATAAAGGTGAATTAACACTTCCAGAATATATGGAATATTACTCAGCCATAAAAAAGAAAGAAATAACGCCATTTGCAGTAACATGGATGGACCTAGAGATGACCATACTGAGTGAAGTAGGTCAGACCTGTCTCTTATACACATCTAGATGTGTATAAGAGACAGGGTGAGGAGTGTGCCTGCTGGGAGCAGCACGTGACCAGGATGAAAAGTGAAAGTGAAGTGGCTCAGTCATGTCTGACTCTTCGCGACCCCATGGACTGCAGCCTACCAGCCTCCCCCATCCATGGGATTTTCCAGGCAAGAGAACTGGAGTGGGGTGCCATTGCCTTCTCCAGAGCCTCCCCTTATAAAGGTGAATTAACACTTCCAGAATATATGGAATATTACTCAGCCATAAAAAAGAAAGAAATAACGCCATTTGCAGTAACATGGATGGACCTAGAGATGACCATACTGAGTGAAGTAGGTCAGACAGATAAAGACAAATATGATATCACTTATATGTGGATTATAAAAAAATGGTACAAATGAACTCATTTACAAAATAGAAATAGAGTCACAGATGTAGAAAACAAACTTACAGTTACTGGGAGGAAAGTGGGAAAGGGGAAGGAGGAAAACCCTTTCCTCCTGATAGGACTGACATGTACACTATACAACTATTATACATAAAATAGATAATAATGACCTACTGTATGGCACAGAGAACTCTTCTCAATACTCTGTAATGACCTATATGGGAAAAGAATCTTTAAAAAAGTGGATATATGTATATGTATAACTAATACACTTTGCTGTACAGCAGAAACTAGCATTGTGAACCAACTATACTCTAATTTTTAATTCAATTTTTAAATGTTTATTAATTTTAACTTGTTTTTTTATTAAAAAATAAAATAAAATGAAAAACATTTGCTGGAATGAGGGCAAACATGTAATCTCAAGATCATGAAATATGAAGGCAACTCTTGAAGCCTGCTCCCAAGGGCTCCCAATGCCAATTTATTCATTATCCACACCAACAAAAAGGTGATAATCTTCAAAACTATCAAAAATATGGCTCCTCTCTGCCTAGAGTACCCTCAATCACTGTACATTATCTATAGGATAAATACAGATTTCTTAAACAGATGTACAGATTTCTCTCAAATCTCATTTTATGCCATTCTTTACCAAGTATCCTTCACTCTAGCCATGAACGATTCTCAACTTGGAATCACCTCTGAACCTCTTAAAAACTGTACTGCCTGGGCCTTCCCCTGGACTGATTAAATCTGCATCAATATCTTTTTAAAGCTTTCCAGGTAATTACAATGTGTAGCAAAGATTGAGAACCCGATCTAATTATTTTTGAAATCTCCATTTGGAGGCTCCTAGAAATTGTCTGTACTGACTGCTCTCTCTCTAAAAGAAATGGTGGGGTACAGCTTAACTTGGGTTAAGTTATTACTTCTGTAACATTTATTAGTTCCAAATCATTCTTAAAGGCTTTATCTAGAGGATTTTAAAATCACAGAACATAGATTAATCTCTCATTCAGGAAAAAATTCTTTTCCAATCACATCACATTCTTTCTCCACATCGTAACAAATTCAGTAGGGTAGAAATAACAACAGAGTTATGGCATCTCTTGTTTACTTTGGTTCCGGTCAGCAAGTACAGAGTTATCAGGTATTGTTTAAACTCAGGTTGAGCAAATGACTATTATTCTCTTGCCAAAGTCTGGCTAGCCAATTAACATGGGAAACTGATACTAAGAAACGGCATTTAAAATAGTGTTCATGCAGGAACCTGTAGCATAGCACAAGGAGCTCAGTTTGGTGCTCTGTGATGACCTAGATGGGTGGCTGTTAAAGTACTGCCCTCAATATGGCAGCAAATTTGGAAAACTCAGCAGTGGCTGTAGGACTGGAAAAGGTCAGTTTTCATTTCAATCCCAAAGAAAGGCAATGCCAAAGAATGTTCAAACGACCACACAATTGCATTCATCTCACATGCTAGCAAAGTAATGCTCAAAATTCTCCAAGCCAGGCTTCAGCAATACTTGAACCAAGAACTTGCAGATGTTCAAGCTAGATTTAGAAAAGGCAGAGGAACCACAGATCAAGTNACGACCACACAATTGCATTCATCTCACATGCTAGCAAAGTAATGCTCAAAATTCTCCAAGCCAGGCTTCAGCAATACTTGAACCAAGAACTTGCAGATGTTCAAGCTAGATTTAGAAAAGGCAGAGGAACCACAGATCAAGTTGCCAACATCCGCTGGGTCATAGAGAATTTCAAGAGAATTCCAGAAACACATCTACTTCTGCTTCATTGACTATACTAAAGCCTTTGACTCTGTGGATCACAACAAACTGGAAAATTCTTGAAGAGGTGGGAATACCAGACCACTTTACCTGCCTCCTGAGAAATCTGAATGCAGGTCTGGAAGCAGCAGTTAAAACCATACATGGAACAACGGACTGGTTCCAAATCGGGAAAGGAGTATATCAAGGCTGTGTATTGTCACCCTGCTTATTTAATTTACATGCAGAGTACATCATGTGAAATGCTGTGCTGGATGAAGCACAAGCTGGAATCAAGATTGCCGGGAGAAATATCAATGACCTCAAATACGTAGATGACACCACCCTTATGGCAGAAAGCAAAGAACTAAAGAGCCTCTTGATGAAAGTGAAAGAGGAGAGTGAAAAAGTTGGCTTAAAACTCAACATTCAGAAAACGAAGATTATGGCATCCGGTCCCATCACTTCATGACAAATAGATGGGGAACAATGGAAATAGTGACAGGCTTAATTTTGGGGGGCTCTAAAATCACTGCAGATTATGACTGCAGCCATGAAATTAAAAGATGCTTGCTCCTTGGAAGAAAAGTTATGACCAACCTAGACAGCACATTAAAAAGCAGAGACATTACTTTACCAACAAAGTTCCATCTAGTCAAAGCTATGGTTTCTCCAGGAGTCATGTATGGATGTGAGAGTTGGACTACAAAGAAAGCTGAATGTCAAAGAATTGATGCTTTTGAACTGTGGTGTTGGAGAAGACTCTTGAGAGTCCCTCGGACTGCAAGGAGATCCAACCAGTCAATCTTAAAGGAAATCAGTCCTGAATATTCATTGGAAGGACTGATGCTGAAGCTGAAGCTCCAATACTTTTGGCCACATGATACAAAGAACTCATTGGAAAAGACTCTGATGTTGGGAGAGATTGAAGGTAGGAGGAGAAGGGGACAACAGTAGATGAGATGGTTGGATGGCTTCACCGACATGAAGGACATGAGTTTGAGTAAGCTCTGGGAGGTGGTGGATGGACAGGGAGGCCTGGCGTGCTGCAAGGGTCGCAAAGAGTTGGACACGACTGAACGACTGAACTAGACGGAACTGATAACACTTTGGCTTTCTCAAAACACACATTTATATCAAAAGAGGATTCTGCCTCCACTGACAGAGTATACTGTAGTTCTCACATACTACCAAAGCAAGAGTTCTCATCATAGTCTTAAGACTGGTAGATCTGTTTGAGTGACTTGAAGGACATGAAGAAAATAATCTAGCATTGATTTTTAAGATTTACTAAATGAATGGGAAGTAAATAGAAAATTTTGATGAGCTTGGTCAGAAGAAAAAGTATAGAAATGAGGGTGGTATCCTTTTTAGAGTAGATAACCGCCGAATGAGGTAGAGATGCACCAGAGTTACTATAAGCTTTTTAAAGGCATTATACAATATGCAATATACGAGATTCAATAGAATAAGAGAGACACACTGAAGTTCTTTTGATTAAAAACTAAAGTTATTTTAAGGAGTAGCTTGAGAGTATTTAAACTTCACCAATGAAGACATGTGAGAACAAAGAATCACAAAGCCAAGCTCAACTGTGCCGTCTACTGCCTGGAGCAGAGACCATGGAAGGTTGGGACCTGAGTCTCCAGGATCTTTGCTGGATCACCAACACCCACTTAGACAAGGATGGAGAGAAGCCACTGAGATACTGCCCAGGATATGCAACAAGACTTGCAACAACAAATAACAGATACTAGGATCAATTCAACAACCAAGCCAGGGTTTCTAATGTATCTATAGCAAATACATAACAATGCATTCCACTACTTTTTGAAGCTTCACCACTCAGCTACATTGTGGAAAGACAGTTGTACCTTTTTTCAGTTTTCTCACAGACCTGAAAGTGACACAATCTTTACTCACTGTTTAAGGGAAGATGGATCTTCAGATATTGCAGTAGGGGACTGGGTTCAAGCATTCCAGGTTTTCTGTGTGTTCCACTATTAGCAATGTAGTCTTTACAGATTAAAAAAAGGAGAAGAAGAATAACTTTAAAATTTGTGTAGTTTTGCCTTCCTGAAAAACAGACTCCTATTTTATATTTTTCCTTGAGTTGTATTTTCACAACAAAAATTCATAGCATATTCTATTTGTAGTCAACAATAATGGGCTGGCCAAAAATTTCANGACTCCTATTTTATATTTTTCCTTGAGTTGTATTTTCACAACAAAAATTCATAGCATATTCTATTTGTAGTCAACAATAATGGGCTGGCCAAAAATTTCACTCCGATTTTTCCATAAGATGGTACAGAAAAACCTGAATGTATGTTTTGGTCAATCCATAGCTAGTGTTCCAATCCGGAATAAAGGGCAAGGAATTACATTCTTAATTTCCATCTCTAGATTCCTAATTCAGAGAGTATTAATAAGAAGAAACACTGATCAACTTTAGCCTAGTAACTTTGAAATTATCATTTGTGGCTGATCTCTTGTCAGTTGTTTGGACTTTAAAGGAAGAAGTAAAAATTTTGCCAAGATTGATGGGGAAGTAGTGGTTAAGAGCCTAGGCTTGTAGTCAGGAAAACATGGGTCTAACTTCTGGCTCTATTGCTCATGAATTTTTAACCATATCAAGCCCAGCTTCCTTTTTCAAAAAACCTCCATTATAGGATTGTTATGAGGATTAAATGAGATCACACAGATGAAGAACATAGAGCAGTGCTGGCACAAAACAAATCCTTAATAAATAATTGTTGCCATTACTGGTCTTGACAAATATAACCACAACCCTGTATCTTTTGTGATACTTCACGGTTTCAAAATATTGGGTGTCTATTAGATCACTTGATCAATTTCATTTAATTTCATAAGGCTCTGGAAAAAGTAGGTATAATCATCTTCCTCCATTCTTTCAACCCACCATTTTACAGACAAAGCAACTGAGACTTAAAGAAGTCAACCAGTTTGCCAAAGAGAGCATAGCTGGCTTGGCAGCTGCAATAAAACCCTGGAACTCATATCTGGCTCTTCCGATGCCCCTGCAGCTGGTCTGAAGAGAGAAAGTCTGAGCCTGTAAGAAAGTATGAAGAGTGCAATCTTGCTCAAGCTGGTATTAGTGCAGAACATTATAAGCCTGCTTACTCTTCACATATCCCCAGGCAGAGGGTTTTAGTTACAAAGAATTTTCTTAATCTTTAAGGAACAAGATTGGTAATTATGGGATAATAATCCACAGCAAAATATACGAATCAGATGGATATATGCTTTGTGAACATTTAACAAATGCTTAGATTCTTCTCATGTAAAACCCCAAATGGCACCTGGACCTGATTATGCTACTTGCTCTGAAGACTCCTGACCGTCTATAGGACCTTGAAACCACATCGTGTGTATTCAGATGTCCTTTGCACAGGAGAGCTCTTTCTCCAGTACCTCTTCTCTCCCCACTGCCCAGAAGCTCATGCCTCACACCTCTGTCCACACGGCCCCTCTGCCTGAAGTGCCTTCCCCATCCCCTCCCTCCACCTTCTGCAATACAAGCTCAGATAGCACCGCATCTGCTAGAGTCGCCTTCACCAATCTCCCTTTTAGGATGAATGTCTGTTTCATCAGTACTTCCATGGCAGTTTATTACATTCCTCTTTATTGCACGTATACGTTATCATTAATGTTTGTTTGTGTTTCTATATTCTCCAGTGGACTGACATCTCCTTAAGGGCAAAAATCATACATCATTCAATTTTATAGCTTCCAGTGCCTGGAACACAAATGTTTGAACTATGAAATATACTGGTCTTAAAACCTACAGGTGACATGTTAAAGTTAGCTAATGTTCTATTTTACCCACTAATAAAAATAGATCTCTGCCAATCTCCACGGGTCTATTCTGGAAGATTCCACACAATTGGCAAGTCCTGATCAAAAGGTAGACTCATCATCAAGAAAGAGAGAGAAACTGCCACACGCTGATTGAAAGTGAAAGTGTGAAAGTCGCTCACTCGAGTCCGACTGTTTGCAACCCCATAGACTATACAGTCCACGGAATTCTCCAGGCCAGAATACTAGAGTGGGTAGCCTTTCCCTTCTCCAGGGGATCTTCCCACCCCAGGGATCAAACCCAGGTCTCCTTCATTGCAGGTGGATTCTTTACCACCTGAGCCACAGGGGAAGCCCACACCCTGATTGGGAACTGAAATATGAAGGAATTGATACCGTGAATTACATCCCCAAAACACAAAATACCTCCATTCGGGTTTTCAGCAAATACTAATAAATATCTAAATAAATCAGGATGTGTAATGTATTTAATATGCTGTGTGGTGTACATTCATTGCATGACTTTGAGTAAACTGAAGGAATGAAACATTTTCTCTTTTTCCTAAATCTCCAACAATTGTTAATGTCTCTGCTAAGCAGATTTTAGGGCTATAGTATCAAATACCAGAGTCTTGTTTGTAGTGTGGTTCATGAAAGAATTCAGAAAGTATAGTATCCAGGGTAAAAGTATGCACCTTTCAGATAACAGACTTTTAAGTGCCTTATCTTAGAGGACTCTTAACCTTCTCCTAGTGGTCATAAATTAATAACTCTTTTTGTCTTTTTAAATTTTATTTAAATCTCTTAATTTGGGGTAGACTTTAAATCTAGTATTCACTAACTCAAATTTCAAAGTATATATACACCTACTTTCCTGGTGGCTCAGACAGTAAAGCGTCTGTCTTCAATGCAGGAGACCCAGGTTCAATCCCTGGGTTGGGAAGATTCCCTGAAGAAGGAAATGGCAATCCACTCCAGTACTATTGCCTGGAAAATCCCATGGACAGAGAGCCTGGTAGGCTACAGCCCATGAGGTCGCAAAGAGTCGGACACGACTGAGTGACTTCACTTCATTTCACCCTTGAAGCTGTTTTTTTCCCCTCCATTGTTTTCTTAATTTTTTTTGAATTATCATTAATCTACATGATCACAAACTCATTTGGCACTTACCCCCACATTCTCATGAAGATTTAATTTTAAAAGTTTTGTAAACCAGTTCTTCCTCCAAGATAATAACACACCCAGATGTGTTTATTGAGTCAGTTATATTTTTGAAAGAAATATGCCATTTCATGGATGTTTCTTTGGTAAATTTCTGGTAATCACCATGAAATGTAAGATGGTAGAAGAGGTGGGGGAAGGTTAGCAAATAGCTGGGGAGAAGAAACACCGGTTATCACGTTTGCAAAGAATAATCCTCAAGATCCAATGCCTTCACAGCTCTTTTTGTCCTTGTGCTCCGGAGTGAAAACAGTCTACATGAAGCAGAAGCAAGCCCACTGGGCTCACGAATAACTTGCATTCTTAGGCTGGAGAGCAGCCAGTTACCCTGGGACCAAATTCCTGTTTACTCTGTAGTGAATGTGGGAGACAAGCTGCCTGCCAGTAGCGGTTAAGGCAGTAAAAACACAGCCAGAGGCTGTCACAGGGAGGAAATCACAGAGCAAGTTAATCTGTGAACTTCAAGGACAGAGATTAAATACTGTGCAATGAAGCCCAAATGGTGGCCTTGCCTGAAAGGAGGAAAATCTGGGTTGAGAAGCTCCTCTTAAGAGTCTGGTAAAATACTATATTTGCATAATGAATGGTACATCATTGTTTCCCTATTGACACTTACAATCAACAGGCTTCAAGGCTTTCTTCCCAGAGGATTATTGATTCAGTATTTGGCAGAAATGCAACTTTGTTTCATTCTGATTCTCCTGTTCACCTTGACATTATCTGGTCCAGAAAGAACATTTGAGGTCAAATTCTAAGCATCCCTCCTACAATTTGGAAACAAGGATACCTCATTATGCTACTGTGCTATGCACATGATATTGTGCTGGTTATAAAGTGGCCACCTGCAACATTCCAAGGACTCAAGACTGCCGAGGCCTCTTATATGCGCTCAAAACTTGAGTGGTTTTTGAACAAGGAGGAAAAAAAGAGGACTGACAAAATCATTAGTTTGCCCATATCCATAAAGAGTGTGCTCTTATACTCCACAGAGGAAGTTTACTTTTTAAATATTAAGAATTACAAAGTAACTCCTGGTTCACTGGGACCTCACTATCATATCCATAAGTCCCATATTGTGAGTTTTACAATTGTTTGGACACATAACTTATTTTTTAAAATATCATTGGCTAGAGGATGGGACAGTATCAAACTGATCTCCGGTGCCATGGTTAGTCATATTATAGTGTGGTTGCAACGTAGTGGAAAACTGAATACCATCTACCACATGTCATATTTTGGAAGACCTTGGAGGTGCTTTTCCATGTTTTATCAGGAAACATGAAAAATAGCCTGCCACGTTCCCAATCCAGAAGCTCTATCCATTAGCACTTTAAATCTAGTCAGATGGAATGTACACACTGGTGCTGGGAGGTCTGCATGTCTGGGAAAGATGAGCGAAGCAATATACCAACTGCTGCTGCTGCTGCTAAGTCACTTCAGTCATGTCTGACTCTGTGTGACCCCATAGACGGCAGCCTACCAGGCTCCCCCATCCCTGGGATTCTCCAGGCAAGAACACTGGAGTGGGTTGCCATTTCCTTCTCCAATGCATGAAAGAGAAAAGTGAAAGTGAAGTCGCTCAGTCTGTCCGACTGTTAACGACCCCATGGACTGCAGCCCACCAGGCTACTCTGTCCATTGGATTTTCCAGGCAAGAGTACTGGGGTGGGGTGCCATTGCCTTCCCCGGAGGACACATATTCAACCAGTTGGATTAAAGCTCAAGGCCTTAAAAGGAAGCAGTCTTTTAAAGGTCATGATGTTGTCATCATCTTGCATTTAGATTTATCAGTGAAAATACATGTATTTTTTCATCCTTTGGTTCAGATTTTGTTTCCCTTCTCTGAAGCAATAGAGACGCTAATAAAGAGATTACTCATGTCTGTGTGTCATTCAGATAACAACTAGGTCATTTTCCAGTTTTTCTCAAAAGCATTAGTTTCTTTCTGGTATAATTTTCTCTCCCCCCCGCCAAAAAGGCCATGGTAATATCTAAGTTTCCCCGCATCACAACTGGGGAAAAAAAATCAGTTAAGTTTCCCAGTATGGAAGCCCAACAGGTTGAACGGTGTTCAGAACTTTTCATTTATTTCTTTCTCTTGTCCCTCTCTGTACTACCCCATATTCTCCTGGTGACAGTGGTTCTGAAGGGACATGGAAGAATACGGTTGTTCTTGTCATCACTTTCAAAAGTTAGTCATGTCCGCAGAGTCGGACATGACTGAGCGACTGAACTGAACTGTGAGCATCAGACATGAATTTATGTTGATCCTTTTGTTTTTGTGATACTGCTTGAGATAATGAGTTCTATGTTCCATATAAGAGAAAAAAAATCATTTACCTTTTATTGCTGGAGTTAATAGGAACAAAAGGGAAAGCTCCAGGTCCTTGATTTACTATCCCGAGGAGTCAGACCTGGATCTCGCCTTGAAACAAGGGACTCTGAGTAGCTAAGGAATATTGTTCTGTAATTTTTGATGCCATCGCCTTTCCTCTCCAAGGAAGAAGCTGTGTCTTTGTGTTTCCAGCACTCAGACAGTACCTGGAATATACTAGGCTCACAATAACTGTGCCTTAGGAAATGATGGATGGATGATTATCTGCCTTACGGAACTAGAAGGAATGCAAGTGAGACAATATCACCACGTCATAATTTTGACAAGAATACAGTGCATTCCTCTATTAAATTCCCAACTCTTGAATTTCCCACAAAGCTATTGACAAATATTTATTCCATTTCAGAAATCCCTATTTCACTTTTAAAATATGCTTCTTAATGCATTCGTTTGCTTTAATTAAAAGCCGAAGTAGAAATATTAGACATGAGATAAAAAAAAATCAAAGCTGAAGAATGTGAATCCATTAGGAACTACTTAAATGGAGTTTTTCAGTTACATAGGACAGAGGCTTTTGTGTCTTTTGATTTCTGTTATTATCTTGATAGTTTTAGTTTCTATTACTGTATGTGTTGGTGATTTAAGCTGGGCTTTTACTTATAAGTGTCATTTAATTAAGAAGTATTATTAAGGAGATCTATTCATTCCCAAATCTTTGGCAGAATGGATTAAGATTTCTATAAGTAATAACAGCAATAGAAATGTAAAGAACCATTGTAAGCAATTGGTAACAACTCCCCCCAAAACTGGAACAGATTTAATATCTAAGTAGATCTTTTGTCTGTTTAGTCTGGCGCTGAAAGAAATGCCCAGTATTGCCCAGGCAGCTGCCTAAGATTCAGACTGTGACCAGTCTGTATCCCATCTGAAAACAAGCAAGATGGAGAGTCCTGAACTTCAGTACTCTTGAAAATGTTTTGGCTCAAATAGAGGTCGTCACAATTTTTCACTGATGCTGTACAGCCAGTTCTCATAAAATGCACTGGCATAGATGCCAAGGAAGGGGAAACTAAAATAACAATGAAAGTCTGAGGAACAAAGAGGTTTGTATCTTGTCCCCAGTGTGGACAGAAGGAGGCTTTCAAGACTTAGAGGCAGAAGTGAGATATTCAACTCCAAGGCATTTAAAATATTTCTACTAAAGTGTGGCAATGGGCAAAGTGACATGTGTTGACCTGTCACAGAAGGATCCATTTATCCAAGGTGCACTTAAAGGGCTGATATGGCTCCAACACCGATGCACCTAAATCCAGAAATTTGATGAATTTGTAAGATTGCTGACGGTGCACTGCTTTCTTTATGGCTGTGCTGGGTCCATGTGGGCTTTCTCTAGTGGTGGCGAGCCGGGGCTACTCTTGTTGCAGCGCATGGATCTCCCCTTGCAGCAGCTTTTCTTGTTATCAAGCATGGGCTCTCGAGCACAGGCTCAGTAGCTGTGGTGCTCGGGCTGAATGGCTCCATGGCATGTGGTGTCTTCCTGGACCAGGGACTGAACCTGTGTCCTCTGCACTGGCAGGAGGATTCTTAACCAGTGGACCACCAGGGAAGCCCTGAAAGTGCATTTCCCCACAAACCTTGTCAACAACACAGAGAAAGCATCATTATACATGTTGCAGAATTATCTTCTTCATAGCAACAATCTTATTTACGAAATTTCTACAATATTGCATTTCAAGATTACTCATTGTATAGAATTTATCTTGGAGGTCTTATACTTATTAACTAAATCAGATATGTTCTTTTAGTAGCTCAGTAAAGTACTGCTCTTACTAAAACAGTGTCATATCATGACTCCAAACTTATTAACTGCCTCCTTTATAAATACTAATCCAAATACCCATAGAAAGTATAGGTTAGTAGACTCTAAAAGACATTCACTCCTTTCCACATGTCCTGTCCCTCTAGGATTTCTTTTTTCCAGCAAGATCATTGATAATCATGTAACATCTCAATAAATGTTGGGTTTGAATCCCAGCTTGCCTTTTACTTAGCTCTGGGACCTCAGGATGTTTATTCAACCCTTCTGACATTGGTTTCCTCACCTGTAAAATGAATTAATGCTGTTTGACATATAATAATAGCTCAATATTGACATATAATAATAGCTCAATATCAGTGACTCCCAAAATAGAAATTCTATCCCACACTTCTGTCTTGTTCAGCCAATTGGTCTGGCTCAGTAATAATGAGGTTAAGGTTAGGGTTAGGGTTTTAGGGCTAGGGTTAGGGTTAGGGTTAAAGATTCTATGGGCATCTTAGGCTTCACGTGCCCCAAATCAAACACATTGTATTCTTTCTGAAAACAGGTTCTATTGTTTCCATTTTCTAAATTTGCTATAATTCTTAAATCCAAGCAAAAATCAGAAGTGCTAGTTGTATCCCCAATCTTGGTTCAGTTGCTACAGACTTTCTAACTTCTGAAGCAAGGAAATTAAATAGTTAGATCACACATCCAAAAGCCTGCTGCACAATTCTCAGCCTGCACAGAAAACTGCATGGAAAATTTACAACTGAGTGTTCAGGCAAAAACAATGCCTTGCCCTGAACCTGCTCCAGAAAGTTCATTATCTTTTTCTGTATCATTGTGTACTTCTTAGCAAGTACTGTTTACATTCATTTATATACCCCCAAACACAAGCAAGGATGGCTGCTAAGTAATATCATGCTATTAAACTTCTTGTTTAATGCTTCTTCATTATGGTTCTTGCTAGAAGTTAACGAATAGGTTATGCTTAGTCTCTTAGTGGCAATTAAAAAAAGAAATAAACACTAAATCCCCTGTGAGCCACAGAAATAAATCAAGATCTCAGAATGAGAAACAAAGATTAAACTTACTCCTCAGACTGAACAAAGATTTGAAGAAAAGAATATGAAAACTTTTTATTATTGTACTAAGACCCTTTCACGTATAACTTCATCCAGCCAACAGAGGCACAGATATTCTTCATTACTTTTAAAAGAACTTATATGCTCTAGATGCCAGCCTAGAATTCAACCAAGATGGTCCTCTATTTTGAAAATAGGGTATTCAAACTTGTCTTCTGGCATCCTAGAGGCCAACCACACTGGCTCAGATGCTGCTGCTGCAGTATTTCCAGGCAGGGCTATCTAGTCAGTTGTGGCTATTGTTGAGTCACTCAGGTGTGTCTGACTCTCTGTGACCCCATAGACTGCAGCCCACCAGGCTTCTCTATCCATGGAATTCATCAGGCAAGAATACTGGCCTGGGTTGCCATTCCCTTCTCCAGGGGATCTTCCCGACCCAGGGATTGAACCTGGGTCTCCTCCATTGCAAGTAGATTCTTTACTGTCTGAGCCACTGGACAAGCCATCTGCCGAGCACCTAATGCAATACTGAGACAGTCCCAGGCTCGGGGCTGTAAGGCAGGATAAGACATGCCTGGCCAGGAGGAAGACTAGAACCTAAACACGCCACTGACAAAACTTAATGCAGAGCAAGAAGAACCCTAATGTCAACAAATGGAAACCCTACTCTCCCTTCCCCACTGCTTTCCCACTTCCTGCAAAATAATGAAATGAGTTGTTGATACACTCTCCCCTTTGCCTCTTTTTCCTTTTGGAATAATTAACATTTAGATGTTCTCTCTTACCATAAATAAATTTACTTGTTTCTGAAGCTCATCTGGAAAAGTCAAAATCCAGCCAAGTCATCAACATTTCACAGGAGTTGTTTTCTCAATTTCCATGGCAGAAGGTCACGCAAGGAGAATTCTTATGAACTGTAACTAATTATGCAGGCACAAGGTGAAAAGGGAGGAGGCTAGATTCATTTTTCCTATGTGGCTCTCAGGTGCACAAAGATGGGATAATCCTACCTCTCTGTTCACTGTATGCTATGATCCCAGCTTCATGCAAAGTCTCGTCCTTGTTTAATATTTTTTTCTCTTCATCCCCTATTCATATTTCCATTTTCCTCCCTCCGATACAGAGACCCACTCTACTTTGTTTGATGTGTCAGTTATGTATGTATCTCTAAAAAATGATTCAGTTCAGTTCAGTCGCCCAGTCATGTCCGACTCTTTGAGATCCCATGGACTGCAGCACGCCGGGCTTTCCTGTCCATCACCAACTCCCAGAGCTTGTTCAAACTCATGCCGTCCAACCATCCCATCCTCTGTCTTCCCCTCCTCTCCCGCCTTCAATCTTTCCCAGCATCAGGGTCTCTTCCAATGAGTCAGTTCTTCACATCAGGTGGCCAAAGTATTGGAGCTTCAGCTTCAGCATTACTCCTTCCAATGAATATTCAGGACTGATTTTCTTTAGGATGGACTAGTTTCGTTCAAGAGGACTCTCAAGAGTTTTCTCCAGCATCATACTTCAAAAGCATCACTTCTTCGGCCTTCAGCTTTCTTTATGGTCCAACTCTCACATCCATACCTGACTACTAGAAAAACCATACTTTTGACTAGATGGATCTTTGTCAGCAAAATAATGTCTCTGTTTTTTAATATGCTATCTAGGTTTGTCATAGCTTTTCTTCCAAGGAGCAAATTTAAAAATGTTTGCTATGTACCAAATCATGTCACTGTCATCCTACCACAAGTTCATGGGCAAGACTTTTTCCTCCATCTCAAAAAATGGGACGATCTCCCCAGTTTCAGGGGGTCAACATGACCCCCACCCATGTCTCAGATGTGGGGACCTTGCAAAGTACTGAAGGAAAGAGGATTATATTTGAGAATTAAGATCAAATAGTATTTGTGTTACTAGGTTTTGGACTTGCTTGAGATCCTTCATCCCTTCCTTCCTTCTGATGTCTTCTTTTGGGAATAGGAATATCCATACTATACCTGCCTGGGCTTCCCTGCTGGCTCAGAGGGTAAAGAATCCACCTGCAATGCAGGAGACCCTGGTTTGATCCCTGGGTTGGGAAGATTCCCCTGGAGAAGGGAATGGCTATCCACTCCATTATTCTTGCATAGAGAGTCCCATGGAAAGAAGAGCCTGGTGGGTTACATTTCCTGGGGTTGCAAAGATTTGGACATAACTGAATGACTAACTACACATACCTGCCTACCACTGTATTTTGGAAACACGTTAACATGTCCAGTTCTACAGTTCACATCTGGAGAAGAATTTTGCCTCAGGATGAATCATACTTTAAGTCTCAAACATACCTGACTTCAATGATATTTAGATAAAACTTTCGAGTTTAGAGTTGACGCTGGAATGAGTTAAGACTTTGGGAGTTGGGAGCTACTGGAATGAAATCACTGTATTTTGTGTGGGATAAGGACATGAATGTGGGGTGGGGATTAGGGTAGAAAGCTGTGGACTGAATTATGTCCCTCCCCAATTCGTGCATCAAAGGCCTAATCCCCAGTGTGACTGTATCTGGAGCTAGGGTCTTTAGGAAGTAATTAAGGATACATGAAGTTATAAAGTAAGTGTAAGTGTTAGTCACTCTGTCATGCCCGACTCTTTGGGACCCCATGGACTGTAGCCCACCAGGCTCCTTTGTCCATGAGATTTTCCAGGCAAGGATACTGGAGTGGGTTGCCATTTCCTTCTCCAAAAGACCTTCCCAACCCAGGGATCCAACATGGGTCTCCTGCACTGCAGGCAGATTCTTTACCAACTGAGCTACAAGGGAGGTGAAGCCCTAACCTAGTAGGACTGTAGCCTTATAAAAGGAAGATATCCTCTCTCTCTCTCCCCTTCCTTCCCTCTCACCCACCCTCTCTCCTCCCCACGTGAGACAGCAGCTATCTCCAAGCCAAGAAGAGAGCTCTCACCAGAACCCAATCATGCTGCTACCCTGATCTTAGACATGCAGCCTCTAAAACTGTGAGAAAATGTCTCCCTACTGTTTAAGCTACCCATTTGGTGGTATTTTACGACAGTCAGAGTTGGCTAATATCATCATAATTTAATTTTGTGTCCCTATGCATTTTAATTTATATAAATGGTAATATGCTAGAGCATAAATTGGTTCTTCCTTTTTGTCACTTCACACTGAGTTTCTGGATGTACCCATGTGGCTATATGTATATTGGAGCCACTAATATTGACTGTAGCAGAGTGCTCCAGTGTATGTTTCCAAAGGATCCTTTATCTATGTTCTAGTAACAGACCCCTGGTAGCATGCTACCACAATCAGAGATGAGGTGAATATTCTAATATATAACTCCTAATAGGTTTCTATGGAGTAAATACATAGAAGCACACAAATTTTGGCTCCAATAGTATATATGGATCAAATTTCCCTCCATGCTGCCAGATTGCTTTTCCAATGGCTGCACCAGTCTGCATTTCCTTGGGGAAGTTAAGAGTTTCTGTTCTCACCAACATTTGGCATCATCCAACCCTCTACTTTTTGCCAATTTGATGTATATAAATTGGGAATTTTTCATTGTAATTCTCATTTATTTATTCTCTAATTATTACTGACATGGACATCTCTTAAACTTGTTAACCACTGGGGTTTACTCTTCTGGAAGTTGCTAATTCATATTCTTTTCCCCTTTTCTATTATGTGTTGTCTCTCCCTCTTTGGTTCACAGTTATTCCATATAAATACTAGATAATAACCCTTTTTCATTTTTAGACATCATAATTGTCCCCAGTCAGTCTGTTCCCAATTATCTGGAACAGAAATCCTAATTGCGCTATAGGCAAATTCATGTTTTTCCCTTTTTATCTTGTTAAGAAATTTAAAGCTTAAGTCACAAAGATACCTTCTTTATTTATTTATTTTTTACAAACTTCATAGCATCAGCTCTCACTCAGCCCATTCTAATTTTATTTTTATATATAGTATGAATTAGGGATTCACATTTATTTTTCTCTACCCAGTGAGATGATTTTCCCCAATACCATCTAATAATTCATCCCCTTCTCCATGTTTCAGAGAGAGACCATCACTAGCATATGCCAATTTCTCAGTCATAAATAAGATGTTCTAAGCTCCCTTTCTCTTTCATTGGCATAATGTTTCTGTGACAGGCCTCTCCTTTTATTATTGATTGTTCATATCTGATAAAGTATTTCCCTCTTTTCTCTACAAATTTATCTTTTCATGTAAATTTATTTTTCCATATAATTTTAAATCAATTTGTTAAAAGCTCCAGAAATAATCCTATCAGAAAATTTATGAAAAGTTCCTTAAGTACAAACCTAATTGATGGCAGCTCGCATCTTCAAAATCTTGTATCTCTCCATAAATGAACATATCTATTCTGTTTAGTAACATTTTGTTATATCTTTTAATCGAGTTTTAAAATATTCTCCAAAAAGATCTTGTCCATTCTTTGTTTTATATACACAGTGACATATTATTCAGTCATAAAAAAGAGTAAGATTGTGCTATTTGTTACATGAATGGACCTACAGAGTATTACACTAAGTGAAATGTTAGAGAAACATAAATATCATGTGTGATTTCACTTGTATATGAAAAATAAAAAACAAAACCAATGAACAAACATAGCAAAACAGAAATAGAGTCATAGATACAGAAAACAAACAGATGGTTTCTGGATTAGAAGGGATTAAAAGGATGAGTGAAATAGGTGACAGGAACTAGCTGGTACAAACTTCCAGTTACAAAATAAATAAATCATGGGAATAAGATGTATAGCATGGGGAGTACAGTCAACAATATTGTAATAACTTTGCATAGTAACAGATGATAACTAGACTTATCACTATGATCATTTGTAATGTAAAGAAATATTGAACCCCTGTGTTGTACACCAGGAACTAATGGTGTTGTACATCAGTTATACTTCAATAAAGAAGCAAAGAGGAAATAAAGAATTGCTTTATAAACTAGTATGTGGTTACTTTTCCTAAATATTTTTGCATGCTTGAGAAAAGTATACATCCTCTAAATCTGGGTACACTTTTCTGCTGTTTGATTGCACTTATGTGTGCTGTTCAAATTTTACACATGTATTTATTTCTGATCATTTGGTCTTCTCAGTTCATGAATTCCTAAAAGAACTTAAAATCTTCTCTTGAAGATTTTCCTAAGAGATATGTTAAAATCTTTCACTCAATGATTTATTTTGTCAATTTCTAAGTTCTGACAGTTTTCATTTTATGTATTTTGCGGCCATTTTATTAGGTGTATACAATTTTCACAAGTGCTAACTGAAGCCTTTTGTCTTTATGTAAGTATCCCCTTTATCCTTAATGGTTTCTTTCTTTAAAGCCGATTTTGATTTATTTTAATCTATGCCTTAATTTCTTTTAACAATATGAAATCATTCTCATTCATGATCTTAAATACTGTTTTTGCTCTTTCTCCTCTTCCCCTGGGACTCTAATTACACATAGATTATAACTTTTCAAACATTTTCATTGAGGCCCACTGCAGCTGGAGAGCTGTGTTTTTCATTCTGTCTGTGGTCAATAATTTAAATATTTACTATCCATTCGTCTGCTGATCTAGCTTCCTTTAAAACATAAAATTAGTTAATAATTTCAGAAACTATACTTTTCAATTTCATAATTTCTACTTTTATAGATTTCAATCACTTTGGGGAAGTCTCTAATATTTAATCTCTATTTTTATGTATTGTTATAGTCATTTAAAGTATAAGTCAGTTAATTTAACATCTGAATCACATATAGATCTGTTTAGATTTTTTTTTCTCTTGAATTTTAGTCATGTGGTTTTGTCTTTCAATGTATCTAGTATTTTTAGATTGAATACTGAACTTTTTTATGTAAAAATTATGACTGTTACAGATGCTACTGCCTTCCTCCAGAAATATTTCACTTTTCACTTTCTTTCTACTAGGCTAACAGGATGGTACTGACCTTAGCCCAAGAGAAATTATGGAAATTATGCCAAATTAAAGCTGTATTTATGCTCATTCTACTATTATCCACAGCCTCTAGTTTTTTTTTTTACCTGGGTACCTGGTATATTCCTTATGGTTACAAACTCTAATTTTTGTTCCACAAGACTGCAAAAAACTTCATTTTGTCTTTCAGTGGCTTTCCAGAGAGAAAGAAGTCAAACAGACCCAGAGTTTTCCGAGTTGAGGAGTTAGAGATCTGAATCTGGGGAGATAAAAGTAGCTAAAATTTGTAGGACAGATTATGAAAAAGGAGGGAGTTACACAGAACAAGAACTCTGGTTAATTGCAGAGGGTATTTGACTAAGGAATGATTTATGAATACACTATAGCAATCATTCTCAACAGAGGGCAATTTTTCTTCCCATAGGAAATTTGTCAATGTGTAGAGACACATTTGATTTTTATAACTGGAAGAATGATATAGACTCTTCTCATAACACTTAAATTAGTAGACCATATGAATCTGGACTTTAGGGATGTATGTATTGTTATAGTCATTTAAAGTATAAGTCAGTTAATTTAACATCTGAATCACATATAGATCTGTTTAGATTTTTTTTTCTCTGTTGGTATTTTCAGCACCTTGCCCTAGTGTTTGGCAAATTGAACAAACATATACCTGAGCAAATGAGTGAATGACTACTGAAGGAAATGATAAAGACAGGGGATATCAAACAAGATGTTAGCTTTCTGGAGCTCTCCAAGGTTGAAGATGTGTATTTAAGATGTGTATTTAAAGATGAAACCTCAGAGATGGGGCTGAGAAATCCCACATGTCTGAACACCAAGAGCTAGAAGGTAGTGGCTGCTGTCTGCTCAGGAAGGTTGACATGCTGCTCTTTCAGACTCTTGCTGGGTACATATCTCTAAATATGTCTTTAAATCAAAGAGAATGTAACAGAATTTGGTTTAGTTCAGTTCAGTCACTAAGTCGTGTCTGACTTTTTGTGACCCCATGAATCTTATCACGCCAGGCCTCCCTGTTCATCACCATCTCCTAGAGTTAACTCAGACTCACGTCCATCGAGTCCGTGATGCCATCCAGCCATCTCATCCTCTGTCATCCCCTTCTCCTTCTGCCCCCAATCCCTCCCAGCATCAGAGTCTTTTCCAATGAGTCAACTCTTCGCATGAGGTGGCCAAAGTACTGGAGTTTCAGCTTTAGCATCATTCCTTCCAAAGAAATCCCAGGGTTGATCTCCTTCAGAATGGACTGGTTGGATCTCCTTGCAGTCCAAGGGACTCTCAAGAGTCTTCTCCAACACCACAGTTCAAAAGCATCAATTCTTCGGCGCTCAGCCTTCTTCACAGTCCAACTCTCACATCCATACGTGACCACAGGAAAAACCATAGCCTTGACTAGATGGACCTTAGTCGGCAAAGTAATGTCTCTGCTTT